>CM077002.1:14395000-14972500 GCA_039090855.1 Macrothele yani | reverse complement strand
ACTGGACATGGCTCAACCGAGAAAACAACCTGGATTCAGGAGTGGCTACAGCAGTATAGATCATATCCACGTACTGAGAGAACTAATTGAAAGAGCGAGGAAATATGGACTTCCATTATGCATGGTCTTTATCGATTATGAAAAGACCTCTGATTCGGTGAAACAATCAGCAGTTACAATGGCTTTGAATGAAGTCCTGCGGAATTGAAGATGCATACATTAATATTATTAATAACAACTATGAAAATGCAAGTGCAAATATTCGGCTGTTTGAAAATAAAACACACATAAAAATTGGAAAGGGAGTGAGACAAGGTGACACCATATCTCCGAAGCTCTTTAACGCTACATTGGAAAATGTCTTTCAATCACTGAACTGGGAAAACAAAAGGATAAAGATTAATGGAGATTATCTAACCCACCTTCGTTTCGCTGAAGACATAGTCATTTTTGCAACTACCCCATCAGAGCTGCAGAATATGATCCAAGAACTTGCTGACAAGAGTAAAGAAGTGGGATCAAAAATGAACTTTCAGAAGACAAAAGTGATGTTCAATGCTTTTACACGAAATGAAGATTTATCGATTGATGGAGAAAAGCTGGAGATAACAGACACGTACCTTTATCTTGGACAGCAGATATCAAGTGATGGTCATATTGATGAAGAAATTAATCGGCGTACAAAACTTGCCTGGAGAGCTTTTGGAAGAAACAGCATAATTTTCGAGAGCAATATGCCATTATGTCTTAAAAGAAAAGTGTTTGATCAATGCATCCGTCCAGTTCTTACGTATGGTGCAGAGACGTGGACCTTAACTAAAAGAGACATACAAAGGCTGCAGACAACTCAAAGCAGCATGGAGAGCTGCATGTTTGGTGTAACCAGGAGAGATAAGAAGAGGAACTCGTGGATCCGAAAAATGAAAAGAGTGGAAGACATCATGATCATAGTTAAATCCCTGAAATGGCAATGGTATTGGTATTGGATTGGTATTGGTAACTGTGGGTACCATAGTGGTACCCAGTTTATTGCTATAACGAAATACAGACATAGGAGATTCATTAAAAGCTGCAGTACAGAAAACAACAGTGCGGAAAGTCAGTATATCCGCGATGCAGCACAACGTTACACAGAAAGGAAAATGAATATGCACACGGACAATGAATGGCCTAACGGCATGTCAAACACTATGCTATAACACATGTGCACAAATGTATGATATGTACTATGTTATCATAAATCAACCGAACGGAACTGAAATGTGGTTAGAGCGCAAAACATCATTGAGTACCTCAGCAACTTTATAAAAATAACAAAGGTAACAAACGTACCACTATAATAATCCGCGATAGAGGAAAGCACTAACACAGCAAACGCTCGCAATTATATATAATTTAAAAGACAGGCACAAATTCAGGAAACAACAGATAAGATAATGATAATGAGATAATGAGGAAATCACACAAGCAACAAGACCGATTAGTTGTGAAAACACAGCAAAAACACGCAATTACCGCAAATTTAAAATACATTACATGTGAAACACAGCCAAACACACAAATAAAGCAAATTTACAATACTTTACTTGTGAATCACAGTAAAAACACACAATGAAAACATCAGAATCAACATGCACTAAGTCTGCAAAACCAGGGAATCTAAAACGGGTTCGCAAATCCCC
Source organism: Macrothele yani (assembly GCA_039090855.1). Taxonomy (NCBI): domain Eukaryota; kingdom Metazoa; phylum Arthropoda; class Arachnida; order Araneae; family Macrothelidae; genus Macrothele; species Macrothele yani. The sequence continues at coordinate 14,970,818 of CM077002.1, read as the reverse complement.
TAGCATTGAGAGAACAATCCGTAATCGGTGTGAGGAAGAGAGATAAAGGTCATCGGTGAAAAGATAGAAGGTATCACATATATGCTTCCCAACGAGCTCCTTCAAGGAGGCGAGACGGCGCGTGTAACGTCTCAAAAAAGGCTGATACCGAGGATCGGTGGCACACAGAGATTTAAAAAGTGGCACATCAGCTTCGAATTGCGTTACCGCTGCATACAGGTCCAGATCAGGTGAGTGAAGGAATTCTTCAGAACCAACAATCGTACGTGCAGGTTGAAAAAGACGTAAAATTTGCTGTCTGGACAGTGGTCCAGGAACTGGAGGAAACGTATCAACGGCCTGTAGAACCTCAGCATCAGAGAGAGGATTGACAGGACCTGAGCGGAGAAGCATGCTGTTTGAAGAATCATCAGGTGGAGAAACACCGGAACCGGAAACCTCGGGAACACTAGATGAATCCTCAGAATGTGGCACAGAAAGTTGTTTTAACTTTTTCTGTTTTACAGCGCCTTTGGAAGTTCCAATCCGCTTCGAAGAAGAAGCTGATGCGGATGTATCCATTAGTGGATCAGGCTCACCTCCCAAGTCAGGAGACGAGGAAACCAACGTCGCCGAAGAAGCAGTACGTAGATGAGCCGCTTTAGTGGAGACTGGTACAACAGCCGAGGCTTCAGGAAGATGTTGCATCAAGGGTATGGTAGACAAGGTTGTAAATGGAGATCCGATATCCGAGAGGCTAGGAGAAGAGCCAGACGGCCGATCCGCCAAACCACCACTCAACACACCCGGATCGGAACACTCCGCTGTAGACACATCTGTAGTCGAAGACAACTCTGTCAATCTTGAAGGTGGATGCACAATCGTACGGGTCGGGAGAGGAGGAAAGGCAACATTGTCCGTGACGGAAATGTTCGTCTGACGGAGAAACGAAGAATTCGCGTCAGGCAAACTACCGGTATTGGGGATAGTAGAAAGACCGACGTGGTCAGCAGTGGGATGCGAACTTGATTAACGTCCACGTCGAACGCGGTCACAGGAGGCAGTGGTGTGATTTTGTGTTAAACAGTGTGTACAATAGTGAGCAGGGAAAATCTTGAAACTGTACGTTCGTGCGCCAATTTCAACAGTAGCTTCTGTAGGGCAATCCGCCAAGGCTTTCTAAGTGGGAAAGACGACCAATAACTGACGGCGAGGTCCAGTAGCATGTGCAAATCGAGTTCCGCGGGGAGCGTCAGAGAGGCGAAGAACCTTGCTAACAATTTTACAAACATGACTGACAAGGAGAGGAAGTGCAGTATCAGGCACTTCCTGTGGAACAGGATAGAACGTGATGTTCACCGGTCGCTTGGAAAGAGGCGACGGGATGAGATGGTTTGTCGCAATCGAAAGTCCGTTTGCACGAAAAAAGTCAGCATCCTCCTTGTGATTGAACTGTACCGAAATACCCCGAGGAGTACGGGAAATTCCTGCAATGGACGCAGACGACACATGTCCAGAGAGGGCTTCCATGTAGCGTGGCAATGGAGTATTTGGTAAAGCATGAAAGAGCACACCTCTATTCAGGAGGTTATGGAACTCACGGCCAATCTGCGAATTGTCATCTATCGTTACCTTCACCTTGTGGTTGGATACCTGAATAATATGAGTTGCTTGCAAAAGACCATCAGGTTGAAAGGAATCGGACGTAGAAGTAGCGCCTCGTTGCATTGTAGAGACAAATGACATCCTCGGAAGAGAAGTCTGTTCGGATCCGGAAGGCACAGAAGGCTGTGAGGGAAGAGAAGCACAGGCCGAAGGCAAGGCAGTAGAATCAGTAGTACCCAGGAAGGGCACCGAGGCAGATGCTGGAGCTGAAGAAGAAATCGCAGCCAAGTCCAGTTCAGGAGTACTAGAAAGCTGGGAAGGCATCAGAGCAGACACATCTGAGGACGAGAGTATGTTAACTTCCATGGACGTGGGAAGTGTGACGTGACGTGCATCCGCCACGCCCATAGATGATAAGGAAATACCGGAAGCCGCCATGTGGACAGCTTCCTAACATAAACAAACGAGCAAACGATTAGAAAACGGATGAATATGAACTAATATGAGGATGAGACCGCTAGAAAAGTAGCTCAAAACGTACACAGTACCTTTAGACAGCTGAGCTAAGCAACAGGTGAGTGAGGGACGAAGTATTCCACACTAAAATGCTTAAAATATTGGAGCCACCAACACTACGTCTGTCACGAACGAGCAATGGGCTGGGCATACTGCCAGAAGGACAGACCATCGATGGACAGCCGAAATTTTAGATTGGATTCCAAGGGACAGGAAAACACCCAGTAGAAGACCACATGGGAGATGGGTGGATGAAATTCGAAAGTATGCGGGAGTGACATGGAGGAGACTGGCACAAGAGGGACCGTTGTGGAGGAAACTTGGGGAGACCTTCGTCCAGCAGTGGAATGATAATGTTTGACAATGATGATGATGATGATGATAATGATGAATATCATATAATATAATATATTATACAAGAAACAAGTGGAGAAATTTAAACGGTACTCGGCCAAGTTTTCACTCGATGCCTTAATGAAGGGAATATTCCTGAGGATTAGAACAAAGCTACAATGATCCTGCTACATAAAAAAGGTGACATTGAGGATCTCAGGAACTACAGACCAATCAGTCTTCTATCAGTGGTTTATAAAATCTTTAGTAAAGTTCTTTCACACCGCTTGAAGGTAACACTGGGCATGGCTCAACCTAGAGAACAAGCTGGATTCAGGAGTGGCTACAGCACAATAGATCATATCCACGTACTGAGACAACTAATTGAAAGAGCGAGGGAATATGGACTTCCATTATGCATGGTTTTTATCGATTATGAAAAGGCCTTTGATTCGGTGAAACAATCAGCAGTTACAATGGCTTTGAAGTCCTGCGGTATTGAAGATGCATACATTAATATTATTAATGACATCTATGAAAATGCTAAGATTCGGCTATTTGAGGACACAGCACCTATAAAAATTGGAAAGGGAGTTAGACAAGGTGAAACTATATTTCACAAACTCTTTAATTCCACATTGGAAAATGTCTTTCAATCACTGAACTTGGAAAACAAAGGGATAAAGATTAATGGAAATTATCTAACTCACCTTTGCTTTGCTGATGACGTAGTCATTTGTGCAACTACCCCATCAGAGCTGCAGAATATGATCCCGGAACTTGCTGAAAAGAGTGAAGAAGTGGGATTAAAAATGAACTTTCAGAAGACAAAATTGATGTTCAATGCTTTTACAAAAAATGAAGATTTATCGATTGATGGGGAAAAGCTGAAGATAACCAATACATATATTTATCTTGGACAGCAGATAGCAAGTGAGGGTCACATTGATGAAGAAATTAATTGGCGTTCCAAGCTTCCCTGAAAAGCTTTTGGAAGAAACAGCATAATTTTAAATAGCAATATGCCATTATGTCTTAAAAGAAAAGTGTTAGATCAATGCATCCTTCCAGTGCTTACGTATGCTGCAGAGACGTGGACCTTAACTAAAAGAGACATACAAAGACTGCAGTTAACTCAAAGAGGCATGGAGAGATGCATGCTTAGTGTAACCAGGAGAGATAAGAAGAGGAACTCGTGGATCAGAAAATGACAAGAGTGGAAGACATCATGATAAGAGTAAAATCCCTGCAATGGGCTGGACATATTGCCAGAAGGACAGACCATCGATGGACAGCAGAAACTTTACACTTCATTCCAAGGGACAGGAAAATACCCAGAAGAAGACCACATGTGAGATGGGTGGATGAAATTCGAAAGTATGCGGGAGTAACATGGAGGAGACTGGAACAAGCCAGACCGTAAACTTGGGGAAACTTTCGTCCAGCAGTGGATTGATAATGGTTGAGAATGATAATGATGAAGATGAATATAATATAATATAATGTAATATAATATAATATAGTATAATATAATGTATCTATGGGATGTAAGGTCAGGTGATGCGTAACATCACAGCCTTTCCTTGACAAATGTCAACCCCGCCTTCTCGTGGTGCATCCTGTTCCCACTAAAGGGGCTCTGACGACCGCCAATAGCGGTATAACTATACCATCGGGATTAGAGGAAATTCTATCCCACACTCACCAACCCGCTTGGCCAGCGTGGTGAGTTATGGCCAAACCCCTCAAAAATGATTCCACAACTTAAATCTTGGCCCTCAGTCTCCGGCAGCTGGAATGTACCTGGCCAAGGCAGCGGCCAGTGCGACATGAAGGCAGAGGGTGCTAAGAATCCCTGGAGGACCGGACTAGGCTGCCATCTGATGCTGACCTTGGCTACGTATAATGGACGCTCCCTATCTTCTGATTCAAGGCTTCTTGAATTGGAAGAGGAACTACAAAGGATCAAGTGGGACATCGTGGTACTATGTGAGGTAAGGAGAAAAGGAGAAGATCTCATCGAACTGAAAAGTGGACATCTCTTCTACTATCGTGGGACAGATACTGGCAGAACTAGTGGTGTTGGATTCATAATAAACAAGAAACTGAAGAATAAAGTTGTAGAAGTTGAAAGTTCCTCTGACAGAGCTGCACGACTTGTTATCCAACTCTCGAAAAGATACCAGGCTTAGATTATTCAAACTTATGCACCCACCACAAGTCATCCTGAAGAAGAAATTGAAGAATTTTATGAGGAAATTTGTCATCTAAATAATAAAGGTAAGCAGCACTTGAAAATAATTATGGGAGATTTCAATGCAAAAATAGGGCAACGGCAACAGAATAAAACTTCAGTAGGTAAATTCGGTCACGGCAACAGAAACCAGCGTGGAAATACTCTCGTTGAGTTTGCAGAGGCAGAAGGGTTTTTCATCTTGAACTCCTTCTTCAAGAAAAAGCCACACAGGAAATGGACATGGAGACATCCAAATGGGACGACAAGTGAAATTGATTTTATTATGTGTAACAAAAAATTCGTCATAGAAGACTGCAGTGTGCTAAACAAGTTCAACACAGGTAGTGACCATGGATTGGTGAGATGTAAGATGTACCTCAACACTAAACTTGAACGTGGCAAGCTCATAAGACAAACAAAATCTATTGACATAACCAACCTTAAAAAACACCATAATACCTTCAAGTTGGAACTGAAGAACAGATTCTCTGCTTTAGAAGGCCTAACATCGGAAGAAGTGGATATTTCTGAAGTTAACAGAAAAGTAACCAAAGCTCTTATGGAAACAGCAACAAAATTAGCTCGGTTTAAGAACAAGTTGCATGTGAACAAATTATCAGGAAAAACCAAAATGTTGATGCAAAAAAGAAGAGAGATGAGGACAACTAAAGAAGATGTGACTTCCAAAGTGGAATATATAGAGCTATGCAAGACAGTAAGAAAAAGTATCACTGAAGACGTAAGAAAATTCCACTGTGAACTAGTGAGGAAAGCAATTGAAAACAACCAAAGCCTAAAGATAGCAAAGGGACATCTCAGTAAGGGAAGAAAACAGATTATGGCACTGAGAAAAGAAGATGGTTCTGTAACAAGAAATAGAGGCGAAATTTTGACAAGAGTGAAAGATTTCTACTCCAAATTATATGAAAGGGATGATACATGCACTCCAGACATCATGAAAGATACCAGTAATAGAGTTCCTCCAGTCCTTCCAGCAGAAGTTGCACATGAAATCAAGAACATGAAGCGGGGAAAAGCTCCAGGAGAAGATGGAATTACTGTAGACATCATACAAGAAGCAAGTGGAGAAATCGAAACAGTACTCGCCCAAATTATCACTCGATGCCTTAATGAAGGAAAGATTTCTGAGGATCAGAACACTGCTACAATGATCCTGCTACATAAGAAAGGTGACATTGAGGATGGATCTCGGAAACTACAGACCTATCAGCCTCCTATCAGTAGTTTATAAAATCTTCCCTAAAGTTCTTTCACACCGCTTGAAGGTAACACTGGACATGGCTCAACCGAGAGAACAAGCTGGATTCAGGAGTGGCTACAGCACAATAAATCATATCCACGTACTGAGAGAACTAATTGAAAGAGCGAGGGGATATGAACTTCCATTGTGCATGGCTTTTATCGATTATGAAAAAGCCTTTGATTCGGTGAAACCATCAGCAGTTACAATGGCTCTGAAAACCTGCGGTATTGAAGATGCATACATTAATATTATTAATAACATCTATGAAAATGCAAGTGCAAAGATTCGGCTGTTTGAAAATACAACACACGTAAAAATTGGAAAGGGAGTGAGACAAGGTGACACCATATCTCCGAAGCTCTTTAATGCCACATTGGAGAGTGTTTTTCAGTCGCTGAGCTGGGAAAACAAGGGGATAAAGATTAATGGAGATTATTTAACCCACTTTCGTTTTGCTGATGACGTAGTCATTTTTGCAACTACCCCATCAGAGCTGCAGGGTATGATCCAGGAACTTGCTGACAAGAGTAAAGAAGTGGGATTAAAAATAAACTTTCAGAAGACAAAAGTGATGTTCAATGCTTTTACAAGAAATGAAGATTTATCGATTGATGGAGAAAAGCTGGAGATAACAGACACGTACGTTTATCTTGGACAGCAGATATCAAGTGAGGGTCACATTGATGAAGAAATTAATCGGCGTACAAAGCTTGCCTGGAGAGCTTTTGGAAGAAACAGCATAATTTTGAAGAGCAATATGCCATTATGTCTTAAAAGAAAAGTGTTTGATCAATGCATCCTTCCAGTGCTTACGTATGGTGCAGAGACGTGGACCTTAACTAAAAGAGACATACAAAGGCTGCAGACAACTCAAAGTAGCATGGAGAGGTGCATTTTTGGTGTAACCAGGAGAGATAAGAAGAGGAACTCGTGGATCCGAAAAATGACAAGAGTGGAAGACATCATGATCAGAGTTAGATCCCTGAAATGGCAATGGGCTGGACATATTGCCAGAAGGACAGAACATCGATGGACAGCCGAAATTTTAGATTGGATTCCAAGGGACAGGAAAAGACCCAGAAGAAGACCACATGGGAGATGGGTGGATGAAATTCGAAAGTATGCAGGGGTGACATGGAGGAGACTGGCACAAGACAGACCGTTGTGGAGGAAACTTGGGGAGACCTTCGTCCAGCAGTGGATTGATAATGGTTGACAATGATGATGATGATGATGAATGTATCTATCTATCTACCTAACTATCTTTTTTTTTTTTTTTTTTATTGGAGGTTTAACGACCACCGTGAGCAAGTCAATGGGCTATAAGCAGTCGCCCGTCCCTAATTTAGGGTCACTGGTTCCAATGAAGGGAGAGAACCAGTGCCGTAAGACAAACACAACATCCATGCCTCACCGGGATTCGAACCCGGACCCCTTACGGACGAATGATCAGAGGCCAGCGCCTTAGACCACTGCGCCACCGGGGCGGCCCTAACTATCTATATACATGTAGCATACTGTACATATGAAATGGTGATAACTAGGTTACCTTTTTCACGTACCTTGGTATTCTAAGTACGTATAACACAAATAAATATCGTATCTATTTTCCTTCTTTTCCGAATGCATTCCTGTGTGCTCTATGCTCCAAATCGCAGAGCAAATCTCTTTCTCAGAAGATCTTTTCCACTTGTTTTTTTCAATCTTGCTTATTGATATTCTTGACATACTCCTAGTAGAATTTGTAAGATTTTCCATATTGTTTGACATTTAATTTTACTGTTGGATATCCTTCGTAGCACTGAACACAATTTTAAGATTTGTGGATCCTTTGTTTCCAGAAAGCCCCTGCATTAAGCTTAAACGTGAAAACAGTAAGTGAATTACATATAAAGGTACTTTAGGTGAAAGATACTTGGGACGCTGTGACTTTTGTAGGTGAAAAAATCCTAACTTTATCACTTTAAGAAATATGTAAAGTATATGATCTAAGTACAGTTAAAACAATAGTTTTATTAAATAACAAAATAATTTTCCGCTCTTCCCAAGTTCAATATTTCGGTTGCTTGAATTAGAGGCATTAACCACTTTGTGCTACCTGCCGCGATCACCTCCAAAATTAGTACGACTAACACTAAATGTTACGGGAGATATAGTTTTTTTTTTACTCCAAATAAAAGGTTAAATGCATCTTGCATATAAAAAATATTATAGATAAAATAAGTGAAATATAAATGATTAAAAACGAATTGCTGAAGTTTGTAAAGCTTGTGTTGTGTTATCCGTTTCGGTTTTACGTTAAAACAGTTGTACAGAAACAGTATGAAGAAGTGAAAAAAGTGACTATATTAATAATCTAAAATAAATTAAGTAGAAGATTTTCAGATAATCAAAATCTAATTTTGGTAATGACAAAATATAGAAATGTGAATTTATATTGTGAATGGAAAATCTATTATGTTTAATGAAAACGAGATGCGAAACACGTTTTTATATTTGTTTCGCAATGTAGCCGTTAAGAGTACTTATGATCCCACATGACCAGTTCCTTTCATAACTAGCTCATATATATATACTGTACTTACATAAAGCGAAGTGGGAAAATGGGAGAAAGCGAGTGTTTCCGTATGCGACTTGCACGACGACTTTTAAATGACCTAGAGAACTAAAAATAGGTATGGCCGTAGGACTTAACGTCCGCATACCAAAAAGGTTCGGAAGAAAAAAAATCAAAATGGAGGCTTCAGAACACACCTTTGGGACAATGCCTGCTTGAATTTTTTCGCGAATTATTCGACCGCTTCTAAACCTAGAGATATGAAAATTGACCTACTGATTGGCCGTAAGGTTCGGATACCTAGAAAAGTCCAAAAACTCCAAAAAACTCAAAATGGCGGCTTTCAAACATTGTTTGCTAGAATTTTTCCGATTTGTTCGACCACTTCTAAATGACCTAGAGATCTGAAAATTGGCATGCTCGTATGATTTACGTTTCGAATACGTAGAAAAATCCGAAAAAAATAGTCAAAATGGACGTTTTGGAATATTTTCTGTTTCAATTTTTCTGCCACTTCTTCACCTAGAAATATCTGAAAACCAAAAAATTCACACAGTGGCTTAGCTTTACTTCAAAATGCTGATTGGTTCAAAATGCTGATTGGTTGGAAATTCTGTAAACATTCCATGAAATTTTGATTTAAAATTAAGAGGCGGGAAAGCCTGCTACCATTTTACGTCAGATCGTACGGATTTACGTTACGACCCTCTTCTACAGGATGTGTCTAGAATGTTTCCCTCATTACGATAAATCGTATGAAATGAACCGAGCTAGGTAGACGTAAGCGGTTTCTTGTATTGATTATGTATATTCCCAAGTTTTGTGTTTGCTGTTCGTTTGAAACAATAGGTGGCGCTGCACGTCTGCAGCGTAGTTTGCTGTTGAAAGCTTCAGTCGGCGAAATGACGTCTAAGCAGGGAAAGGATAATTGTGTTCTCTGGTTTCATGAAACCAAATCTGCAATTTCAGTGCAGCGAAAGTTTAGGCGGGAGTATGATAAAGCTCCGCCTGATGCGAAGATTATTAGGAACTGGTATCAAATTGTATACAGCATATGGGCAGTTTAGGTGCCCGTGCAAGAAGTGGAAGATGTTCCAATAGCGAGGAAACTTTCGACGCTGTACGTGATGCATTCGTACGAAGTACGAGGAAATTAATTCGTCATGCCTCTAGTGAATTGGGAATACCTATCAGGACAATGCACCGCATTTTAAGAAAGCGGCTTCGTTTTTTGGCACACACTACAAATTGTTCAAGCCTTGGAACCTAATGATGGTCCCAGATGCGTGACATTCGCTATGGATATTCTCGTACGAATAGACGAAGATAATGATTACCTGAAGCAGATTTGTTTTTCCGACGAATCAACTTGTTCTACCTCAGGTAAAGTGAACATGCATGATGCCCGTATATGGGGTTCAGAGAACCCACACGTGGTTTTAGAGAAATAGAGGGATACCTCAAAAATCAATGTTTGGTGCGGACTAATGCACAACAAAGTGGACCGTTCTTTATTATTGAAACCACCATTAAGTCGGGTATTTACCTCGACCTGATGCAGCTGTATGTTGCATTTCAATTGGAAGAGCTGCAACCATGTCTAGTGTTCCAACAGGACGGTGCGCCCCCGCACTAAGGTGTACCTGTCCGTCAATTCTCTGATGACAAATTCCCTAACAAATGTGTAGGCTGAGATGGTCCTATACCTTGGTCATCAAGATCCCCAGACATTACACTCCTTGACTTCTTTTTATGGGGCTACATTAAGGATCAAGTTGATGCAACACCAGTTGCAGATATTACCACTTTGAAGGGAAGAATAATCGAAGCATCTGCGACCACCACAAATGACATGTTGCAGCAGACATGGAAAGAGATAAAGTACCGACTGGGTGTCCTTCGTGTAACAAAAGGAGTCTACGTTAAGTTATACTGATGACCCGGAAAAAAACTCTGGATTTCAGGCAAGATATATTGGAAAGCCATATGTGTCTAATGAGCGTGGTTCATTTTATACGATTTATTGTAATCAAGGAAAGACTTTAGACACAGCCTATATATATTAAAACTGTTACGGATCTTAAATTACGTTTCGTTCACGTAATTACTTTTCCCATTCTCTAATTTTATGTTTAAAAATGATTTTATAGATTCATCCTTCGAAAAACGGGCACAGCTTCTAGTAAGATATAAAAAAAAGATACAGTGAAAAAACAACGCATGAAGTGCATTTTTTGAAGAATATTCACTGTCGAAGGTGATCTCTCCATCTGCTCCATCCTTTTTATGGAAGGCTAAACCAGCGAACCTTGGAAAGTTCAGGAATTCTGGAAAAAAGTATGTGTATAGTATCTTCCGCTGAATACGAAATACTCCAAATGAGGAATACTATTACTAAATCACTGACACTAAAACTCAAAATTCACTGACCTCGTAAAAAAATCCGAATTTCAAAATATAGGCCATAAAAACACACAATATAATACTTTCCAAGAAAAAAGAAAATATTGACGGTGACGTCAAATGGAAATGTGATGCTTGTCGCACTTTTGATCAGCACGACATTGAACACATGTAAACATACATACATGCATGTAAAGTGTTAATTCTGCGGAATAACGAAAACTGATTGAAATGTTGATCGCTTACAGCACAAATGGGCGAATGTAAATCTAATGAGGTCGTGAAATTCACCATAGTAAAAAGAAAAAAGTCCCAATGTTTTCTATCATTTGCTGTACAGAAAAATGGATGCGCTATTGCATTCAGGATCATTCCGTGCGACTTTCCTTAATTTTCAAATATAAAAAGGACGCTCAAATATTTGTTAAATCAAGTTAATGATGCTCAAGGTGTTTCCAAAAAACAAGTTCCAATATCTATCTAATGACTGCAGGCAAAGCCAGAACGCATACATTCAATCGAAAAAAATACATCGAATACAACTTTATCGGTTTCAATTTTTACTTCATAAACGACTATTACTGATTGTTTTACTATTTCCATAAGAATATTATCCATATAGTTGACCCGAAAGCTTTTTGTTCCTCCAAACCTTTTCAATAAAAAACATTTGTTGCGAACGACTGGATAATAATGACTAAAAAAAGAGTCCACTTTAAATTTATGCTCTATGGATATAATTATAAAATATAAAATCATACTATCTGTAATTATAGACTCTCTGAAATTTAGGGTGTAAGTATAAAACTATTAGACTCTAATTCTATGGTAATGTGTTAGCAAGACTTCAATTTAATCTTCCGTATTAAAAAATTGTATTGAATATAATACATTCAATATAAATAACATTTTAATTGAATAATTTATAACTTGAAAGATGTTTAACATTAAACAATATTTACATAAAAGTTTAATTTCGTTGTTGGTCTGTTTTATCTAAAAACGTTTGCAATATTTGGCTCACAAACCAGTCAAACTCAATCTTAAGCTTGTTTCCCCTTATTCATTTGACTTAGGAATAAATTGAAAATGCTCTCACATATAAATATGTGGGGGAAATGGTAAGATAATTTAAAAAGATCTTAAGATATTTTTCTACCTGATGGAATTCTGTTTTTACTTTGAGCCAAATACTTAGAGAGGCTATCATTTTTGAATGCTGTTTGAAGTCCGACTTCCGTTAATATCTTAATTAAATTTTCTTTTTCATTCCTTGTCGGTTCATTAAACAGATCCGCGAAAAACGTATCGAATGTATTTTAAATTCAATTTAATATACTAGAAATCTCAGGAAAATATTCATTGGAAGTCATTTCTAAAAATGTAGGATAATCACTGATGTCTTTCTTGAAAACATGATCCAAAGCTACTAATAGTTCATTTTCTAAGAATAATCACAAGGCACTCAGTACGGTTCTCATTTGTATGATTCCAAAAATGTTAGTTTCTTAATAAACTTAGTTCTTCCTTTTGAGCATTTAATAGGTTTGTATTTGAACCATGTTACGTGTTGAGACACCTTTACGAAATCTTTAGTACGAAGTCGTTGGGCCATCATCAGAAACCCCAAGGGGTTGGCAAAACTACCAAACTGTGAGTCACATAAAAAGATAAATGTATCTTTTATGGGAAATTATATACGTGACTTCAAGCATAGGTGCTTACTGTTTGCGTTTTATAAAACCATAAGTATGGCAAGTCCTAACGATTTCTCCGTATGATATCGTCATAAGCTATTTTTCAGGTATCAGATCATCATAGAATGTTGTACAAAGTGCCTATAAAGATTATGGTTCCATTTCCATTAAATTGCACTTTTAAATTTATATTGAAAATGTGTAGCGGTTTTTTTATATTACAAAATTTAAGAATCACCACAAATCACGTAAAGGAATTATTTGCTTGTGAGGAGTGTTTGGACTATGAGATGCGAAAAAAAAAAAAAAAACTGTAAATAATTTTGGTCCGTGAAGATCCGAAACTCATAAAAGAACAAAACTTTGCAATTGCTCTTTGCTGAGCATAGTGCACGTAGAAACTTCTCCAGTGAGATCGGTTTTTATCAGGAATTATATATATATATTTTTTTGCTTTTCACGTTTGTCTTGCCTGCAGGAAAGTGGAAATCCCATCCAAGAAGCTGGAAAAGTCTATTATTGCTGGAAAACCATGGTAAGAAGTTTAAACGGCATTCAAGTTCTCTATTTTTATTTTTTAGAGCGAAAATTAATTCTGATCCTCATTGTTCCTCAAAATCATATCCAGTTTAACAACGTAAGTCTTCCGTTTCTTCACTTACGCTCCCACTTTGTCCTCTTGCCTTTCAGCTATTTTCTTTCGAGTAAATTATTCTGGGTTTCATGGTACTTACAGATTTTTTAGATCAAGATGCTCTTGACAAGGAAGCTACCAAGCAGAAACGCTTTTTTAATATACAGTACTTCCTCGTTTTTCTTAAGTCGAAGCATTTTCGTTACCAAAACAAAATTTCCTGTTCTACAGCGAATAATAAAAGTTTCCAAAGTTCCGATGAGGTCAAGCTGAAAGGAAAACAAAATCTACGAGCTGATTTGTTCTATTTTTACTACGCGAAATAAATTAAAAATAGTAAATGTTAATGCGATTCCATTAAATAAATTTCTGCTGTAATTGAGTAAACCTTTTTTAAATTGCAAATACTTTTATTGACGAATGTTTTAAGACATTTCTCAGGTAGATACATAATGCAAAAATTGTGTATACGAAATATATATAATGCTTGCTCAATAAGTAGTGAGACTTTCTGCCTGAAAAAGTCAAAACAGGACATACCTAAAAATAATCGCTGCCAGCATTTAAACAGCGGTCCCATCATTGCTCAGCTCCTTGTATTCCTGCGGCATAGGAGACAGACTATTGTTGCTGCAACAAAATTAACTACAGCATCACGCATCTGATCATCCGAAGTGAAACGTTTGCATTTGAGAAATATTTTCAGAGGTACAAGATGTGAAAATTGCAGGTAGATAGGTCAGGACTATACGCCGGATGTTGAAAGTGCTGCAATGTCCTTTGCGTGGTGACTGCCGTATGTGACCGGGGGTTATCATGCAGAAGCACAACACCCTGAGGTAGATTGCTAGGTGTCTTGTTTTTGATGGCTTGTCAAAGCTTCATTAAAGATTAACAATATCTCTCGGCATTGATGGTGTATCCTTTTGGCAGCCACTCAAGAAGGAACGGTAAACGATTGTCAAAGAACAGGGTTAATATCACCTTGCCTGAGGAATTGGTGGACCTTGGTTTCCTTTACAGTGGGGATGATACCAGCTTTAATCCCCAACAATAATACGCAGCTGGAAATCTTTGCCTTCTTTATGGTAGCGGAAGAGATGCTGTGACGGTAGACCCATTCGTTGACCCATTCGTTCATCGGGCAGATGTTTCAGTACCCAAGTGGCGCAGACCTTACGATATTCCAAATTGTGAATGTATAATCGCATTGACAGTTCCGATGCCCAAACCCGCCCTGTTCGCCATTTCTCGGATCGGGATTCTTCGGTTAGCTTTTACTGCAGAACCTACACGTGCAATTGTCGTCATTGAAACAACACGGTGTGGTGCTCCTGACCTTGGTTGGTCTGCAGTGCTTCTTCGTACACCACTAAAGAGCTGGCACAACCGCATTACAGTAATACGCGGAGGACGAGCAGGCCCCTACACCGCTTTCATTCGCCTGTGGATTTCGCTTGGTGGCGTTTTCTCACCAAGCAAAATCCACAGACGAAAGTACGTTGAGCAACGTTGGAATTAAAAAGCATTTAGATCGCCTGTACACTAGCGCCACCCATTGACAAAATTAACAAGCGCGAACGCGCTTCAATCACTTTTATTTTAGTTGCAACAATAATGTACATTATAGAATACATAAATAAAACACACAAATCTGTAATAATGTAGCAACAGGGTAGCAAAGAGGAAAAAGGCCAAATAGGCCTGACATAGTAGTCTGCTCCCTATTTAAAAAGAAAAATAGCTATGTAAAGTCAGATAAAATTTTAAGAAAACATAATCATAATATTAGTAATCTATATCACAAGAAAATCAAGTCATTGTTTACCTATTAGCCCCAGTTGGCACTGGTTGAGTATTATTTCAGCAATGGGTCTATGTCATAAAAAAAGAGAGAAGTGACAGTAACTAATTTATCTTCCGAACCTAGATTCTGTGATTAGATCCTATTATATTTTATTATTTAACAATAATTTATTTCACACCTCCCAGCAGTTCGATGTTAAAATAAGTAAATGCAGTGTCAAATATCCAAAAATTTATTAAATAACATATATTAAGAATTCCCGTTATCTAATAAAAAATATTTTAATTTTTTTATTGAATAAATCTATATTATTGATAGATGTAAGGCATTGTGGTAATCCATTTTAGAAGGTTGGACCTAAATAATTTTTCTTTGTTTTAAAATTTTCTGTATGTGGAAATATAGGTACTAATTTGGATCTATTTCTTGTAGAATCTTGATGTATGTGTGTATTTATCGAGACCAGATTATGATAGAGACCATATCTGATTCTCTTAAACATTATTTCTCCCAAATTATAATCATGTAGTTGTTTTATTCTTAATATATTATATTTATTAGGGTCAACTGCTGTATGAAAAACCATGGTAAATTAATGGTTTCTACTTGATATTAACTAAATTAATCGAACACATTTATATAGTATTATTTCTCATTTTTTAATATTGTACTTAGTGGTTTTACTCCATGTTAGTACGCAGTAAGTAGAATGTTTGTATTAAAGATGGGTATAACAGCAACATTATATTAGGGGTTAAATTATTTAGATTATTGCTGATAATCCCAGTGTTCCTTGAGATTTTTTTAGATAAAGTATGTATATGTGTATTCCATTTTAAATCACTTTGTATTATAGTACCTAAATATTTATATGATGCTTAACAACTTCGATGTAATTTCCATTTAGAGCAACTCCCTGAAATGATGTTGAATATCCTATTTTTTTGGAAAAATCACAAGTTTGGATTTCTTAGGATTAATGGCTAGTTGATTCGAGGAAAGCCAATTTGTAATTGTTGCAAAATCTCTTTAAAGTTGATCAATAAGGGTGTTTATATCATTTTCATGTATTAAAATAGTAGCATCATCTACATATAGTATTAAATCTACATTTTGTAATAAATTAAATATGTTATTAATATAAATATTGAAAAACAATGGACCTAAGGTCGAGCCATGTGGGATCCCAGCCTTTCCTTTTCTTAAGATTGAATCAACATCATTATGTTGTGTACATTGTTGCTGGCCTATAAGATAACTTTTAAAAAGATCAAATGCCGTCCCCTTTATTCCAATTTTATATATTCAGCGAAAAGAGTCTAAATCCTTTTTGAACAACCTTTATGTAACATATATTGGCGGATTTACCCAAGAAGCTAAGATAGCATTGGTCACTATAAATAAGTACAGTGCTTGCCGACATTTCAATATAAATACCTTGCTGACTGAATTTCCCTGGACTAAAATTATGGAATATTGTACGAACTGAGAAACTGAACATATATATTTGATTATGACTACGCTCTCATTGGAGAACACAGAATTAAAAAAAAAGGCTTGAGATCCACACAAAAATATGCTGCATGGCAAAAACGCAGAAAGTTTAAATTCTTTTAGGGATTAGATTATTAATACTTCCGTGTTGGAATGCTGCCCAGTTTGTCTTAACCCTGGCGAAGCATTCCTCGTTCGCCTCAGTAATCTACATTTCGTCGCGCTTTATAATTGTGTGACGATTTTTTGTTTCGTCATTTTGGAGCCATTAGTGGTACGCTTTAACCACAGAGAAACTCGAACTAGCCAAAGTGTCGGCCGTTCCAAAACAGAAGCACCAACACTTTGTGTGCCCACATTTCGCCTTTCGTAAACTCTGATAAATCCTGGGTTTTAACCATCATGTCGACCAATTTCTCGCAACTTAACTACCAACTTCTTATATACATCCATTTTGCTTACAGGTCATACCCTCTTCGTTACGCCAGTACAGAGTGTCCTCAGTTTTCATTAAAATCGCAGGAATTCAATGAACTTTCAATATAGATGTGTAGAAGACATATCGTGAGAGACAAAAAATCCCGAACTACCTGAGACAGATAATGTTCAAAGTACGGCAGCTGATAATCGAAAGATACCGGCGTTTCGTTAGGCCTGAAAGATGCAGCGTGCGATAGATACAAAAGTTTGATGTGAGAGCTAGAGTACCGTATAGATTGATATTAAGCCAATCCTTATTCGAAATGCATTTGGATATGGCGACATCAGGAATACGGAATGTAGTACAAGGCACTTTGTTGATGATGTGGTGTGACATGTGAAAAGTAGAAGACAAGCAGAAAAAACCAGGAAAACTGGAGAATAGTGTTACAGTACGAAGTAGAAAATTAGACTGAGGTCTTTAAAATATAAGAGCAATCAAAAGGGTAAACTATTCAAAAACTTGGGATTGTTGTTAGAGGAAGACAGAAATCTGTAAGGAGAAAAGAGCAGCAATATACACGTAGGATGGAATTCCAGGAGTAAAACTTCAAATGCGCAGCGCGACTGAAGTCTGCAAATAAAGCTGAAATCTAGTTTTTCAGGCAATGAATGCAAACACTGCTATATAGAGTTGAGATTTGACCATTGCCCACATACCTGGACAACAGGATATGCATTTTTAAAATAAAAATAATGGGGTGGATATTTGATTTTACAATGGATTACACTTAGAAATCAAAGGGTAAGGTAGCCGATCCGGTGGCGCAGTGGTCTAAGCGATGGCTTCTGAGCATTCGTCCGAGATGGGTCCGGGTTCGAATCCCGGTGAGGCATGGATGTTGTGTTTTGTCTTAATGTGCAGGCTCATTCCCTTCCCGTGAGCCGGTGGCCTTAAATTAGGGATGGGCGACTGCTTATAGCCCACTGAGTTGCTCACAGTGGTCGTTAAACCCCCAATACAAAAAAAAAAAAAAAAAAGAAAAAAAAAAGGATAAGGCAAACTAATAAAATATTTGAAGTTTCAAAGGAAGCTTAGCTACCAACTGGGCTAGTACGGTCATGTTTCGAGTGGGGACAAGAAATTTGTATGAAGCAGCGTTTTGGACATTTATGTAAAGCTAATTAGAGAAAGACTTACAATGAGATGGAAAACGCATTACAGAAAAGAGTGTAGCAAGAGGATCCTAAACAGTGACCTAAAGCAGAAATAGAACTAGTCATGCTGAAGAAGAAGAAGAACTGTCAAAATCCAAATGAAGTTGATATGATCCAAGATTAAGTCCTACTGTTGTATGTTAAACCACGCCGATTTTCTAATGTCAGGCAATACAGGCTAGCTAGGAAAAAATCATGATTCGTAACTGTCTATAAGTGAGATCAAATTCCGACTTCCTATAGTGTATCTAAACAAAAGGGTCACTAAATTAAAAAAATTATGCAGATGTACCAAAACGTCACTAAAGCACACAAATGCAAAATATGTGGTTACTTGTATCACCACGTAATCTAAGCAACTATTTAGGTTGATGCCCGTCAGTAATAGTAATTAGTGTTGATAAAAATGGGAAAAACAAATACTCTTTCTTATTTCGATAAAGGGCTTATTCGTCAGTGCCCAACTGCATGAAGCGGGGATTTTGAAAGCAACAAAATTTATTGATTTCTCGAAAGATGATAAAACCCAAGTCTTTAATCAGTGGAAACATAACCCACATTGCTTGTCTAAGAGGCGTAACTATGTCGTATTGCTTGTTTAAGAGGCGTAACTATGTCGTATTGCTTGTTTAAGAGGCGTAATTGTGGCGCATTGCTTGTCTAAGAGGCATAACTGTAGCTTATTGCTTTTCTAAGAGGCGTATTGCTTTTCTAAGAGGCGTAACTGTGGCGTATTCCTTGTCTAAGAGGCGTAACTGTATCAGGAAGGAGATCACAGATGTTTGTGAAGGCTTCTACGGAGAAACAGTATTTCTTGTGTGTAGCAGCTCATTGAAACATTCAATGGAGGTCGTTCCCGGCGCATATCTCTGCGAACTATGCGTAAAGAGTTTTTTTTTTTTTGATTGGCTGTTTAACGACCACCGTGAGCAACGCTATGGGCTATAAGCAGTCGCCCCGTCCCTAATTTAGGGTCACTGGTTCCAGGGAAGGGAGAGAGCCAGTACCGTAAGACAAACACAACATCCATGCCTCACCGGGATTCGAACCCGGACCCCTTTCGGACGAATGATCAGAGGCCATCGCTTAGACCACTGCGCCACCGGCCGTAAAGAGTTGAAGAAGATTGGTATTGGCAGTCTCGTAGTCTCGTAGCTATACGGAATCCACTGAGTTCTGCGAGGAACAGGAAAGTCGGTCTACAGTGGTGTCAGGAACATCGCGGCCGATCACTGGAAGATTGTGTTAGAAATTATTGTAAGAACTATGACTGTCGGAGTTCCACGACCATTGAACTAGAGACCTCAACGCATTTTAACCGAATTGCAGGTGGCGCTGCGCTCACTATTTTACTTGTTTGCTGTAGCGAGAGTTACCTAGATACCCGTTTTGCTGACGTCAGTAAACGTAAATTGCGGAGTTAGTTTTTTGACGGAAAACAATTATGTAGGCGATATAGAGTGTGTGCGCGTTAATATAATAAGATATTCACATGTGTGTGGAAATGTAGTTTTATACATATTAAAGTGTTTATTTTCTTTCAAGTTTTAAATAAATAGTTAATTTATAATTTCATGAATGGAAGTTCTTATTTATCCTATGCTGAGTGAAAGGCGGATCTATCTCCGTACAGCTGGTGTGTTGCTTACTGCGTTACATAGAAGGCAATCTTCAATTATATATTTAATTTATTTAGAAATAACCAACAATTCTTGATTTTCAGACTGAAATCTCACAGCTATTAGGAAGAATAAAAGCAAAGGCCGTCTAATTTCATCAAGCAAAGGAGTCAAGTGTTCGATTAAAGGCGTACTTGTTACTGAGTAATTTCTAATTCAAAAAACGAAGGCGGAACAAAATGGCTTCATTCATAGGTGGCGGCATGTATAGCATAACAAAGTTAGATCATTCCAATTATCAGATTTGAAAAGTGAGAATCGAAAAGATTCTTATTAAAGATAATTTATGGAATGTTGTTTCAGAGCCAATTACAGAAGAAAATTGTGAAGCATGGCTGAGAACTGACGAACTGGATAAGGGCACTCTAACACATTGCGTGTCTGATGATCAAATTATTCACGTACGTGATAAGAAAAGAAGTTCCGAAATGTGGAATGCTTTTAAATTGGCTTATGAAAGAGGAAGTTTAAGTAGTAAATTGTATTTGCTTAGAAAACTGTATAGCTTACGTTTTCAAGAAAAGGGATCAACTATGCAAGAGCATGTAAGTAGAATGCTGGAAATAGTTCACAAGCTTAAAGCACGAGGAGAAGAATTTAAAGACACACACTTAGGAGCTATTTTGCTAAATATTTTACCAAGTACCTATGGAAATCTAGTTACTGTTTAGAAGCAAGACAAGAAGAAGTTTTAACACTTGAGTTTATCAAATGTAAAGCGATATGTGAATATAATAGATCGAAAGAAAACTCATAAGTACACACTGAACACACAACTGTTTTAAAAATAAGTTATGAAAGGGAAAATTACAGCTCAAGACAAGAAACATTTTGCACCTTTTGTAAAAGAAGCAGTCATGTAAAAGATGACTGCTGGCACTAAAAAAGGAATCCAAATAAAGGGAACACAAATAAGTTTCACAAAAATAATAACGCAAATGCAGAGTCACGCAGTAAATTTGCCGGGAAGACAAAAAAGGAAAAATAGACTGTGACCAATTGGCATAAAAAGATAAAAAGAGAAAATAAAAATTTCTCATTAGAAACTAAGTCAAAACCCGACAAAATATCCACAGTTTGGTCAACTGATTCCGGTGCAACGTGCCACATGACACCTGATGTAACAGTGTTTAAAGAACTTTCAAAAAACAAATCAGAACTGTTCACTACGGCCAATGGTTCTCGGATAAAGTCAGAAGGCAAGGTAAACATATCCTTAAATTGTAAAATCGAAAAAGGAAAAGTTAGAAAAGAGGAAATAAAGGATGTGTTATATGCTCCAGATTTAGACACCAATTTGTTGTATGTTAGAAAAGCCACAAAAAAGGATATGAAGTTTCATTCAAGAATAAGAAATGCACAATTAAATATGGTGATACTATTGTAACTGCAGGCATGACAGACACCTCAGATAATTTATACACGTTACAAATATTGGAAATCCAAATTTCGCCACAACATTTGAAAATAAAAAAATGTTTGAATTTATGGCACAGAAGGCTGAGTCATACGTACATTGAAATGATAAAACAAATCTATAAAACGGAATTGATCTATAAATACTTTCGTGCATCTAAAAACATTAAAGTAAAACACAAGGCAGCTCACCGTGGTGCACAATATGTCAATAAAATCAATCCATGGTTTAACACCTGAGTTGATGAACCATAATTTTAATTATGCACAAGATACAAGTTAAAACCTGATGATAATTAAAAACACTTCATAAGAACTTTCGGGTGCACCCTGAATCCCGTCTTCAGATGAGAATTACAAATGCAAATATGAGACAGAGTAACACATTCATTTATAGGTCTCGACAATGACGTATGTGAAGTGGTCCCCTAGCGGCCGCCAGGATATCTACATCGTTAACTGATATCAAAGTGAGACAAATAGGTTGACAGGGAAGGGGGTATATGTAGGAAAGGTAGAATAAGTACTGAAACCAGCTAAAAGGTAACTGGGGGAAAATGTTGTAAGGGGAAAAGGGGGTGATTTATTGTTTTTTTTTTTTTTTTTTTTGATTGGATGTTTAACGACCTCCGTGAGCAATTCAATGGGCTATAAGCAGTCGCCCGTCCCTAATTTAGGGTCGCTGGTTCCAGGGAAGGCAGAGAGCCAGTGCCGTAAGACAAACACAATATCCATGCCTCACCGGGATTCGAACCCGGACCCCTTTCGGATGAATGATCAGAGGCCATCGCTTAGACCACTGCGCCACCGGGGCGGCAGGGGGTGATTTAGTTGGAATAGGTTATCGGAAAAGAGGCTCCAAAATGGTTGGAAACGTAACTAATATTCGGAAAATGTACAACTCATATCAATATATTAAACAGATGTGGTGTATACCCATAACATAAGCACAACTCATATCATATCAATATAAGCGGACGTAATGTATAAAACAATTCATTTCTTTTTTACAAAAAAAAATGGAATTAACACTTTACGGTAATCACCTTTTGTGAATTGAAAAACTTTTTATTTACACTGGAGCAACTCACTGGAGGAATGAATAGGGGACTACCGGAACTGTGTCTAAAATGACAGTTCAGCGAACCCTGCTGCGTCTGGGGCTCCGATGCAGACGGATAGTCACTGCACTTATGTTGACGAAGGTGCATCAGCAAACAAGGCTTACATTTGCACGGCAGTATAGGAATTGGAACACCACTGATTGGCAAAGGATTGCCTTTTCCGATGAGTCATGTTTTCTGCTTCATTAGAAGGATGGACGTCGGCGTATAAGGTGAGAAACACCAGGGAACAAACACGCTTCAACCATTCCTGAAAGAACACAAGCTGGTGAAGGCAGCGTTGGTCTGGGGCGTATTTTCTTGGCATGCTCTGGGTTCACTCATACTTGTGGAATACACTATGGACCGAATTCGTTATTAATCCATTCGTGCAGACCACGTACAACCATACATGCTGATCGTCTTCTCTGGGGCGGATGGGATCATTTAGCACGACAATGCAACGTGTCAAGAATGAATGATCTATATATGCTACCGTGTTCATGCAAGACGGTGCACCTGCACATTCCATATTCATCTCATTTCGTGTATTAGTACATGGTGTGGCATTATCTTTGTTGAGCAATGTTTATCACGCGATAACAGGAAACGTATGAAAACATTGAGATGCACAAGAATGAATAACCAGAAATAATGATGATGCTTCAAGAAGAAAGTTCTTCATTCGTTGGCACAACAATGTGTTTTTCCGGGTTTTCATCCGTAGGGCGTTTCATCATCCCTTTGCCACATTTTACTTAAGAAACATTTTTGCAGGTGACAAGATGCCTGCTAAGGTTGTATGGTAGTAAACGCCACTGTTCCTTTTGTTCAGATTACGCTGTTAGGAGGTTTCTCTCACGCAGCTGAAAACCAATGATGCATATAAGAAGAGACTCCCAGACATTCTAAAATTAGATAAAGATCGAGGGAAACTGTATGGTCACAACAGCTGGTAAATATTTTTACTATCGAGGTAATCGTAGTTCGCCGCCCCGGTGGCGCAGTGGTCTAAGGCGTTGGCCTCTGATCATTCGTCCGTAAGGGGTCCCGGTTCGAATCCCGGTCAGGCATGGATGTTGTGTTTGTCTTACGGCACTGGCTCTTTCCCTTCCCTGGAACCAGGACCCTAAATTAGGGACGGGCGACTGCTTATAGCCCATTTGAGTTGATCACGGTGGTCGTTAAACCTCCAATCAAAAAAAAAAATCGTAGTTCAGTCGATTCCTATTAGAACGACCATCATTCTTCATGAAGATCAACTTGAGGTCCTACAAATCTGCTGAAAAGCCTTACATTGGAATCATGGATACCCTCTGCGCAACTTCGGCAATGCACATTGCCAACCTTAATCATACGGAGATGGTTTTACATCTGTACAGCATTTTGTCTCCCAAACTAACAATAACTCCTCTATCATGGTGGTTTCGTTGTGTTCCAAAATGCGTCGTGTAGTGCGATGCGTCTCTACGCGCACACATCGGGAATCTGTAGTCATACTGAAAGTGTCCTCATTCATGAGAAGCACATCCGTAAGTCATGTTCGACTCACTGTGGTAAATAGTTGAATCAATTTTTTGAAATAGTGTAGAAACAGCTTTGTGCCTGAAGTGCGGGGTGTCCATAAATGAAGTATACAAATTCAGTACGTATTGAAAAAAAACTACAATAAATAACAACTTACTTCTAATGTCAAAACACATAGTAATTGTGAAAGTTTTTTTATAAATGTCAGTAGGTCTCCACGTTGTACTCCGTTGGTTGCCCCGTAGGATGTCTAAGCGTTAGTCCAGGTCCACCCACGTGCGCTGCAGAATGACATATGTAACAAGGAGGAAAGCTGAAGTAATGCGTTCTTTGAGCTCAGCGATAGATGCAGAGATCAAAGAAAAAGCTAAAAGAACACTGCAGTAATGTGTTCGTTGAGTACTCTTTTTCTTGAATTTAATGCACTTAATAAAGCCCCTGAGAAAAAATCACACGGGGTAATATCAAGAGAACGGAGTGGCCACTCCGTTCTCTTGATATTACGTCCAATCCAACGCCCGGAAAATGGTGGTCTAAAATCAACGGAAAATGGTGGTCTAAAATCTGCGTATATCCAAAGACAAATGCGAGGGCGCTCCATCTTGCTGGTAAATGATGTCTTGAATATTCTGGAGTTGTGGAATTGCTACTTGTTCTAACATGTCGAGGTACGTTATGCCAATAAAGGTTCGTTCAGCGAAGATCAAGGGCCCTATCACTCTGTCATCCATTAAGCCATCCCAGACATTAACCTTCGGGCTGTCTCTCTCGTATGCTACGACCACATGGGGATTTTCCGTCCCCCAGATTCGGCAGTTAAGTTTATTCACTCTGCCACAAACATGAAATGTCGACTCGTCGCTGAAACAGATCCGTGAAAGGAGTTGGAGTTCTTCGTCAATGCGATTAAGCGTGTCTATCGCTTCTTCACTGGGGAAGCCATGTCTGTTGTATTCCGCGTTTGACGAGATTTTTCATTACATGAGACACCTGGTGCAATCTATCATGTGACTTAAACTTAACACTTCCCACGTCTCTTGACGTTTAAAGTACGTTTATTTTCTTTCGTGTCTCTTTTAGTAGCATACAGAAGTTGTATACTTCATTTATAGACACGCTGTACAAACGTGTTCTAAATCGAGTTGTCTGAATGTCTTATCACCCTTAATGACTAATATCTGTCATCCTGTTGTTTTGCGGGGCATGGATCCAGAACTTGTTGTTGGGATGCGTTCTCGTATTCCCATATAGCCGCCATAGCCCGGCCAATGCCGAGTGAAAGGCATTATGTGCTCTACTTCTTTTAACTTGCATCTGCCTTGCAAACATTCTATCCAATACTATCCATTTTTGTCGAAAGAGAAACCTCGCAGCGACATTTGTCTGCATGGTTCACATCACTTCTTGTAAGCCTAGGAGCAAAGTACACATCAAAGAACTTAAAGATTATAACTCTAGCTCATCACTATGCAAATCGAAGCAACAGCAGGTAACCAACGGAGCGTGTGAAAGTTATGAAACGGTGTAAATAGTGTAGTACCTGATAATGAGCTTTGTTAATTAGTATTGTTCTTCAGATTAGAAAGCTTTCGGACTTATGCGAGTTTCGTAAAGGTCAGTTTGTGATAACCACACACAAGAGTCAGAGCATTTCCGAGATAGCAACGATTTTGTTGTGCTCACTGTCAGCCTCGGTTAATACTTTCAAAAAGTGGTCCAAGGAGGAAAAACCACGAACAGCCGGCAAGGTGCGTGGCGATCACGGTTCATCTATTCTACAGGTGAAGGAAAGCTACCTTGCATTACAAGTACGAGTCACCAGTAGGGATACTCTGGCAAAACTCGCCTGTAATTTGAATGCTGGCGACGGCACGAATGTGTCACAACGCACAGTACATGGAGCCCTGTTAAAATTGGATTGCGTAACAGTATTCCCATTCTAACCTTGGTTGATCGTGCAAAGCAAGTACAATTCCCAGGAAGCACAGCGTTGCAATTTAACGTAGGGCCAATACTGAGTCATCGTCTTCTATTCCTAAAAGATGGTGGCTCGGTGTTGGGCTTATGTTAAATTGCAAGGCTGTGCTATCTGGATTAGCATCCGAGCACCAAAACTGGGAGTTGAATGATTGGTATAGGAGGTCTTCTAGTTCGATGAATCTCCTTCTTCTTGCACCATATGGTGAGCCAAGTACATTTGCATCTTTACCAGCTGAAAAGTTGGCAATAGAATCCACCGTGGGACAAAAACAACCCAATGGAGGAAGTGGAATTATTTGGGAAATTTTCTTCTAATAGTTTGGAGATCGGCATCTCCACGGCATGTGAAGAATTTAAATTTGTCCTTCTTTGGGGGTTTAACGATCACCGTGAGCTACTCAGAGGGTTATAAACATTCGCTCGTCTCTAATTTAGGGCTACTGGTTGCAGCGAAGGGAGAGAGAGACAGTGCAGTAAGACAAAAACAATATCCACACTTCACTGGGATTCGAACCCACATCCATCTTGAAGGAATGATGAGACATGAACACTTCCGCCTCCTCACCACCGGGGAGGCACCGAGTTTTTAATTTTGTTAAAAGATCAAAGTGAGTGGACTGATGATCAGAGCTGTATGGTAGTGGGATAAATTTCCTTAGCTCTCTTTCGACAAAATTTTCCTTATTGACTGTGCACCATGATACGATACGTTGCCATGCAGCAAGAACGCTCCCACTTCCAGCGAGTTGGGGCGATATTGATGAATTTTCGGTCTCAACGTTGTCCTCAGAAAGTCACGATAATATTTTGCGTTGACATTTTGCCCTACCGGCACTTGATCAGATACCACAACACACCCTGGTTATCGTACGCAAAAATCATCATTTGCTTCACTTTGCATTGCTGCCAACTGCACTTTCAGGGGCGTAGGGAAGTTGGATGCCTCCATTCCGCTGTTGTGACGTCAGTTCCGGCTCAAAATTATGGGTCCAAGTCTCCTGAGATGCGACAGTTCTGTTCAGGAAGGTGTTGCCCTCGAATTCGCATCTGTGGATGTGAATCTTGTGCGATGCTTACTCTGGCTGCCTTGGTCTGGGGCGTGAGTTGATGGTGCAGCCAGCGCGCAACGATTTTTCTTTTTCCCAGTGAGTAGGTCAAAATCTGGTGAGCAGACATGGTGGACAAATTTGCCTGATGAGCAATCTCCTCGATTGCTAAACAGCGATTATCTACGAGAAGCGTTGCAACAATGGTGACAGATGCTTTGTCTTTCACCGTTTGAGGTCGGCCTGAGCGTTGATCATCTTCGATGCTGCTTCGGCCCTCCCGAAAGCGCGATGCCCAGCAAGAAATTGTGCTTGGATCAGGAGTTCCTTCTCCACAAACTTCTTGCAAGGCAGTGTAGATCTGTGTCGGAGTTTTTCCACGCAAAGTTTCCATTTTCACGTACGAGCGCTGGTCTAATGCAGTCACTCTACATGAGGAGCTGCGCACTTCCATTACCAAAGCCTCCGACTTCGACACGGAAAATGAAAGCGCGTCGTTCTGACACCACTGCGTTGATGAAAGTCTGACCTTGACACGAAGCAATCATTTTCCCTATTGCATCATCCGCTTCCGCTTTACGTGTGCAGAACTTTTGTTATGACCATCGTGATACGGAATATACCTCTCAAAATGTTTAATTTCCCACAGTAATTTTTTTTTTTATTGGAGGTTTAACGACCACCGTGAGCTTCAACAATATTTTATTTGGAGCAAACATGGACAGGAAGATACAGATGGCCTGTGCTTAACAGTTACCAAAAGATAAACAAGTGGATGACCTATTTAGAATGACAATGAGATATTTACATTATGTGGATGCACTATATACAATGTAAGCAAATTCATAACACTGACAATACTGGACTGATGGGTTGACTTACTCTATGTACAACATATGTTCGCAATGTGCATCAGCAGAGTGCCATCTCTAATAGGTGAACACCAGTACAAGGTATAACTATAAATTTTACAGTGCAAAAACAAACATGTATATTTTGAGCAATCTTGAAAAAAAGAAGAAAAGAGAAGAAAAGAGCAGAAGGTTTATACTTTTCAGTATCTGAAAGATAAGCGAATAAATGATCTATCCACAATGATGGTGTGAACTCTATACAAATTGAATGCAATATCTCTCTTGTGAAACGCTGTCAAATTACAAAAATAACTATTACTTAGGCTTAAACAAGTGCCTCAATCACAGTGCTATAGATCAACTTGTAATGAACAACAACATATGTACACAAGATGCAACGGCATAGGGAAGACACTAATAAGGAATTACAATTCCATGGTACAACTGTAAATTTCACAGTGCAAAGAGTAAAGTATATTAGTACAAACAGAACTTGCGTTTTACAGAAAATTTATACTTCGAGTACAATACAAATAATGAAAATATGAAACTGACTCTTTGTACAGCAAATATGCAATACAGCGCAGAACATTATCTAATAGACTGATTATTTCCTATTAGGCACATGTGACATGAGAAAAACCACACTGTGTAACATTAACATATAATTGAAATACTATCAAAGCGTTTGCTCCGCACCATGAGCATAAAACTTAAGACATGTAATCGTGACCCAACATGCGAAATGTGCCAAACATAAATTTTACAGTGCAATTAGGAAAGTACATTAGTATATACAAAACTGAGCTTTTGGCATAGCAACTATACTTCAGGTACAGTACAAATAACCGAATGATGAACAATTACCCCTGCACTACAAAAGTGCTAAACCTTGCAGAACATGGTGTAATCGACTGATCATATCCCTTTATGTACATGCAACATGATCAGAAACCACACTGTGCAAAATCAATAAGACAATTTAAACACTATCAAACAGTTGCTTATCACCGTGAGCAAAAACCATATATTATAAAGACCGGCAGACATAAGGAAAGTGCCGAAAAAAAAAACAAAAAAACTTTAAACTTATTTTAAGTGCCTGTGGTATAACAAGAAACTCACCTACAGGACCTTGTTGGTGAGAAACATGCAAACGTGCAGTAACATTAAGAAGCGATTATGACAAGGGCACCTAAGAACACGATAATCACAAAACTATATTTCAATTAGTCCAAACAATTTCACAGACGTCAGAACAAAAGTCTAAGGTCTTCTGATGGACCAGAAAACCATTGACGAAAAGGTGACCACACTGACATAAAGTGTGGGATTCGATTCGCAGCCTTAGCAACAGTGAAAGCAAGCCTCAAGCGTGAAATCATTCTGTTCCGGAACTGACTGCACATCGCAGCTCCCGCCTGAAAGATGGTAGGCTGTATAGGGGTAGAACGTAGCTGTTGATAGTAGCAAAAATCACATGTTTTGCTCATATGAATACATAAGCACATGACTCTGATATAGGAATAGGCGGAGTACTTGAGCTGAGTAGCGTGCTATAGGCTGAGAAGGAGAGATAATTAGTACTAAGGCACTGGGCAGTAGTGAAGGTCAGATGTAGCAAGGGAAGAAGCACTGTGCAATGTTGATACACATGATCTACATCCGCAATCGTAGAGCAAAACATGCAGTTAGGCGAATCAACAAGCGTCATCCTGAATAATTTGGTAGGAACTGGTAACCGCCGATGAAGAAACAACCATTGGATGTTTCTTTCTGCTGGAATAGATAGTGGCGAATTAGACATGGACCACACTTGTGAAAGGGCGACATTCGGAACATCTGAAATCATCAATGGTGTAGCATACAGTGGATCAATGAGACAACGGTAAAGAGACGAGACAGAAAAACTGGAGATAGGAAGCGATGAGCCCCGAACGGAAAGGAAAAAGGGAAGAAGAAGAGAGGCAGAGGGAACAAGAGTTAACCCAGCTTGAGAGGCAAGGTTAGGGAAGAGGGTAATGATTGAAGAACGGCAGGAATCATACAGCAAAAGAGAGGAAGAGGTAGGGGAGATGAGTGGGGACAGATCAGAGAAGGGTTTCCAAGAAAGATCTGGAGAAATTAGATCCTGAACAGATACTATTCCGGCGGGGAGCCAGGAAAGGTCAGTAAAGTAGGGAGCATTAGGGGGATGAAGGATGGAAGAAAAGAACAGGGGCTCAGCTAATAGTTCAGTGGTGGAAGCCGGTGGAGCACGGAAGAGGGGTAGAGAACGGAGAAAGGAAAGGACCTCTTTGTAGAAAGGGGAAAGTTTAGAATGAAAAAAAGGAGATTGATCCATTAGAAGATACGTGATGAAAGTGATTCGGGGATTCCTAGGCGATATCATGACATCTCTAACGAGCGTCACTGGCGACTCTGGTGCACTTAGTAGCCGCAGGAAAGAAACCACTTTATGTGCTTTATAGTAGGTGCGAACTTCCAGCAGTGAAATACCTCCATCAGTGACTCGACGACAGAGAGTGGAGACCTGGATTCAATGGTACCTGTTCCATATTATCGTTGAGATGATTCGAGTGATTTCATTGAGGTGATAAATGGGCATACGTTCTGCTGACCATGCATATAAGCATGGTGAAAGAATATAAGTCTGAGCTATTCTAGCTCTTCAGAAGTAAGAAGTACAAAACTGAGAACCTCGCCAGAATGCAGCAGTTCGAGTAAGGCGTGTTCTGAGAGCATTCCATGTTTCATTTTGAGCAGAAAGACGGACTCCGAGATGGACGCCAAGGAATTTTTGGGATGAAGCAGTCCATGAGGCGCCCCACGGGGTGTCAGTCCTAGAGGCCCACGCTCCGCTCCATAGGCCTGCACTCTTGGATGTATTAAGTGATGCCGCTGAACATGAAGAATATTGATCGTAAATCTGGAGCAAGATGTCGAATTGAGCGTCTTTCCTTACACAAAAGGTCGCGTCATCGGCATATGCAGAGTATGTCACAGAAAAGTGCCTAGTACTTGCAGTAGGCGGTGGCAGTGCATCTATAAAGGCTCGATGGACAGACCGAAGAAACGGCTCAAAAGCAATGGCAAAGAGCTGCCCAGAAAGTGGGCAACCCTGCCGAATGCCTCGCCGAAAAGGAATAGGTGCAGTCAAGAAGGCGGCCGTCTTGACATGGAAAGCAGCGTCCTGATAAAGGGCAAGAATAGAGGTAACAAAAGCAAAAGGAAAGCCGAAAGCAATAAGAACAGCAGAAAGATACGAATGTGAGATATTGTCGAAAGCTGCTCTTTGGTCAAGATTAAAGAGGGCAAGTGGTTCAGAGTTAGTACGAGCCAGATGTAGGAGATCTCGAAGGAGATTGAGATTAGAAGTGATGGACCGACCAGGAACCGTGTAGGTCTGGTCGGGAGAAAGAAGAAATGGAAGAACTTGGTTGAGTCGACTGGAAAGGAGTTTAGTGAAGAGTTTATAGTCAATGTTTAGTAGCGAGATAGGACGCCAGTTTCCCAAGTCAAGCAGATCGCCTTTCTTGGGAAATAACACCATATGAGCCTCTGTGAAACCCCTCGGAAGAAAAGAGGAAGAAAGAGCAGCATTGAAAGCGGCGAGAAGAAATGGAAGCAACGAAGGGAGAAAAGTACGGTAGAAAAGGAGCGGAAGGCCATCTGGACCTGGGACAGCACGGGAATTTAGAGAGACTAGAATGGTCCGAAGTTCAGTCTGCGAAATAGGTTGTAAAAGGGAATCAGAGAGATTGGAAGGAACTTGGGGAAGAGCAGAGATTAAAGTAGCAGAAGCAGAAACAGAAGGCTGAGGAGTTTCACTGTATTTGATAGTAAAATACCGACGAACCTGAGAGCAAACTGCATCCGGATCAGAGATGATTTCACCATCAGGCCGCCGAAGTAGTCGAAGCTGATGCGACGGGCGGCGTTTTTCTTCTAACGCGGATAGAAACTCAAAGGAACAGTCCTCTGGTGATAGATGTTGTAGACGGAGACGAAGAATTACCTGACGTGCACGAGGCTCAAGAAGTGCTCTAAGATCCGCTTGGTAAGCTGTATACATGGGATGACTCGCACCAAGCTGTAACAGGATGTTTCGGAGATTTTGCTCTTCCATGGAGCGCTTCGTGCCTTCGGAGAAGGAATGACGTCTAAGAAGATAAATTAGGTAAGATTTTACCTCGAGCCAGTAATTGATGGCACAAGGTGCAGTGGACAGGCCCTCTCGCATATGATCAAGAAGATCTCTGATCTCGGTGCATATATTCTCATCAGCTAGGAGAGAAGTGTCTAGTGTCCATGACCGAGACCTAACATGCAGACGAGATGAAGAGTTACAGGAGATAGTGATGGCACAATGATCCGATGAAGCTGTAGGAGAGTGCATACAATCCGTTGTAATGGGCAATAACGGAGCAGAAGCGTAAAATCGATCCAGCCTGGCAGAAAGAGAGGAGGATGCAGATGAAGCTCTCCAGATTCGTGAAATGGATGTCGGATGCAATCGTCGGAACACGTCATGT
Source organism: Macrothele yani (assembly GCA_039090855.1). Classification (NCBI taxonomy): domain Eukaryota; kingdom Metazoa; phylum Arthropoda; class Arachnida; order Araneae; family Macrothelidae; genus Macrothele; species Macrothele yani. The sequence goes on along the minus strand of CM077002.1, from coordinate 14,938,515 downwards.
AAATCAAAATCAGACACTAATGATCGCAATTGCTCCACAAGACGTGAACGATGTTCAGTCCTCGAAATATGGCGATCGAGCTCTGGTTGAAGTGTACAGTTAAAGTCTCCTCCAATGAGCACATGATCTGATGGCAATGCTGACTGAAGTGCAGTGCGGAGCAACGAAAATAACAAGGTTAGATGTGTAGATGAACATGGAATATATATGTTGAAAACTAAATATCGTTGTCCATCTAGGACGAAAGTGAGTCGCTGCAATAAGTCTCGGCACAGGTTATGAACTTTAACAGAGGAGAGTGCTTGACGAAATCTATTATGTACACCAATCGCTAAACCTCCACGAAGAGAGAGCCTATATGCGTGATGAAATTGATAGTCCCATCTCCTCCAGCGATGGAAGTGTGAAGTGGAGAGACAATTTGTGTCTTGCAAAAGTGGGAGATCTGCTTTGAGGTGGTGGACGTCTTCATATGCTAAAGCATTGGCCAAAGGGGTACACATACCCCTACTATTCAGTGAGACTGTCTTGAACAGAATAGTCTGATGATGGTTGGAGGATGTTGTCGGCTGCGTTCTGTAACTTGGCCAGACGGCTACGGAACTTCTTTGCCCAGTAGGGACCACCCAGATCTCTGCCCGGAACGGTGCGTAAATGAGAATGTATCGCCAACATTTGATTCATGGTGTCAGACAGACAGTGGGAGTAACCTTCCAAAAAATTGCGAGACAGCTTGTCTCTACGGGGACTTATTAGGAACGCATACACCTTCTCTCCAGACACAGGTGTCTGTGGAAGAGAGGATGCCTCTAGAATATGTAAAAAGTTTTCACAGGAGATCGGAATAATTGTTCCATCATCTGTATCAGATTCCATAGAGCCTTCAGACGTGAGCATCTGACTACTAGAAGGATCACGTCCTGCCCTAAGGGTGGTTGTCATTCTAAACTTCTTATTCTGGGCGCGTGAAGTTCTACGTCGCTTTGCCCGTCCATGACTTTGTGCTGTAACCGGAATTGGAACTTCCGGCAATTTAAAAGTAGCTGAAGAAACAACCTCAACGGTCGGTGTAGCAGTATGACCAGAATCGTCATCAACCATCTCTATAGGAGACTTGGGATTAACAATTGATGCCTCTTTCGACTGAAGAGATGATGGAGGCGCCAATGCATCACCCGAGGTCGAGGGTTTACCCGTAGACGTCGGTTGACCAACGGCTGTCTCACTACTTCTGGTAGATGTTGGCCGACCAACGGCTGTCTCACTACATCTGGTAGACGTCGGCCCACCAACGGCTGTCTCACTACTTATGGTAGACGTCGGTTGACCAACGGCTGTCTCACTACTTATGGTAGACGTTGGTCGACCAACGGTTGTCTCACTACTTTTTGTAGACGTCGGTTGACCAACTGCTGCATCACTACTTTTTGAGGAAGTCTGCTGTTGCTGGTCTTTAGCACCAGAAGAGGAAGCCGATTGACGTGACAAAAAGGAAGAAGGTCGTGCTGTTGACTTGGAAAGAGTGTTCGCATTATGGAGGGCATAGAGCGCGGGGATGTCCCGTGCCTTTACAATTCAAACAGACGGAGCCTACTGTGATGAATATCTCCCTAATGTGCGTGTAGCAGCGTACACGTAAAGTGGGTGGAATACGCAGCATGTGCTCCTCTGAAGGGAAGACCACACGAACATTGCGGCGAAACCCGAGTAGGTATCTGTCTTCTGGCACCTCTGGAAACGAAGAGTAGGTAGTTACACCTCCAAAATGATCCGGCCATAAGGAAGAAGAGCGGCAATCAAGAGATCATCTGAAACTTCAGGTGGAACTGGTGAGAAACTTACAACAACGGAACTCTGTGAAACAGGTTCGGCATGGATGTGACGATCACCAATTGAGGTGCCCTTGGTCAGTACATGTAGGGAATGGGCAGGAGTAGAGAAGTAAACAACTACTTTGTAAGGCTTCCTGCCCACATGAGTTATGGCTGATGCAGGAACAATCTCTCGAAGAGCAGCAGTATATGCAGTGAGTTTTGTATTTCTCAGGCTCGGAAACACAACACCATTCTCCATAGTTTGAAGGAATTTCAGCCCAGAAGGGGTATCTTCTTTAAGGACAACCTCAATGACTTCGGCATTATGCGTCATCACATATTGTCCAGGAGAAAAAGAAGACTGGGAAGGTCCCGACTTAGATGCGGTTACGTCAGCATATGAGAGGGTAGATGTACGTTGCTTTGGAGATGATTCCGGCATGGAGTGCGAAACATCCATGGCGTCATCATTAGCTTTCAGAGAGGACATCATATCACCGCTGGGAGACTTGGAAGAAGAGGCGATATCCGATGGTAAGGCAGCAATAGAAGGCTGCAAGGAGGAGTGGTTTATCGAGATAGACACGTCATTGGTAGTAGTATTTAGAGAAGCTGTTATCGGGAGATCATCATTTCTGGTAGCAAGGGTTAGGACGTCATTCTCCCCGGAAGCCGCCATTTGCAATGGCGAGGAGAAGCTTAGCCCTTAGCCAGCTTGGCCAAGGCAGAAAAATAAGGATAACTAATCAAAATAAGCACTTACCAGCTCGGCAGGCATATAAAAAGAAACACGGGACCTTCACACACAACACACACACGGAATAGAACACTGACAACGAAGAAAAATAACACACACCGACGAAAACTTGAGGAGCACAGAAAAACACGACTAACCCACCGTGAGCAACTCAATGGGCTATAAGCAGTCGCCCGTCCCTAATTTAGGGTCACTGGCTCCAGGGAAGGGAAAGAGCCAGTGCCGTAAGACAAACACAACATCCATGCCTCACCGGGATTCGAACCCGGACCCCGTTCGGACGAATGATCAGAGGCCATCGCTTAGACCACTGCGCCACCGGGGCGGCCCACAGTAATTAAATCTATTTATATAGTGATAAAATATATGCGCTGTTTCGCTTTACTGTTGGTACAAGATATCACCACAGAAGGAAAAAGAAGATCAAAACTTCTTATTCAGTACTAATTTAATGATTTACAAAGGCATCAGTCCGTTACTGTGCGAATACGGAATGTAAAGCTGCTGACAGACACAATTCTCACACAAGGCTGACGCTATCTATCCACTAATTTTTTACCAAGAAAAATATAATAAACTGGTGTCCAAAACCTAAGGCAGAACAGTATTTCGAAATGTCACAACCATAAAATCAGAAACGACAGCTTGTGCATATTGGCATAAGTGGGGACGTTCATTAGAAAGCAGGTGCAGATGCAAAATGTTGAATCGTGAACGCATCGGTCAGGTAAAAGAGAAAAGGGCGCACTAGTAACATGTATTTGAAGGAAATCTACAGGTGAAGGCATAAAGGTACGAACGTGTATTTTCCATTATATCTCAAAGACAGCATCTAGACGGTTTCATTCGGGGATGAATTATTATCGGAAAGCTGCAAGAAAGCCGCCGCGCAAGTTACGTTGCCAGTGAGTATGGAATCGCGCATAGTGTGGTATCCGTAATCTGAGCAGCATTTCAAAGCAATGGAATGTGTTTCAGACTAGGAGGTTACCCTCGATCTGCTATGACAAGGAGGTTACCCTCGATCTGCTAGGAGGTTACCCTCGATCTGCTAGGAGGTTACCCTCGATCTGCTATGACGAGGTTACCCTCGATCTGCTATGTGTTGCATGCTAGGAGGTTACATTCGATCTGCTATGACGCATGAAGACAGATTTTTAATTGCAACATCAAACCGTAATCGTCGCACCACAGCGTCTTGGCTTGCGAGTCGGCTCCATTCCAACACAAAAACGCGGATATCCTGACAAACTGTGGCAAGACGACTGTGACATATTTTCCCGAAAGCGTGTAGTCCCTCTATCAGGAGCTAAACGTGGCGCACGTCCTCAGTGGTGTTGTATCCACAGATATTGAACACTTTATCAAAGGGCGAATGTACTCTTCACACATGAGAGTCGTTTCAGTGTGTTCTCGGATTATAGACGTCAGTTGATCTGGCCTGAAATCGGTACTGCGTACCAAAGCAAGAATGTGTAAGAAAGGGATATGTACGGCGGTGCAGGGATCATATTACAGTAGGTGTACAAATAAGTTTTAAAGCGTTTTAAGACAATGCAACGCGTGATTTGAGAGAAAACAACAATCCGAATCAATATATGCGCCATCATTATCTATCACATTCCGCCATCGTTGCGTTTTGGTGTCGAATTCGTTGCTTCACAGGGGTCTGGTATTTTCGTAACATATGCACTTTGCATCACCCGTAATGATTTTCCACGGAAATGACTTTCTGCGTTGTTTATTCAACAGAATCAAACGCTTCATGACACGCTCATCCGTGTTCCTCTGGCGCAGGTCACGTGGCACCCATTTTCTTCCTTCTTAATCTTTCCCATTGCGCGTAAACGATTTGATATGGTTTATTGAATTACCCCCAATTATTCAGATAATTCTTTTTGCGTTTCAGACGAATCTTAATCCAGCAATGCTTGCAGTTCCTCATGCGAAACCTTCGGCGGGGGGACCACTACGTTCTCGATCGCTAACAATAGAATCAACTGCTTTAAACCGTCTAAACCAAAACTCACACATGCTTTTTGATACAGTATTGACCCCCAGTACAGAACATATCGATGCATATGCTTTTGCAGCACCATTTCCTTGATGAAATTCGTAACGAATGAAGTGTTGAATAAATGCAGTATCGCTTACCATCTTTCACCGACCGATGCGCTGTGCAAGGGCGTTTGACGGTTGGGCAAACTTCTGTTTCACAATTTATACTCTGGAGCAGTTACGGTCATATGACAACAAACGGGGAATGTCGGATATGTAAATAGGAGGTATACGTCACACAAAAAGCACTTTAAAACTTATTTGTACACCTAATAGTGTGGGGGCATCAGTATTAATGAACACATGGAGCTACAGGTGCTGGAAAATAGGACTATGACGGGAGAACGATATTGGGACTATGACGGGCGAACGATATTAGGACTATGACGATATATTGGGACTATGGGACTATGACGATATATTGGGACTATGGTACTATGACGGACGAACGATATTGCAGGGAAGTTCTTCTACCTCATGTTCGATTATTTCCTGGTGCTCGAGGGGTAGACCTTCTGTTCATGGATGAGAACGCAACACTCCTTCGTACGAGTGCACTGCAGACACTTCTGCCGACCGAGAAGTGTCTTCAGTGCACTCGCTTCACAAGGAAACGGCCAGGTGGTTGTCACTGATTGCAAAACCAAAGTATGTTGTTTAGACAGAGGATCATAAGAAACGTTTTTATCCAAATTTTAGCGGCTATGTACAAAAGGGGGTGACACTGGAGCCTTGTTCATGAGCATTATATTATGTAATGTACGTATATTATGAATGTTATATTAGAACTTCTTACAATTATTTCTATTTCAGGAACTGGCGAACAAGTTATTTACCTTTGATTGACCACCTGAAAGTGTCTCACTGTCAAGTATTCTGAAATAAGTGTGAACTATGAATCCAGCAGTTGTAGTGAAGTTGTTTTTTGATTTCTTTTTCTTTGGTTCATCGGAGGTCACACCAAGTTGAATGGATATCATCACATTTGAACACGTCAAAAAAGAGTTCCTCGAGGAGGTCAATATACTACTTTTAAATGACGTATTATCTGACCGAGAAGAGGAGGAAACGGGAAGAGGCTTTGGTGATGCAATAGATGCCCCAACATATGACGAGGCACAATCGGTAATGTCAGAAACCAGTGAGTCTTCATACGAACTATCACCAACGAAGTCGCAGTCCAACTTTCTAGGATACTTAGAGGACGTGTACAAAATCTGGAAGGGAGAAAATGCAACTTCGAACCTCCTCAACTGTGTCCTCCATGCTTGGCCATTGACTCTTTTTTCAAAGAGTGAACTTCAACCTTGTTATGGTCCAAAAGACGAGAATAAAGAACAAGGCCGTACTTCAAACATTTTAAGAACGATTGAAGAAGTCCCGTGCTTGCAATACAAAATATTTGCAACCACAGCTGAATATGGGAGTATTTGAACACTTTCTTCAAATGCATGCAAGGAATACGATAATTCACGACAGGACAATTAGGCTACGGGCAATGCAAATAAAGAAGCGTATTGAAGTTCACAATCAGCTGAGCTTTAAGACATCCTAACGATGGGTCACAAGATTCAAGAAACGTAACAAGATTGTTTCGCGAAAGGTAACACACAAAATGAGCAAATGGTTTTTCCGGGAATACAGGGATTTGGAGGCGAAGGCGAAAGAATTTGTTCGAAATGTGCAAACGTTTGTACTGTAGAAACGTACAAGATAAATGACGAAGATCTGCTGAACGCTGATCAGTCAGGCTTCGAGAAGGAACTTCGATGTGGAAGAACACTTTCTGTTCAAGTACAGAAGCGAATCTTTGGGCAACAGGTTCCATTTCAACCACTACACATTCGTACATGATTATACCGGTTATCACCATCAGTAGAACTCTTTTACCACACATGTATGTCAGATGAAAGTGGGAAATTTCCTTCAAACATGGCTATTGATCTTCCAATCATCAAAGCTTATCCTGCCAAGTCAGCAAGCGCGTCCAAACAAGACCGAAGGTCTTTGTGGAAGACGTTCTATGGCCAGACCTCACAGGAAAGGAGCGCGTGCTGCTGTTAGTAGATTCAAGGACATCAAACGGGGATGATGCACTTTACAACTCAACTGTTTCTGACGGTGTGGAATTCTGGAAGATGTTGGTTCTAGGAAAATGTACCGGACTAGTGCGGCCTGCGGATATGAACTTCTTTCGTCCCTATAAAAATATGGTAACATTCATAACGGACACTGTGTTGGTAATATCAGACATGAACTTTTGCCACAGAGACCACTATCTGCGTATGCAGTCTTTTGTCCACTATCACTTTTTAGCGCCTCGATTTCAAAACCTTATCCGCTTTGCATTTTATAAGTGTGGTTATGTCACTACTCATTCTGGATGCTTCCAAACATCTCTCCAGTATTGCTTTGAATCGGACCTAATTGAGAAATGTGGTAGACAGTATTCATGAAATGTGCTCACTCTGAGAACTACTTTTGTTTGAATCATCCCATAATTATAGATCTTCATATACATATTTTGTCGTACATGAAAGATGAGTGCAATGTATATCCATTACTGAACAGGCTTTACTGTATATCCATTCATGAATACTTTGTAATGTATACAAATTGCTTAAAACAGCAGAACTCATTACGATACGGGCCGCAAGAGAGGAATGGAAATTCCGTGAATATTGTATCTGCCAGTGTTCTTTGATGTCCTATAACTTCATCCATAGCACCTAAACGTTTGTCATTATCCATTACCTCTTACAGTAATATCGAATGATATAACAAGCACTGTGCATCTAGCGACAACGGTCCGGACCGTTCCTTTGTCAGACCCCAGCTCCATCAAACAAGTCTGGGACGCATTTGTGGTTGAAACGTCCCTCCAGAAAACAAAAGAGCCCCATCAGTGCTCTGAAGAAATCGTGGACAAATTTGCCTCACGAGCTCTTCGATCACTTGGTCATTTATATTCCATATCACTCAAAATTCTGCCACGACGTTTGAATAGCTGCATCGAACTTCGAGGTGAACATATTCCACACTGAAGTGTCTCTCCGTCGAGGTATGGGTATCCACTGTACATCTATTCTCCAACTAGATCTTTCGGACTTTGTAACTTTTGGTTAAACAGTGATTACAATGTAATTTGTGCGTCATCTATAAATAATATTTTGTGTCTTTTCATGCGTTCGTATGATGGAAATATAATTATTTCCCCATTTGGCCCCGGGCATCTGTTGTTTTTCTTATACAGGTAAAAATATAGTTCATCCTTAGATTTTGGACACTAGTGTAAGTAATGTCGCATATCTTTTTGTTTGAGGCAACAATTAAAAAATAGAAACTTTGGATCAAAACGATAGTTTGAAAGGGCATGATAAATATCCTAATTTTACTTTGCGCGAGAAAATTCCACCGAGAATTAAGTTTTACGCACACTTAGGAGAGTGCGATCAATACCTTACGGAGCAGTCTTTGTTCTGTCAGGGAGAGTGACAGCTCCTTCAGAAAATTGCTTTCCTAAAAAAAATCTGATATTTTATGCAAATGAGATATCAGCGATGGTATTTATGAATTGAAAAAAAGCTGTTACCTAAATATGAAATAGTAGTGTTCATTTTATTGATCTGGGCAGGCAGTTACGAGAGCAATTATATATTTATGAGATATTTAACCGAATCAGAAAACTATTTCGCACAATAGCCAATGCAAAGTCATAATAAATATGGATGTTCGTTGAAACAGCATCAAAAGAGATCCATTTTCCATAGAGCTACAGATTAGCATGAGCGGTAATGAGGAAGTCCATAGAAATTTATGCCTAGCACGCAATTGAGGTGTAACCGCCAAATTAAATTTTGCCACGGGATTTTTCTTAATGAACACAGCTGGTTGCTAATGTAAAGGAAAGGATAACGCTTTTTATAAATATTTTATTCATTTTCAGTAAGCAAAATTGAATTGAAATCAGAACATCACGTTAATTAGCACTCGTCGGAGATGAATTAATGCCCAAAATTGAGTGAATCGGGAGAATAAATTTCTAAAGCATTTGCTGATCAAGTAGCTCAGACTACTTCATTCTTATTTTCGAACAAGTCTACGATAAGTAAATGAAAGCTTTCTGTTAAGAACTTTCGTTTTTTTTTTGGTAAATTAACTTTCGGTTTTTTAGTGTCAAACTGCGTTTCCTCTCATCCTTTAACCCTTTAAGTTCATTAAGACAGGCCTTACCTACAAACTACCATGACCGCTCGAAAACGCCCGTCTAAGGAGAGTAAGATTTCTTAACTCCACCTGTTCATTCAATTTACATGTCTCTAAGGGACTTAGAGGCATGTAAATTAGCAACCTGCGTGTGACCTTGAGCAGCCGATTTAAAAGTCCATTACTTTTAAATCGGCGGCTCAAGTTCACACGACCCCCACTCCCCACTCCACCACCACCCTACGCTCACGTGTAATCGTCTGTCGCGAAAGTGACTCATGTCGAACTCACGTTCTCCCCTTCAGTTTAGGATAAGGTTGAGCACGAACAACCCCCGCTTTGATACAAAGGAAACCAGTTTTCTTTCCTGAAAATTTCAGCCATTTTTACACGCAATTTTCCACCAATGCACTGTAAGTTTTGGTTTGTGCAGCCGAAGTGAAACTTATGGCACACGTAAAATAATTAAATAATATGAAAAAAAATGCAAGGTACACAGACACGCGCAAAGCCATTTATTAATCTCAACAAATTAGAATTGGATGCAAAGTATTGTTTGTTCACTGGGACTTGAAACGCGCTAATCTAAAAGAATGTTAACAGAGCATTTATCAGAAAGCCAGGTGAAACTAAGAAGCTCAGAATTTCAACTGTTTGTCCAGTCCGAATTTTAGACTACTGATGTAAAGGAAATTACTATAGTGATTTAAGTTCCAAAGTACACGTAGCTGAAGCTTAAAATTTCAGCAAACGATAAACTGTGTAACGTACCAGGAGATGTGACGTACCTGCCAGAAGGACGCACACGACATAAAGGCAAATAGGAATCAGAATAAAACGTCCGCGTAGCTTAATTGGTAGAGCAACTTATTCCGGAATGAGGGGACCCGGGTTCGAATTCTGGCGCGGATAAAAATGACGGAGAAATTTACTTCGTTATAATGGCGCCCGAACAATCCGGATGACCCGACCGTTCAAAATCTCGCAATGGTGTGATTTTATTTCCACACCGCGAGATAGGCAAAATAAGAGAATACCTTCTCGAGCACTTCGAATAAAAAAAATAAAAAAAATAAGGGGGAGATGATGTAACGTACCAGGAGATGTGACGTACCTGCCAGAAGGGCGCACACGACATAAAGGCAGATAGGAATCAGAATAAAACGTCCGCGTAGCTCAATTGGTAGAGTGACTTATTCCGGAATGAGGGGACCCGGGTTCGAATCCTGGCGTGGACAGAAATGACGGAGAAATTTAATTCGTTATAACTGCCGGAAAATGTAACATTCTGTTATGCCTGATACCAAGGAACGCGATGAGTACGTTTAAGTCATTGGCTAAGTAATTCCAGAGGACGATTCGGCCTCGCAATTTAAGCCATACGCATTGGTGGTTGCTCTTTGAGATTTGATGAACGATTCTTTAACTAATTGATAACAGAGAACAGTACAATATTAAGTAGTAAATAGTAAAACTGTACTAGTGGTCCGATTTATTGGTGTAGAAAGTAGACACATTAGCGTTTCCAAGCTTTCGCGCATCAACCTGATGGTTTTTTCAAGGAAGTTAGACAGAAACTTTCTAACTTCCTTGAAAAAACCATTAGGTTGATGAAAGTTAGACAGAAACTGTCTAACTTCCTTGAAAAAGCCATCAGGTTGATGCGCGAAAGCTTGGAAACGCTAATGTGTCTACTTTATACGCCAATAAATTGGACCACTAGTACAGTGTTACTATTTACTGATTCGTTAACTGTTGCATCCGGTTTGGATGGAACTAGCGCATTAAAATAGCTTCACACACTGTAGATGATCTGCTTCGAATGTTTTCGCATATCAGAACTGGTCATTATGACAATTTGATAACAAGCAAGAAATGGAAAACGCTGCACACATAAATCTCTAATCTAAAGTGAAGTGGGGTAAAACGAGAAGAAGCAAGAAATGCAAAACACTACACACATAAATATTTAGCTTAAAGTGAAGTGTGGTAAAACGAGAAGAAGAAAGAAATGCAAAACCATACACACATAAATCTCTAGACTAAAGTGAAGTGGGGTGTTACGAGAACAAGTTGTGGCGTACTACAGAAGTAAAAACATCTGTCAAAACGACAACTCTCCAACGAGACATTCTATACGCTTAGCTCGGTTGAGAGAACTATTAACTCCGGTGTGAGCGAACACAGATTCGATGCCCGTCGCTGACAAACTAGTGTTTCCACATTGGCACCCGATTAGTGGAAAATGGATCCACTGGCAGTTGGGGTCTTCAAAAAATGCGTGATGTTTGTTCCACATGTTGTTCGAAATTAATGAAAAATTCGTACTTCGCTTCAAAGAAAAATTAAGAAAGAGATGATGTGACGTATGATAGAGGTGAAAACGTGTGTCAAGACAACAAAACTGCAGCGAGACATCCTGTCCCCGTAACTGAATTGGGAGAGCGACTTACTATGGAGTGAGGGCACTTAGCTTCGATGCCCGTCGCGGACAAACTGGCGTTATCACCAAGCAAGAAATGCGAAAACCGTAAACACATAAATCTCTAGACTAAAGTAAAGTGATATAAAAGGTGAACACACAAGAAATGTAAAACCCTGCACACATAAATCTCTAGTCTAAAGTGAAGTGGGGTAAAACGAGAACAAGCAAGAAATGCAAATACCTAGACGCATCAATCTCTAGTCTAAAGTAAAGTGGAGTAAAAGGAGTTCGGCGTGTCGTTCGTAGCCTAAAGTGAAGTGGGGTAAAAGGCATTGGGTCACAAGTGAGGGGTGTGGTCATCATGGTCATGCTATCATGGTCACAAGTGAGGGGTGTGTGACCTTAAGCAACCGCTTTAAAAGTAACTGATTACAGCAGAAGTCACCCTTATTCACCATTTTATCTGTAAATGAATAAGTATAACACAATCCCTAAATGAATAAGTGTTGCCGAAGACACTTATTCATTTTAAATTAAATTGCCGAAAACACTTATTCATTTTTATCCCTAAATGAATAAGTGTCTTAGGCAATTTCATTTACTCTTATGATATCGAATGCTTTTTCCATGGAAAAACGCAGTAATCTCCCACGGGAAACGTGTGAAGGTCAAATGCACATCAGGACTACAGTCTGAGTGATGTCGAGAGCGAGCATTATTCCTTCTCTTGCTAACTTGTAAAAATGAGGGCAAAAATTATGAAAGCAGCAACAGACTAGACTGTTTTGGTCGTTATCGTATTTTGAGCTACACAAGATTTCAAGGCCCAAGTCATTAAGGGGTTAATTAAAGTTGAATAGGACGTAGTAAAAATAAGCTAATCCTAGTAATTTCATTGAAAATTTGTTATATCCCCAGACTAGTGTATGTCCTGTTCATGACGTTTATATTATAAATTCCAGAATATACAATTAAGTTTTCTGTATTGTCGGTTACACGGCAGTCAGTGCAATATAAAAATGTTGCTGTACACTTAACTTATGTCCTTTCAAACAATTGCAACACATTTTTAATCCAGCCATCCAACTCTTTTGTGATGCGATCAGAAGACTCGAGTGAATGGGAAGCCTTTAAGAAATGTAAGCTTTGATGTTTAGAATTATGAGCGCGTTGACAAGCGGGGACAGCAGATGAACTGATCCGTACTGTGTTATTCTGGAATGTTTTAGGGTTGCATCAGCTCATGATGACCAGGTTATTTATTCTCTAGCGTAAATGAATAGGGTAGTAACAGTAGTAAGTTTGATTCACTTCTGTTACTTCCCTGTTCCATTCATCTAATTTTATGGGCAATAAAATAAGTTTTACGCAACCTTTAGATAGCATACAGCTGAATTCAATTCTCCTTGCATTTTAATGCACGTTTTTACAACTTTTAGGCGAAGATGACTGCAGTGCGGTCAAACGGACCAAGCAAAATGATTTTCTGTTATCTTCGTGGATGAATACCTGTTTTCCGTGCAATTTGTCAGCAGGCAAATTGTTTTCTCAAAAGAAAAGAGAAACTATTTCAAATAATATAGCATCTTCAGGATCAGGACATTTAATGCTAATAATGGTATGGTTTTATTTAAGCCGTTCAGTTTTTGACACGATTTCGGAACCGTATTCTATGTACACTGATGCTTAAAAGAAAATTATATTTTTTTTAATTCTTACATAACTAGAAGTATTTCTGAGGAAATTGAATGACATTTTATTAAAAGGTTTCTGCGTACGTTTGGGTAACTCAAGCAGAATCATCATCATCATCATTGTCAACCATTATCAATCCACTGCTGGACGAAGGTCTCCCCAAGTTTCCTCCACAACGGTCTGTCTTGTGCCAGTCTCCTCCATGTCACCCCTGCATACTTTCGAATTTCATCCACCCATCTCCCATGTGGTCTTCTTCTGGGTCTTTTCCTGTCCCTTGGAATCCAATCTAAAATTTCGGCTGTCCATCGATGATCTGTCCTTCTGGCAGTATGTCCAGCCCATTGCCATTTCAGGGATTTAACTCTGATCATGATGTCTTCCACTCTTGTCATTTTTCGGATCCACGAGTTCCTTCTCTTATCTCTCCTGGTTACACCAAGTATGCACCTCTCCATGCTTCTTTGAGTTGTCTGCAGCCTTTGTATGTCTCTTTTAGTTAAGGTCCACGTCTCTGCACCATACGTAAGCACTGGAAGGATGCATTGATCAAACACTTTTCTTTTAAGACATAATGGCATATTGCTCTTGAAAATTATGCTGTTTCTTCCAAAAGCTCTCCAGGCAAGTTTTGTACGCCGATTAATTTCTTCATCAATGTGACCCTCACTTGATATCTGCTGTCCAAGATAAACATACGTGTCTGTTATCTCCAGCTTTTCTCCATCAATCGATAAATCTTCATTTCTTGTAAAAGCATTGAACATCACTTTTGTCTTCTGAAAGTTCATTTTTAATCCCACTTCTTTACTCTTGTCAGCAAGTTCCTGGATCATACTCTGCAGCTCTGATGGGGTAGTTGCAAAAATGACTACGTCATCAGCAAAACGAAGGTGGGTTAGATAATCTCCATTAATCTTTATCCCCTTGTTTTCCTAGCTCAGCGACTGAAAAACACCCTCCAATGTGGCATTAAAGAGCTTCGGAGATATGGTGTCACCTTGTCTCACTCCTTTTCCAATTTTTACGTGTGTTGTATTTTCAAACAGCCTAATCTCTGCACTTGCATTTTCATAGATGTTATTAATAATATTAATGTATGCATCTTCAATACCGCAGGTTTTCAGAGCCATTGTAACTGCTGATGGTTTCACCGAATCAAAGGCTTTTTCATAATCGATAAAAGCCATGCACAATGGAAGCTCATATTCCCTCGCTCTTTCAATTAGTTCTCTCAGCACGTGGATATGATCTATTGTGCTGTAGCCACTCCTGAATCCAGCTTGTTCTCTCGGTTGAGCCATGTCCAGTGTTACCTTCAAGCGGTGTGAAAGAACTTTAGTGAAGATTTTATAAACTACTGATAGGAGGCTGATAGGTCTGTAGTTTCCGAGATCCTCAATGTCACCTTTCTTATGTAGCAGGATCATTGTAGCGGTGTTCCAATCCTCAGGAATCTTTCCTTCATTAAGGCATCGAGTGAAAATTTGGGCGAGTACTGTTTCGATTTCTCCACTTGCTTCTTGTATGATGTCTACAGTAATTCCATCTTCTCCTGGAGCTTTTCCTCGCTTCATGTTCTTGATTGCATGTGCAACTTCTGCTGGAAGGACTGGAGGAACTCTGGTACGGATATCTTTCATGATGTCTGGAGTGCATATATCATCCCTTTCATATAATTTGGAGTAGAAATCTTTCACTCTTGTCAAAATTTCGCCTCTATTTCTTGTTACAGAACCATCTTCTTTTCTCAGTGCCATAATCTGTTTTCTTCCCTTACTGAGATGTCCCTTTGCTATCTTTAGGCTTTGGTTGTTTTCAATTGCTTTCCTCACTAGTTCACAGTTGAATTTTCTTACGTCTTCAGTGATACTTTTTCTTACTGTCTTGCATAGCTCTATATATTCCACTTTGGAAGTCACATCTTCTTTAGTTGTCCTCATCTCTCTTCTTTTTTGCATCAACATTTTCGTTTTTCCTGATAATTTGTTTACATGCAACTTGTTCTTAGACCCAGCTAATTTTGTTGCTGTTTCCATAAGAGCTTTGGTTACTTTTCTGTTAACTTCAGAGATGTCCACTTCTTCCGATGTTAGGCCTTCTAAAGCAGAGAACCTGTTCTTCAGATCCAACTTGAAGGTATTACGGTGTTTTTTAAGGTTGGTTATGTCAATAGATTTTGTTTGTCTTATGAGCTTGCCACGTTCAAGTTTAGTGTTGAGGTGCATCTTACATCTCACCAATCTATGGTCACTACCTGTGTTGAACTTGTTTAGCACACTGCAGTCTTCTATGACGAATTTTTTGTTACACATAATAAAATCAGTTTCACTTGTCGTCCCATTTGGATGTCTCCATGTCCATTTCCTGTGTGGCTTTTTCTTGAAGAAGGAGTTCAAGATGAAAAACCCTTCTGCCTCTGCAAACTCAACGAGAGTATTTCCACGCTGGTTTCTGTTGCCGTGACGCAGAATAAAATCGTGTATATATTTAAAACGAATGTATTTTTTTCTACAACCCTCCAGCGTCACCCACTGGAGCAATTTTCATATTTATTTTTTTTTCAAATGAAAACCACTGACCCTCAGATTTCTCATTACTAATTTTATTCGTCATGAATAATTTGTTTATGTTGCCATGGCATTTTCAGTTCGTTATTCTGGCATTTGTCTTCGCTTCAGTACTTGCAGCGCCTCTGTGGTGGTCGAACTTGAAACTAAACACTCGACTATCAACTACGTAGTTGTAATTGAAATTCAGAGTGAAACGGAACAGGAGCGCCTTGTACATTTCTTTCTGTGTGAATGCTTTTAAGCTTACTCTTCGTAAAGAGTTGTTCTTGTTTTTCATGGAACGCCATGTTATTCCTATTCTCAGTGACGGTAACTTTTTATTTTGTGCTCTTTCTCAGTGTTTATATAGTAATGAGGAACGTCATGGTGAAATTCATATACGAGTCGTTGAAAAGATTGAAAATGAATGGGAATATTACAAAAATGTTGTTGTTGGTGACCCATCTTATACACTGCGCATTAATAATTCAACCGTTTATTAAAGTTATGCATTTTATTACCATTCGTGTTATTTGAGAAGAAAAAAATTCAGTCACAGCTTTTTCAACCATGCATAGCACGGGTTACGGAGTAGTAATCTTATAATTTACATTGCTTAATATGATAGTCAGGCAATTCACGTAACAGAGCAGTCCATCGCACAATCTTTTACTTAACGTATCTGGTATTTTTACATGGAGCATGCTCACCACTGACAACCATGCACATCAAGAAACGATTTCCTCAGATGTGTATGACGGTATTGATGAGGTATTGAAGGATTAATGACCTCTCTTCAACAACAGCTGTTCTCAGTTCTTGAAGTATTCACACTGGAGACTGGCGAGCCCTAATGCGTCTTTCTCGAGCATCCGACGCGTGCTCAAAGAGGATTTATCTCAGTGGATTTGGATTACAAACTCCATTCGGCGATTATCTTGATATTCGACAAAATGGACTGCTAAATGAGCTCGATGATGTCGGGCATTATCGTCTATAAGAATAAAATCTAGAACGACGGCTCCTCTGAATGGCTTGACATATGGGTTCAGGATCTCGTCTATGTATTTCAGGAAAGCAACAGAGCGACTCTAAAAGATGTACATGCTTGTGAGCCCTTTCTTCACGGTCCCTCCACAGATCAGAACGGCTTCATCACCAGTGCAGTTCTTTTCTCCGATATTTGTCGGGCAGCTTCAGGTCCCTAATCAGGCACGTATCAGCACTTAAGAAAAATCACATGCATCTGGAGACCTGATTAGCGGGGTTAAAAGATTATTCGCCCACTGAACAGGTCTACAAGTTGTCTCCGTGTTAGCGACTCAAACGTAAACTATCCCGCCAGACCGGGGGTCTTATAGGTACAAAAATAACTGGTCTTCTTGCATAAAAGCATTTTTCCTAAAGTCTTGTATACCTAGTGTGCCTTAAAGCCCACGGTCCTGTAGCTGCTGCAGGCTCAAAGGGATTTGCCTAGCGGAAATTTCTCTATTCTGTCTAGCAATCAAACTCATATTGCGGTCATCTGCAGCAGTTGTGACATTTTAATGGACTTGTGTTGGTGGAGAACCAATGCCTACTCTCTGTGTTGAATCTGTTTCCAGTGTCTTGCAAGAACATTCTAGTCGAACATAAATACTCCAGGGTCTTGCCCCTGGAACTGACTACATTCATCCTACCAACCGTTCTTCACCGCTGAAAATCATCCAGCTATGCGATGATTTCATGTCATAATCAGCTCGACTTCCATGGAAATGGAAGCAAGAGTTTCCTGTAACAAAAGCTACAAGGTGCGAGAAGCCTCGCGTCATTTTAACGCAAACTTATGCGTAGTTAAATTTGAATGTTATCCGATTTGTCAGTGTATTATGTTACATCCAACTCCAGATAAATACTCTTTTACAGGTTATATATATATATATATATATATATTAATTATACTTTAATTTTGAGCACTAGCTGCACGAAAATATTGCTATCAGGCATTAAGTCCCTACATTTGCTATATGTATTCTCGAGCAATTGATGATTTCATTTTGATGTACGACAGAAATATTTTAATTGAGCACATCACTCGTATCCAACGAGCTTTACTGACAATCAATACATTGAAGAATAGGGTATCCGAAGAAGTGTTGGGCGTGCATGCATTTCGAACCACATGTCTTGCCGTACTTGCACCATATCTTGACACCAAAGTATTTCCATACTTTGTATACGAAGTCATAACCGTGAAGACCGTTGCTCTTGCAACACCATGCAATTTGTTTTTCGGTTGCAGCACTTTCATGGATGTTGGCTTTGTAAAGTTTCCTCCGGACAGTCTGTGTGGAAACAGCACCTTCCAGGTGGATATTGAGTTCTACTGTCACTTCTGCAGCAGTAGATCTCGGTTGTTTAGACACAATCCTTGTTTACGCTTTCCAACCGTACGTTGGAGAAGCGTATATGCTCCATTTTGTCCGACTATCTGTCTGTCCGCCTGTCTGTCTATCCTTTCGCACGATAACTCACGTAAAAATGGTTTGATTTCGACGCAATTTTAGTATGTGATAGGGCACCAACTGGGAACGAACCCTATTGAAAATGGGCGAAATGGGGTCAAATGTCAGGACATAGGAGAGGGATCCATTCTATCGCCCTTATCAGTCATAACTAACGGAAAAAATGCTTCGATTGAGACAAAACATTTTCATCTTGTTCCGGAAGTATACTTAACCGGTTCTGTTTAATATAATCGAAATAGGGTCAAAGGTCGGGGTATAGGAGCGAGATTTATTCTACAACCATTACCGTCATAACTTGAGTAATGATTTCTGGTATGCTGGAAATCGTATCATAATCAATCCACTCCATGATTTTATTAAATTGTTAGTATTTGACGGTAGCTTTAATTAAATCTCGGTTTTCGCACCTTATTCTTGTTCGCCGATGACTTCTTACAGTACTTTGTGTATGCAGTGATAACCGTGGAGACGGTTTCTCTTGAAACACCCCACATTTGGGCTATAATTGTTGCATGCACTCCTCCTAAATTGTTTCCCACGATTGTCCTGTTTGGAAGTCTAACTGATCATCCATAACACCGGCCGTTCGTACGGACCGTGGCTGAACACAACTTGTACTGTAATACACTGACATACAATCTAGATAATATATAAAAATAAAATATGCACACAAAAGATAATCTCAAGGTTTGTTTTTTAGTGTAGCCTACATGAATAACATTAACCCCTGTATTCATGGTGTTGATATAACTTTGTCGAATCCCTGCATATTGAAATGCCTCTGGTTTTGGCTTCTATGTTTCACTCTGTACACAGGTCCATGTACATATTGTAGGTGACTAATTGCAGCTCTCATAAATCATTTGGTTCTTGAAAGTCACGTCTCACAAGGACACGGACATGTGGTTTTCGCTGATTGCAAAACCACAGTATGTTGTTTAGATAGAGGATCATAAGACGTGTTTATATCCACACTTTGAGCAGCTATAGACAACAGGGGGAGCCACTGGAGCCTTGTTCATGAACATTATATTATGTAATGCATGTACGTACATTAGGAATGTTATATTAGACCATTTTACAATTATGTTCAATAAAATAAGTGCAAGAAGTCCATATAGAAATATGATTACATTCATAGCGGACGCTGTGTTGGTTACATCAGACATGTACTTTTAGCACAGAGACCATTTTCTCCGTCAGCAATCTTTTGTTTACTATCAGTTTTCACCGCATCGATTTCAAAACCTAATCCGCTTTGCATTTTATAAGTGTAGTTATATCACTACTCACCCTGGATACTTACAAACACCTATCCAGTATTGTTTTTAATCGGACCAAATTGAGAAATGTGGTAGAGAAGACTGCGAGGAAACAGCATTCATGAAATGTGCTCACTGTGAGAACTACGTTTGTTTGGTTTATTCCATAATTAAAGATCTTAACATTTTTTTGTCGTACATGAAAGGTGAATGCAATGTACATCCATTACTGAACACGCTATATTGTATATCCATTCATGAATTATTTGTAATGTATACAAATTGCTTTAAAAAAGAAAAACAATTCCGATACAGGCCGCAAGAGTAATGGAGATTCCATGAATTATGTTTCTGCTAGTGTTCTTTGATGTCCTATAACTTCATCATTTATATTCCATAGCACCTAAAAGTTTGTCATTATACCTTACCCTTTCAGTAGTGTCGAATGATATAACAAGCACTGTGCATCAAGCGACAACGGTCCGGACCGTTCACTTGTCAGTGTAAACAATGTAAAGCTACAAAATCCTACATTTTTTAAATATTTAAGCCTACTTCAATTGATATGTCAAATAGGTAAGTACAAAAAAGACGAAAATATGTTTTTCAATCAGCACTGTTAATACTGAAGATGGATCGACAAAGGGAGAGCATTTCTGATTTAAAAACTTTGGAAACACCAAGTCAGTGCAACGATCAATGTTTCACCTTAATTCATTTTTTTCAAATGACTTTATTTAAGGACTTATATCTTCCAGCCATTTATTAACTTTAAAAATATTATTGTAGAGAAAGCTCAGGAAAATCAATCTGTCGAATTGTTTTATTTTTTACATGCCCTTAAGGTGTTTTGTTACTTATGTGTTCTGTAAAAATCCTTCACATTTTATCGGATTTTTAAGCAATTACGTAGAATTTATCGATGATATAAAACATAACACGTTTTTTATCTTCAAATGCATTCCCATTTTTTCATACGATTCCGCAGCAAATCAGAAATCTTTTTACATCACTAAAGATTTCTCTTGATTTTCTTGCTAACGACTTTATTAGAATCAAAAGAATCTTAGAAAGAAAGGAAACAAAAAAAAACGCAATCTCATAATTCATATTTAGGAAAACTGCCTTCAGAAGTATTTAAGGGCTCAAAGAAGCACTTTTTTCATGGACACATAACAACCGCATCTTAGCTATAAATCCATCAAATGATTTTTTTCTGTGTTGGATACACATAAACAACAAATGAAGAAGTTTCATTGTTTTACTGATTTTTTGTTTGTCTTTCTTTCTTCCCTAGACGAATGAAGATGAAAAAAATTTGATTCTTAAAATAAAAAAGGATTTTTGACTCCACTTCTTGGATCGTCTTTAATCTTTAACAAAAGTACTGGAAAACAGATTTTCAGCTTCTTTTACGACTTTCTAAAGAGGATCTCCGAATAACCAGAGCATGCGTTTTTTTAATTTTGAATAACATGCGTTAAAAGAAATGGCGAATGCTTGTCAGAAGACTTACTTTTATATGTGTTTGTATAAGAGAACACTTATTGGAAATAAATGCGAAATATTCATGACGTTACAGTTCGTTAAATGCACAAAAATTAGATTTGCACTTCATAGTAAAAGGGCAACATACAAATACTCAATATTCTAAAATGTTTCACTTTAAAGTACCGCAGGGATATGCAGTTTACCCCTTTTTGGTCTTTAATTAACGTCTCTGATATCTGCTGCTAACGGTTCTCAATGTTCGTCCTAGAAGTAACTTTCGTAGTGTTTCGCTCAAGCTTTATTTATGACGAATTATTTTCGTTTCTTTGTAATCGAAGTTATACACACGGAGAAGAAATATCTGTCTTCAGAAGAAATCCACAGATCAAAATTTTTGGTAAAGCTTTTATATTTGGACGACAGAGTTCTACCTGAGGTCCAATAATGCACGAACTAAATTGCGTGTTTAAAATATGGCCATGTATGACCACATAAAGCACAGCGAGAGAAGGCTACGTACACTTACGTTTGTGAAAATTGCAACACCAAGACAGAATCGCGCTGTTCAACTGAAATTTATATCTCAGATTCCTCATCTTACAGGAGACAATTGATTACAGTTTTTATAGCCATACAAGATCTGTTCGCTTCAAAACTCAGTATCGTGTGAATCCACTTGGAGCAATAGTAACGTGGAATTGAATGAATGAGGTTTTTTATATCGAACACCCTCCAAGTTGCCTCTATGCAAGACCAAAGTTCATTTGTGGTGACTGGTCGAGGCACTGGACGGGTCAGTGGCTAAGCTACCATGTCCCAGACATTCCCCATGGGCGGGGGGATATCCGACGAACGTGAAGTCCATGGAAAGAAACGGTATTAGCCGAGAATGGAAGAAACCTTGGGCATTCCGGGACACATATGGCCGAGCATTGTCTTTCTGGAATATAGCGGCAGGACAACTTTGAAGGAATAGAAGGAATGGTATCATCTCTGCCTCTAAAGCGTCTTTGATGTATTTCTCGCTGCTGAGGGTTCCCTCAATTAGTAACATGCGAGATCGTGAAGGGAACCCAATGGAGCCCCAAACCTTTACAACATGGCATTGGACAGGTGTGACACTGCAAAATGAACGCTGCCGTTCGTCACGACGCCTTGGCGTTGGCTAGGTGTGACACTGCAAAGTGCACGATGCCGTTCGTCACGACGCCTTCGAACACGTATATGACCATCATGATGCATCAAGATGATTCGTAACCCGTCAGAAAATCCTCTTTGCAGCCAATCAGAGCGCTAATGTCTGTGTTAAGACCCCATTGCAACTGAAGAGTCTTCGATTGAGGTTCAAAAGAACGCGCAACAATGGGCTGCTATCGACCAGTCAACTGTTAATTAGAAGACGTCGAACTGTACTAGCGGACAAATCGCACATCTGACAGTCCACTGCTGCGCTAACACCATGGATGTCGCTGTGCTACCGATCATTGTCATATAGTACAGGTGTCTGCAATGTCGCACAGTTGTGCACATTGCGGTCAGTTTGTTGGATGACAATGTGTCCGCGTCTCACCTGTCTGCTGACGCTACGTTAGCATTGCTGCACTGGCGAGTGGCAATTTTGCAGTAAGAAAACTACGATTCTCTCATCCCAATAATCCTTCATCGCTTAAAGTCCGTCAGATGTTCACGATGCTACTTTCGACGACGGGGCATAGTGAGACAAGAGAAACACCCTTTGGACACATCGCCTCTTCACTATTTGCAACATCTCGTTTGAGCCAGCTCTATGCATCCAAGACCGTACATTTTACAGAGCGTTGCTCCAAAACCGTAGTCATTTAACCCTTTCAAGCATATCAGCAGTTGTACATATCCAGTAAGTTTAAAGTTAATACCAGCAGTCTTTCATGGTGTCGTAATTTTCACAAACAGTAGTGTATCTTCCCAGTGCCCAAAAACAGGACTCAACATAACAATACATAACAATAATCTACTTGCTCATCAGCTGTGGTTAAAGATATATAACAATACTCTACTTAACCAGAGCTGATGAGCAAGTAGAATACTTGGGTTTCAAGTATTTGTTATTGTTAAAACAAAAATCTTAACCCTGCTGGCTGACGCAACAGATCTTTTACAGCATCGTCTTTGAGAAATGGAGTCAGCTCATGTCAGACTGGATGCTTCAGGATAAGAGTTTCCTTCTTAGTACGTATGACCTCAGTTGTAATTCTTCGGTGAATTCCACATCATTCCCCTTCTGTTTCCTGTTTATCTGAGCGCCATTGTATTTCGTGATTTCTGAAAGTCCGAATAACTGACAGTCATTCTGGTGGTCTCTGGGAGCAGTGGTTTGCTTCTTACAAACTGCAGCCCATATTTGCTGCAAATGCTATGAAACAACATTTGTACGCTACTCGGAATATTCGGATTTTATTGTTCTTAATCGCATGGTTATTTTAATGTTTCCCGATTTAAGGACAACAGTGAGCAGCCCTAAGGTATGTATGCAGTCGCCCGTTCCTAATTTAGGGGCATTGCTTCGGAGGGGTAAGGTAGGACGCGTGCTGTAGGGTAAGAGCACAAACCTGCGTCATCGGAAATAGAGCTTTGGACCCCTGGGACGAACGGTCAAAGTCCATTGCTCAGACCACTGTAAACATGTGAGTCTTCTCGTATTGGCATGTAAATGAATTGTCCGGGTGGGTTGACAGCATTGATGATCAATATACACTTGTGTCCATATTTGAGGTTCAGGGATCGTAACAAAACACGTAACAGCAGGTAGAGATCTTTTCCATGTAAAACGACGCCCTCATAATGGTAATAAACATTTTATTACAACAGGCAAATATGTTCATATTTTGTGTGTCTAGGGTTACATGCGCAAATATCACCAAAATAAGATGTAAGAATATGGCCTAAAATATATTAATAAGGGATACGATCAACTTGTACAGATTGGCAACTCTCACAACGACGATACGTACTCATCACTGGGCTATTGATGAACCATGGAGCCAAAGAATCTCATTCCTTAATGAGGTCGATGTGTGAGCTACGTATTGTCCCAGAGCATCTCATGCAAGTTCTATAGCGTTCAGATCTGGAAACCCACCAGGGTATACACAGCACATACCCTGAATAACCTTATTCTGCGGGATCATCGAAAATCTGAGCTGTCTGCGGGCGAAAGTTATCATCTCTTAAAAGAAACTGAAGGACACTGCAGCTCCCCGAAAAGGTCTTGTCCCTACTGGACTCAGCATTCAATGTGAACTCAAAAGTGTACCTGGGCTTTCTGGATAATTCTGGTTTACCAACAATGTGGTTGTGTTATGGAAATGGTCGTTGTCTCTTCCAACACGATCGAGCTCCCTGCCATACTGCACGGCGTGTGCGGGCGTGGTTTCTTGAAAATGAGATGGAACTGTTAGTCTGTCCTCTTCAAAATCCTTAGCTTAATCCTATGGAACTTCTAGGGGATGAATTGGAGCGACGATTAACAAAGCGACCACAAAGACCGTCTTGAACGTCCCCTATGGCAGCAGCTTTGTTGGATGAACGGCGAGTCATTTTTATTCATTTATCATACAGCTTGCAGGTTTTATCGTTCATCCTGGAACTTTGCAGGATGAACGGCGTTGATATTATCCCTCGACGTGTTGTTGCTGTCATACAAGCAAAAGGTGGACCAACTTACTACTAATTGCGATAATAAAACCATTTGTCCCGAAATATTGTGGTGTTCAAATACTTTTGATAATATTGTGTATTCTGTAAGGTCTTGTTCCCATGAAAACGGTAGCACAGCAAGTTTATTTTTAGACAGTTTGGAGACAACTAAAATCGCATGGTGCAAGAGATTTAATGCCCAGAAGGATGCAGATAACTGATTTTCCCTGATATGCAGTAACTTGCCGGGTTTTGTGAGCACTGGCTCTCTCCTGAAGACGGAATTATTTTTATTAGCCTATTTTTGGAAGGTGTTTTTCCATCTGCGTAACTATTGTCGGGGAAAACAATGTTTAGTATTGACTATTTATAATCACTTTTAGACTACGATATCAGCGACTATCATCCCTTTGGAATTCGATCGAAATTAAGAAACATCCACTTCCTGAGCAAATGTGTTATCGGAACACTTGGAAACGCAATTAATAATCCCCGTCCCAGTGGTCTAAGCGTTAGCTTCGAATTATTCGCCCGAGATATGTATGGGTTCTATTACCAATTGAGCCATGGATGTCGTTTTTGTCTCCCGGTATATACCCTCTCTTTCCTGGAACAAGTGACTCTCAAAATGGGACCGTCGAATGCGAGCAGGACATTGAGTTGTTGTCGATATGCTGTACGCAGTCAACACATCGAGAACAACTCAAAGTGCTAATAATCTAAAAATCTAAATATCTTGAAAATATTAAAGTACTTTTATGACAACGTTTCTGTTACATTACGTATTGTTTCGGTATTAAGTTTGACGAATCAGATTAGAGCAAAATGCCTTTCAAAGGATTTTGAACCAATTCCTTTAATGGGTTTTGATTCAACATCCCTTTGAATTCCTTTCGGAGGAGTTTAGTTCAAAATCCCTTTCAAAGGAATTCTGAACCAATTCGGAAAGAAACAAATTTCATTTGTGAACACAAGAAAAAGTACGTAATTTTTATTGCAGAACTAATTGGCATCGATAAACCATCTGACGTAGAAACTGGAAAAATCAGCTCCCATTAACCTGTCATTAATTTGGCGCAATCTAATAAAGAAGAAAACGAAAATCATAAAGACCACAAAAATAAAAGAAAATATGAAATGCACTGAACAATTAGTATAAGTTTAACCACAGCATAAAAAATTTACTGAAACCTAACGACACATCACAATGCTGATGAAATGACGTAATACCCATTTCCTAAATAAAATTTAGCACAGTTAACCAACTAATAGAAATATAAAACGAGATGAACTGCGTTAAGTAGATTTCTGTAATCGATACTTTATCACTAAAAAGTGATTTCACATCACTTTATCTTGCAGATGATGACTGATCTAACCCAACAGAAAGGCACACAAGTATTTTTACAAGTTTAACGTTTCTTTAGAATAGAGCCTGCGATAAGAATATTCCGATTCCGATGGAAAGCCCCAAATGAGATGGGTTATAGTTTTGGTCCTGACCTTTGCACCTGTGGAAAGAACGCGAAAGGACAGGGAAGTCATTGGGCAGCTGACCCTAAGGATGAAGCGATGGTGAGATTGTATTCTAAATTCTTGTAAAAGACTGTAGTTGTTATTAAACATTATCTATCTCTCTCTCTCTATATGTCATCATCATCATCATCATTGTCAACCATTATCAATCATATATATCATCATCATCATTGTCAACCATCATTATATATATATATATCATCATCATTGTCAACCATTATCAATCCACTGCTGGACGAAGGTCTCCCCAAGTTTTCTCCACAACGGTCTGTCTTGTGCCAGTCTCCTCCAAGTCACTCCCACATACTTTCGAATTTCATCCACCCATCTTCCATGTGGTCTTCATCTGAGTCTCTTCCTGTCCCTTGGAATCCAATCTGAAATTTCGGCTGTCCATCAATGGTCTGTCCTGCTGGCAGTACGTCCAGCCCATTGCCATTTCAGGGATTTAACTCTGATCATGATGTCTTCTACTCTTGTCATTTTTCGGATCCACGAGTTCCTCCTCTTATCTCTTCTGGTTACACCAAGCATGCACCTCTCCATGCTACTTTGAGTTGTCTACAGCCTTTGTATGTCTCTTTTAGTTAAGGTCCACGTCTCTGCACCATACTAAGCACTGGAAGAATGCATTGATCAAACACTTTCCTTTTAAGACCTAATGGCATATTGCTTTTGAAAATTATGCTGCTCCTTCCAAAAGCTCTCCAGGCAAATTTTATACGCCGATTTATTTCTTCATCAATGTGACCCTCACTTGATATCTGCTGTCCAAGATAAACGTACGTGTCTGTTATCTCCAGCTTTTCTCCATCAATCGATAAATCTTCATTTCTTGTAAAAGCATTGAACATCACTTTTGTCTTCTGAAAGTTCATTTTAATCCTACTTCTTTACCCTTGTCAGCAAGTTCCTGGATCATACTCTGCAGCTCTGATGGAGTAGTTGCAAAAATGACTATGTCATCAGCAAAACGAAGGTGGGTCAGATAATCTCCATTAATCTTTATCCCTTTGTTTTCCCAGTTTAGTGATTGAAAGACATTTTCCAATGTGGCGTTAAGGAGCTTCGGAGATATGGTTCCACCTTGTCTCACTCCTTTTCCAATTTTTATGTGTGTCATATTTTCAAACAGCCAAATCTTTGCACTTGCATTTTCATAGATGTTATTAATAATATTAATGTACGCATCTTCAATACCGCAGGATTTCAGAGCCATTGTAACTGCTGATGGTTTCACTGAATCCAAAGCTTTTTGATAATCTATAAAAGCCATGCACAATGGAAGTTCATATTCCCTTGCTTTTTCAATTAGTTCTCTCAGTACGTGGATATGATCTATTGTGCTGTAGCCACTCCTGAATCCAGCTTGTTCTCTCGGTTGAGCCATGTCCAGTGTCACCTTCAAGCGGTGTGAAAGAACCATTGCCATTTCAGGTCTTTCATTAAAAATGAACTTTCGGAAGACAAAATACAATAATATTATTAATAACATCTATGAAGATTTTACAAACCACTGATAGGAGGCTGATAGGTCTGTAGTTCCTGAGATCCTCAATGTCCCCTTTTTTATGTAGCAAGATCATTGTAGCATTGTTCCAATCCTCAGGAATCTTCCATTCATTAAGGCATCGAGTGAAAATTTGTGCGAGTACTGTTTGGATTTCTCCACTTGCTTCTTGTATGATGTCTACAGTAATTCCATCTTCTCCTGGAGCTTTTCCCCGCTTCATGTTCTTGATTGCATGTGCAACTTCTGCTGGGAGGACTAGAAGAACTCTATTACTAGTACCTTTCATTATGTCTGGAGTACATGTATCATCCCTTTCATATAATTTGGAGTAGAAATCTTTCACTCTTGTCAAAATTTCGCCTCCATTTCTTGTTACAGAACCATCTTCTTTTCTCAGTGCCATAGTCTGTTTTCTTTCCCTTACTGATATGTCTCTTTGCTATCTTTAGGCTTTGGTTGTTTTCAATTGCTTTCCTCACTAGTTCACAGTTGCATTTTCTTACGTCTTCAGTGATACGTTTTCGTACAGTCTTGCATAGCTCTATATATTCCACTTTGGAAGTCACATTTTCTTTAGTTGTCCTCATCTCTTTTCTTTTTTGCATCAACACTTTGGGTTTTCCTGATAATTTGTTCACATGCAACTTGTTCTTAGACCCAGCTAATTTTGTTGCTGTTTCCATAAGAGCTTTGGTTATTTTTCTGTTAACTTCAGAAATATCCACTTCTTCCGATGTTAGGCCTTCTTAAGCAGAGAATCTGTTCTTCAGTCCCAACTTGAAGGTATTATGGTGTTTTTTAAGGTTGGTTATGTCAATACATTTTGTTTGTCTTATGAGCTTGCCACTTTCGAGTTTAGTGTTGAAGTTCATCTTACATCTCACCAATCTATGGTCACTACCTGTGTTGAACTTGTTTAGCGCACTACAGTCTTCTATGACGAATTTTTTGTTACATATAATAAAATCAATTTCACTTGTCGTCCCATTTGGATGTCTCCATGTCCATTTCCTGTGTGTCTTTTTCTTGAAAAACGAGTTCAAGATGAAAAACTCTTCTGCCTCTGCTAACTTTACGAGAGTATTTCCACGCTGGTTTCTGTTGCCGTGACCGAATTTACCTACTGAAGTTTCATTCTTTTGCTGTTGCCTTATTTTTGCATTGAAATCTCCCATAATTATCTTTAAGTGCTGCTTACCTTTATTATTTAAATGACGAATTTCTTCATAAAATTCTTCAAATTTCTTCTTCAGCATGACTTGTGGTGGGTGCATAAGTTTGAATATTCTGAGCCTGGTATCTTCTCGAGAGTTGGATAACGAGTCGTGCAGCTCTGTCAGAGAAACTTTCAACTTCTACAACTTTATCCTTCAGTTTCTTGTTTATTATAAATCCAACACCACTAGTTCTGCCAGTATCAGTCCCACGATAGTAGAAGAGATGTTCACTTTTCAGTTCCATGAGATCTTCTCCTTTTCTCCTTAACTCACTTAGCCCAACGATGTCCCACTTGATCCTTTGCAGTTCCTCTTCCAATTCAAGAAGCCTTGAATCAGATAACAGGGAGCGTTTATTATACGTAGCATTTTCAAGTTGTCAGCATCAGATGGCAGCCAAGTCTGGTTCTCCGGGGATTCTTAGCACCCTCTGCTTTCATGTCGCACTGGCCGATGTCTTGGCCAGGTACATTCCAGCTGCCGGAGACTGAGGGCCAAGATTTAAGTTGTGGAGTCATTTTGGAGGGATTTGGCCGTAACTCACCACGCTGGCTAATCGGGTTGGTGAGTGTGGGATAGCATTTCCACTAATCCCGATGGTATAGTTATACCGCTATTGCCGGTCGTCTGAGCCCCTTAGTGGGAACAGGCTGTACCACGAGAAGGCGGGTTGACATTTGTCAAGGAGAGGCTGTAATGTTACGCATCACCTGACCTTACATCCCATATATATATATATATATATATATATGATATTTATTTAAGCTTCAGATAAAGCTAATTTTTGTTCTCATTAATGCGTCGTGATATTTAGCAGCTTGTATCAAAATTTGTTTAGTCAGTACTCTTTTATTGCTGAAAGCAACTGCGCCCTTCAAACAAACATCTCTAGTTGATAGGTGACTATCTTCGTCGTATAATAATACATAATGTATTGATGTTTACATATGTACCATTTGAAGGTCTTCTTCAATGCGCGATTAAAGCCTCCGACGCACGACCATCCATAAATTCTTTATGTCATTGGTAAATTCTTGATTTTCCTAGATATTCATTCATATAAGCATCTTGCATGAGACGGAAAGTCTCTCCGACAAGCTTCTTAAGTCGGCAGCAAAATTTAATGTTGCATCTTTGTTCCTCTTTCACATCCATGTTTCCGAAAACTCGCAGCGCGGAAACACTTGTAAGGGGTTCACGAAACAACGCTTAATAAACTGCGCACTACCAACGACGCATGCGTGATAAACATGTATGGCGTGTTTCTATGGTTACTACGACGATTATTGTTTCTTCGAGACTCGCGCCAAGGTCGGACGCAGTATTTTACATATTTTATAAAAAACATTTTCAGTTGTTTTGGGACAAGCTACGTACAAACGTAGACAAGCTGTTAAAGAAGACGTAGCTGATAAATTTTGAAAGGATTTAAAATGTACAATCACGTGTCAAGAACTCTCTAAACACTTCTAGTACACCAAAATAAGAATGCAATTTGTTTTGCGTAACATACTCTGCCCTTACTGATAAAATTCCACAACCAAAACATTAGCAATTCAGAGTGTCATCAAGAATCCCGGAACTCTAATCATTCGACAGGGACAAATTTTCTTCAAATTCTAGAAATGGCAATAAGTAATACCAAAATCTATAAAGAACTTCACATATGTTGGAGAAGCCGCACATAAATTTTAGAAAAGAGAAGTCTCCAGATGTTTCTCTGAGTTACATGTATGCTGAAGACGAACCTAATTTCCTTGCCTGATGTTATAAAGACGGTAAAACAAATTTGTGCATTCAGTCTGGTACACTTCTGCCGCTTACGGCACAAGTGGTTAGTGTATACTTCGACCTGGTAACATCCTTAGTATGTGGTTGGTTGCAATGTTCCTATCTTAATAGAGATAAGCAATCTCCCATATATCAATGTTCATGAGGGTGTTTAAAATGGAGAATAAAATACATGTGACTGTAGAAACTGAACACGATGTAAGGAAACATGCAGCGAAAAGCGATATTTCGATGTCCCTAAAGTAATAGGAAAACCCATATTTCTTGAAAGTCAGTTGAGCAAACTAATATCTTTAAATACTGCAGATAGCCACGGTCGTTTCATTACCTTAAGTACCCTTTGATGGATAACCCGGAATTTGATTTTTCTATTGTTACGCACTCTAACGGATTGGCTGTTTAAGGCATCCTAGTAAAAAGCCATTTAGGTACCGGAGAAACTCTTGCTCAGTATTTTGCTCCGGGGTTTACCGATCGCGTTTTTCGAAGGGTAGAGCATATAGGTTTTCAATGCAAATCTAAGTTTAATGAAATCAGAGAAGGAACGGTACATCCCATCGATTTTCAAAATTTATGATGCCGCAGAGCAGGAAAGTGCATTCAAATGAGAAACTGAAATATTTGCCAAAGTTTTCTGCATGAAGAATTCACAAAATAATGCCCCAAAGGAGATAGAGAACAACTGGAAACGTTTAAACAGCGCATAATATTTATTGTGTCTTTCGAGCCTAAAATCCTTGAGGAATTCTCATGTACGGTTAAATATAAATTCGCACAGTCTATATAGCGCTCGAATTAGAGAACGATAAGTTTTAAACAAGGTTTACTGATAACAGCTTCAATAAAATTTAACTGTTAATTGAAAACCAGATAGGAGATGAGTGCTATTTGTTAGAAGTAGTCAAAAAACCGGATACTCTACTTTAATTGCATACTTTTTACTCTGAGTTGAAAACCAGATGGGAGATGAGTGATATTTGTTAGAAACGGTAAAAAAAACGGATACTTTACTTGGATTACATACGTTTTACTATTTTTACTGTTCATTGAAAACCAGATGGGATATGAGTGGTATTTGTTAGAAGTATTCAAAAAACCGGATACTCTACTTTGATTGCATACTTTTTACTCTGAGTTGAAAGCCAGATGGGAGATGAGTGATATTTGTTAGAAACAGTAAAAAAACCGGATACTTTACTTGAATTACATACTTTTTACTGTTTATTGCAAAACCGGATGGAAAATGAGTGATATATGTTAGAAGCAGTCAAAAAACCGGATACTTTACTCGGACTACAATACAATACAATTCATTCGGGTGAACCAAAACCAAAATTTAATAATACATACAAGAGTACACAAGCATCCACCCAGGCGGCAATTTGAAAAGACTCTAAGGGGACTATGCTCGCCCCGCCTGGAAGAGGAGGAAAGGTAAAAAATGCATAATTATATTTACATATATTTACACAATAAACTGAATTGCAAATGAACCATATCGAGTCAAAACCACACTAACCACTTTGTGACCAAGTCTGGAGTAAATGCTCCAATAACTTTTTTAAATAACGAAAATGAATTAATTTGTTTCATTTCTTCACGTAGACCGTTCCACACCCTTGGACCGCCAGAGCCCAAATTGCCTAGTACAAATTTAGTTCTAGCAAAATTTGGTCGATAATAATTTGTCAATAATTCAGTACAAACATTCCTTTTTTTCTATTAAACATAAATGTTATTAATTTGAATTCATAAAGCTCTTTTATAGGCAGTATATGGTATTGACCGATAACACTGTTTAAAGAGTCAGTCGGAGAATCCCTAAAAAGACGAAGATATCTATTTAGTAATCGCTGATTTTGACTAATATTTATTGTGATGTAAGATATAAAATTAAAAAGCAGTAATAAACGTAAGAAAAAAAATGAATAGTACAACACAACAAAGTGTTAAAAGTAAATTACATACTTGGCAACTGTATTATTTCTCAGTGGTTGCATCCAGTCACATACGAACTTTTATTGAGGTACTATCTACGTCTGGATATCATACGTTTGGTCATCCTTACAGTGACATTTGGTGAAACCTACATCCGTGGAACTTTTTAAATAGTCCTACAGTACAGAAACTTTCTATACAGGTCCTATATAGCAACTTTTTATATGCGAATGCCATCCATATTTCCATTCATAAAGGATAATTTAATTCAATGTGATTTCATCCAAATTTCAACTTGTGTAAAAAAACATTCCTCAATAATCACTCCATAAAGTGAATGGACAATAATATCAAAAAGTTGTAGTTACATAAGCAGGACGTTTGACGATATAACAGCGTGTAGTACGCTGGTGTGCAAAACTTAAGGACGAAATGTTAAAAGTGAAATAAAGCCGTAAATTAAAGGAGCACCCAAAAAGAAATTAACTCAGGACCGATTCTGGGAAACATCAAAACACATTTTCTCACGCTAACATGTACGTCTGCTTCAGAAGTTCATCAAAGCCGTTCCGATCATAAAGTGGTTTAAGTTCTGGCTTCTGACTGTTGATCCGTTTTCGAGTCCCGGATGAAGCATGGCTGGGATTCTGTCCCATGGTAGTGGCTAATTCTATTCCCTGGAACCAGTGGCCCCAGAGTAACGATGGTCGACTGTGGTCATTAACCACACCTCGTACTAAGACCAAAGGAAAGAAACCTGCCCTATTCTGATGTCGTAAAACCGAGTGAAGTGGAACCCATGAAAATAATCAAAAGGACAAAACCAGAAATTAACTGCATATCCTGAACGTCCATAAGAAAGCATTATGTCTAACAAAACGTTCTAGCGAAGATACGTTTCTTACTCTTGCAATTCACTGATTGATTTATGTGGAACGCAAAATCAAAGTACATGGTGCCGTCCCGGTGGCGCAGTGGTCTAAAGATGGATTCTGATTATTATTCGTCAGAAAGGGTTCCGGGTTCGAATCCCGGTGAGGCATGAATGTTGTGTTTGTCTGACGGCCCTGGCTCTCTCCCTTCCCTGGGACCAGTGGCTCTAAATTAGGGACGGGCGACTGCTTATAGCCCACATTGAATTGCTCACGTTGACCGTTAACTCTCCAATCATAAAAAAAGAATAAAAAAAGGAAGATGGTTTAGTTCCTGCGGAATATCTTCCTCTAGATATTACATGTTTTGTATTTCTGATGTATGCCAGATATTATCTACAGCAAGTAAGTAAAATCATGCAGTGCATTGATTATGATACGCTTTCCAACATACCTGAAATCATTACTCAAGTTATGAAGATAATGTCTGTGGAATAAATCTCAGTCCTGTGCCCTGCCCTTTGGCCCTATTTCGAGGATACTAAATAGAATTAGTTCAATGTACCTCGGGAACCACATACTAAAGTTTTGTCGCAATAGAAGCATTTTTAGTCAAGTTATGAGGATAATGGCGGTGGAATAAATCTCGTTTCTGTGCCCTGACCTTTGACCCCATTTCCATGATATTCAACAGAACTGGTTCAGTGTACCTCAGCAACAACATGAGAAAGTTTTGTCTCAATCAAAGCATTTTTACTTAAGTTATGACGTATAAGGAAGGGTGCAATGGATGCCACGTTTATGTCCTGAAATTTTACCCCATTTCACCCATTTTCAATGGGGTTCGTCCCCAGTTGTCCCCTACCACATACTCAAAATTTCATCGAAATCGACCGACTTTTACGCGAGTTATCGAGCGGACGGACAAAGCTGGAGCATATACGCTTCTTCAACCTACGGTTGGAAGGCGTAAAAAAGCTATAAATACACTGGCTCACAAAATAAAACTAAATTTTTGGCACACAAAAGAAACAGTACTATGGTAATACTATTTTTATGCTGAATTCAAATATATTTCCAGTTTTCCTCTTTGAGCAGTGACACACACGTTAAATCTGAAAACAAAATGTATATTTACGTACATTTATAACACTATTCATATTACTAAAATGAGAAAGTTCATGATTGTCCTATTTATTTCGCATCTAGAGCATCCATCTTAAGTGCCCCACAATAGTCACCAAGCATGCTAGAACTCCACTTTCCCTGGCACCTCTTTTCCACGATCAAAATATTTTGAAGAAATCCTTCGCCATGTTCGTCGCTGACGATACCTAGATTCTCAAGAGAAAAATTCAAATGAGAGTACAAGGAATGCATTTTAAGGGACATATGTACACTGCATATATTTGAGGGAATGGAGGAGTTTACCCATAAGGTCAGAGTAATTCTGTGCTTAAAAATTCATACAAAACTTTTCGTATTACATTTGAACGATCTCCACGGTGTTTCTGCAAACTGGCTTACTAGATCTTCAAATTTTCCATCTTTACTGAAATCTCTTATTTGAGGGCACCCAAAATGTTTTCTTTAATTTTAGTATCAGTTTTTCGAGAAATGTTTCCCTTCCAGTAAGCAAACCTAACACCATTTGTATTCATGCCTTAACAAAGTTTTTAAAAAGATCAAAAATTAATGTGAAGCTGGGATAAAAAATTTTGAGGGTTTACCAGTGGGGGATGTACAACATGTTTCTGTTTAGGATTCACGTTTTTGGCCATTCCTTCTTGATGTAATGACTTACCGTGTCGCGAATGTCCCACTCGCACAAAAAAACAACAAAATTTACTATAGTTGAGCTGCAAACAAAGTAACAGCCCAATGTCTTTGTATCGCCACAAATGTTCCAGTTGAACTTGTACTGAATTTTTCGAAAAGGTATTACATATTTTCGTAAGATTATTTCATACTGGCAGTATAAGCTAACGGTACAGGACGAAATTTGTTTCCTTTGTGCAAAAGGTTTTGAAACCAGTTTCAGAGGAGTCAATGTCAATGAATAGTCGTCACTGTACTGATTTATGTTCATGGCCAAGAGGATCCATCACAGAGCAAATATTGTAACAATAAACTAAAACATTTTCTTGAGAATAAATTTTTTGGGTCATCGTGACGGTTATGAAAAAACACACTTCAATGTCTTGCTGAAGGGGATTCCAGACTTTGAACCTGGATCCCAAAAGTTCCGCCTGTATTTTGGACAAATCAAAGTCAAGAACAAGGTCATTTTAATCTATTTTAAGTTAACAGATGTGGCTCAAAGGTATAGACACTTGCTTCTAGACTAGAGTCATTTTGCTCCTCATGTTGAACTAGGCAAGCTGCGTCGTGTTTAGTCTTCATCTTGTACACTAACCTTTATCAGAGGCTGCGTTATAGGCAAGTCCTCACTAATAGGAACTAGCCTGATAGCAGATGGAAAAGTTGGATATATCACTGCGTGTTTGTATTTATAAGAACTTGTACTTGTTATTCCTTTTATGTTTGTAAAGCAAAAATGACATTCTAGTAAATGATCTTTGGGTTCGCTCCCAACCATGGGACATCCGTAGGTCATATATTGGGAACCCTTTATCCATTCTGCCAGACTCTAAACACAGGTCAAACAGCAGATATGAAAGACCCGCTTCTTATTTTGGTCCCCACCTTACAGCTAAAATATTGTTCACAACATTTTCAACGAGTATAGTGAAATTTTGCCTTTGAGCTTTAAATATGAGTGCCGCACACACACACACACACACACACATAACAGAAGGCATCTGGATGATTTAAAGATGTCCTTGTCATCATGCCACTGTATGAACCACAACACAGTTGCACAAGAATCTAATCACTACACAAAAGATAACATAAAGTCTCTTAGAGCGTACACAGTGAACATCAGCTCACTATTCGATTCGGTTGCTCAGACTAGTGACGTGTTTATGCCGCGACATCCTGCAAAGCTTGTTTGTCTACCGCCTGCATGCTAGTCAGTCTTTCCGCCACGTACCTCAATATACTAAAGATACACTGAAGTGCCAAAAAAACTGGTACACCAGTCTAATACTTGGTAGGTCCCCCACGGGACCGCAGGACTGCAGAAATACGTCGGGGCATGGACTCCACTAGCTTCCGGAAATATGCTGTAGGCAATGCACACCATACTTCCTGCAGAGCGTTCCACAATTCGTGTGTATTCCGAGGTCTTGACTCCTGTATTCGATAGCACGTTGCATGGCATCCCAAATGTGTTCTATCACGTTCAGGTCTGAGGACTTGGATGGGAATGGCAATATCTCAAACTCAGATGAGTGCTCCTCTAACCAAAATGTGGTGTCCCGACACCTTCGTGGAGGTGCATTGCCCTGTTGGAACAGGCCCAACCCGTCAGCATGAATGCAGGACATGAACGGGTGTACCTCATTAGAAAGGATGTGCACATAGCGTTGGGCAGTCACAGACGTTTATAGACGTACCAGGGGTCCCAGTGAAGTTCAACTAAACACACCCCATACTATTACGGACCCCTCACTAGCCGTTACAGTTCCCTGTGGACAGGCGGGATGCATGGCTTCATGGCGTTCGCGCCACACACGAATCCTTTAGTCTGCCCGATACAGTTGGAAACGCGATTCGTCAGACCCAGCTACTTGTTTCCAGTCATCAAGTGTCCAGTGGCGGTGTTGCCGTGCCCAAGCGAGGTGCATAGCTCTGTGTCGTGCACCCATCAAGGGGATTCGAGTTGGGCGCCGGCTCCCATAGCCCATGTCGTGCTGGGTACGTGGTACAGTCCGAACGCTGATGCTTGTTGGGGCTCCAGCATTGAATCCCGATGATACCTGCGAGAGTGTTGCACGCCTATCCCGTGAAACGATTCTTGACTGCCGACGATGGTCACGTTCACCCAATGTCTTTTTACGGCCACACTGGCATTGTAGGTTGTAGGTTTTGCCGGAATTATTGTAGTCACGGTACACCCTTGCAATGCTCGTCCGTGAAAATTCGAACTTCGTTTCTACCTCCGAAATACTATGGCCCATCTCACGAGCGCCAACTATGACACAACTTTGAAAATCGCTTAAATCGTTATTACTTGTCGTTCTCATGCCGAAAACAGCTCTGACAGCTGGCAAGTATGTCTGTCGCTTTATATACGCACTGGCGGACGGAACCGAGTACGCACGTAGGTGACGTTGCTATGTTATTTCGCATAAGCTCGTCTGTTCCAGTTTTTCTGGCACTTCAGTGTGTATCTGGAGAAAAACATAATTGTAACAAAAACGGTGGAATCTTTTAATATATATTTTTAATAAATATCTTCATCACAGAAAATATAAGAGTGATAGAAAAATTTTCATTGCATGTTTGAATTCAGCATGAAAAGTTATGTTAGAAACAGCTTCATCGTTCAATGTATAACGAAGTGAATTTCTCCGTCATTTTTATCCGCGCCGGGGTTCGAACCCGGGTCCACTCATTCCGGAATAAGTTGCTCTACCAATTAAGCTACGCGGACGTTTAATTCTGATTCCTATCTGCCTTTATGTCGTGTGCGTCCTTCTGGCAGGTACGTCACATCTCCTGATACGTTACATCATCTCCCCCTTATTTTTTTTTATTTTTTTTTTTATTTTTCGAAGTGCTGGAGAAAGGATTCTCTTATTTTTCCTATTTCGCGGTGTGGAAATAACATCACACCAATACGAGATTTTGAACGGTCGGGTCATCCGGATAGTTCGGGCGCCATTATAACGAAGTGAATTTCTCCGTCATTTTTATCCGCGCCGGGGTTCGAACCCGGGTCCACTCATTCCGGAATAAGTTGCTCTACCAATTAAGCTACGCGGACGTTTAATTCTGATTCCTATCTGCCTTTATGTCGTGTGCGTCCTTCTGGCAGGTACGTCACATCTCCTGATACGTTACAAATGTTCCAAAAGTCATGTTGACCAGTGTTATCATTAATACGATTTCCATTCAAACCACCTATTTCATTATGTTATTTAATCTAGTGATCTGTGTCATAACACAAAATAATTTGGAAAGCTATCAATTAACGACTCTCGAGGAGAAACAAATATGAGCGTTAATCGAAAAGTAACGCACACAATTTTTTTTTATGCACACAGTAAAACTATACTTCTTAGCGGTATTGCAACATAAGAATCTAGACGCTCGGGACATTTATCCTAGCGTGGTACCAGTTTTAGTATACTTTGTGCATAAAAGTCCGTTTTCTGGGCGTATAGCCACCTGCAGATAAACGATTTGACTTCGTCAGCCGAATCGAAGCGTTGGCCGGCTGAGAATATTTTCCTGGGACAAGCAGACGCAGCCAGGTCCGAACTGTACGGTTGGTGCTGGAGCCATTCCTAGCCATAATGCGCAATTTTGTTTATCCCTTATGGTCGTCTGTCAAGTTCCTGGACACCCATCGCGCACTGACCTTGCGAAATTGCTATTTGTCACGCACAGTACTGTACGCTATGCCGTACGAAATGTTGAATTTTTGTGCTAATGTGCGCAGATAGATCCACCGGTCACTCAGATTCACCTGTTGAATGCCTCACACAGTGGCAGGTGATGACCCGGTTATAGGTCGACCGAAGCGTGGCGAATCGATAACGTTGCCACAGCCCTCTGCAAAAAAATACTGCACTGTCTGGAGATGTTGCTATTGTCCAGGCAATTACCACCATATCATTCGACCATTTCTTTGGGAATTTCGGTCGGAGTTATCTGTTTAGCCTACAAAAATCGGACTACACCACGTTGCTATTCAGCCCTAGACGACGATGACACCGCGGCGACACCTGATCCAAACAAACCGGTCTGTAGAGGGATATATTAAACCTCGTCGTCTTCCAAACTGCAACCTGCAAAAGAAAAAAATGCTGTGCGTTACTTTTCGATCGTCCTAAGTAATTTCTTTCGTAGGTGTGGGACACAGCTTGTTCGATGGACATCAGGTATTTCTGAGGCTTGAAATCCGACTTGTATATTTTGATTTTAAGTTAATAATGTTAATACGCCGCCCCGATGGGGCAGTGGTTTAAGCGATGACCTCTGATCATTCGTCCCAAAGTGTCCCGGGTTTGAACCCCGGTGAGGCATGGATGATGTGTTTGTCTTAGGGCACTGGTTCTCTCACCTCACTGGAACCAGTGACCCTCAATTAGGGACGGGTGACTGCTTATAGCCATTGAGTTGTTCACGGTGGTGTTAATACTGGTTCTAATTAGATTATATTAGTTGCACTAAAAGAAAGCCCGTCCATAATGACGGGGGAAAATACGACAAGTAATTTTTGACAACAAGGTATTCTTTTTTGTTTGTGATGTCCTAATGTGAAGGTATGTTTCATGAACATTACAAGAATAAAAAAAAGTATATTGGTTGTTGGAGGGATTCGACAATCAAAAGAAGTATATTGGCTGTTGGAGGGATTCGACAATTAAAACAGGCAATCGTTCGCGTTTTCTCAGTGTTCGTTCGCCGCACATCAGATGTTTCCATAGGCATCTGATGAAATATCGTAAACAAATAACAGCATCCAGTCGAAATATTTCAGACATTATTTTTTTAATGAAGTCGTTAGCAAGCAAGCCTCGTCAATGGTTCACGTCCTTCAAAACCCCTCAAATAATTCATAGTGACCGCAAAGCGCGTATTGTTTAATTTATCGTAAAAAAACAAAATTTGCACAGATGGCAAGAAACTATCTTCACATGTTCCTGCTGTTGCAATACAGCAGGAATGTGTTAAAATACTAAAATCCTTTTGGGGAAACTTAGAATTGCGCAGTTGCAAATGTAAAAATGTTGTGACAGTTAATGCGCAGATGCATAAACAGCATTTATTTTATTTTCCTTCCATTCTTTGTTTATTTTTCATTTGCCCTACAAATATAAATAAAATAATACCTAGTTATATTGTACGAAAAAAAATGTGTTATTTTCTGGGAATTTTGTGGCTTAAAGAAAAAGAACGTTCCCAAATCATATTTCTTTAGAATACGCACGAAGTATTAACAGCACGCTGTTATCTACTGTATTGGAACTCTCACTTTTCAGACTTAAAGGTAAAAATATACTGGTTCGACAATCTAAAATAATCAGTTCAGGTTCGAAATGGGAATCTTAAAATTAAATTTCGTACGATAGGATTCTAAACGTAAACTTCTGCATGTCGTTTGGGAAAGACATAGTAGAACCAAAATTACTGACGTAACGTTTTCCTGTTTTTAATGTGTTGATCTTGGGACGTAATTCGTGTGACGTAACGCATACCTGACATCATGTCAGAATGATTTGAATGAGATCACGTCACACCACTAGCTGGGAAAAAATCGGTCTCTGTTGCTATGACAACAAAGCAAATTGTTACAGGAGTGCGTTGGGACAAACGGTTCAAACGGTAAAGCGAAAGAAATTATATTGTTTTAAATTGGCCCTATAGTGATAGTAGTTGATGCTATAAAAGCAATATATATATATATTTTCAATCGGGGTTTAACGACCAACGTGAGCTACCCAGTGGGCCATAAGCATTCTCCCGTCCCTAATTTAGGGCCACAGGTTTCAGGGTAGGGAGAGATCCAGTTTCCTAAGACAAATACATATCCATCCCCAGTCCCATCTCGGACGAATGATTGGAAGCTTATACCATTGCGCCACCGGAGAGACAAATCAGTATTGGGTTTTCAAATTCTAACGTGAAGGCAAAAATTTCACATATTTAACCTAAAATCTAATTATTGTATGCAAATTAAAAAGGTGGTAAGTAACATAACTTTGTGATTTTTTTATTTTTTTTAGTGCAAGTTATACACTGAAGGGACAGAAATCAATCATGGGATAGTTAGTTTCTGTGCAACGAGACGCTTCCGTTCCTCTTGTTAGTTAAGGAACACACCGCTTGGAAGATAAATAGGAAGCAGAACATAACTACATCCACGTTGACCACAATTCGATGTAAGTATGAATAAACGTCGTGAGTTAACAAAGTTTAAAAGATGGATGATGGGGAGTTAACAGGGTCTGAAAGATGGATGATGGGGAGTTAACAGGGTTTGAAAGATGGATGATGGGGAGTTTTTTTTTTTTTTTTTTTTTTTTTTTTTTTTTTTTTGATTGGAGGTTTAACGACCACCGTGAGCAACTCAATGGGCTATAAGCAGTCGCCCGTCCCTAATGTAGGGTCACTGGTTCCAGGGAAGGGAAAGAGCCAGTGCCGTAAGACAAACACAACATCCATGCCTGACCGGGATACGAACCCGGACCCCTTACGGACGAATGATCAGAGGCCAACGCCTTAGACCACTGCGCCACCGGGGCGGCGATGGGGAGTTAACTGAGTTTGAAAGATGGATGACAGAGGATTCCCGCGACTAGGGTCAAACTATCATAGATATGGTACAGGAATTGGAGTATCTACATTTGACCGTATAAATAGCATATGTGGAATACGCCATTTCCCGAATAAAATCGCCTCATGGGGAGCTCCAGAGCGGAGCAAGGTGGTTAATGAACGTGGCCTTCTAGGTCTGTTTCGCATAGTTGCAACCAACCGGAGGGTTAGAATGGTAATTCAACGCCGACTTCAAAGAGGGAGGGGCCAGAAACGTTTCCACCAAGACCATCAAGAGATGATTAGCCGCAATAGCTTATATGGGAGCAGCAGACCAACAAGTATCCCATTGCTAACGCCACATCACTGGTTTGTACTCGTCTCAACTTATCGAACAAACCTCGGCTCTGGACCTTGAGCGATTAGGGACGGGTCTCCAGACCCCATGAATCCCATTTCAAGTTATTTGTCTTGCAGACAGAAGGGTGAGAATCTGATAGAAACCGCAGGAAGAGATGGAATCGGCACGTCAAAGATGAGGCACCCAGGTTGGTTATAGATCGGTTGCGGTCTGGGAATGTTTATCTGTCACAAGTTGAGACCTATGACACGTCTTGATGTAACTGTCTAAAGGCACCACGCTACGTGGCCGGCCTTGCATACTATCTTCATTTGTACTGGGTCTTCATGCACCAATTGGGCAACGCACCTTTCCATCTGAAAAATACGCCTCCGCACGAAGTTGTGGTACATAGAACGTGATTGAAACACCATTTCACAGAAGTTTCCATCCTGAAGCGAGTCCCTTGTTCACCGGATATAAACCCTGCAGAAAATATTTGAGGTGCTGTGTGATAAGTCAGTTCGAACTTTGAATTCTACACAAAGGAAATCGACGGAATTAGGGACAGATGTGGAGCAAGCATGGGTCAACATACCTGTGTAAGACTTTCGTGACCTCGTGGACGGAATGCTTTGTCGTGTGACTCCGCTGGTCTTTGTGAAATGTGGAAATACCGGTTAGTACATAGGTACAGGGGTTTATCAAAGGAATAGACACGCCGACTGCAACTGGAGTACACGCAAAGGATATAGGCAACCCAGGTAGCACAGTCTTGCAATTTAACATAGCCCCAACACTGACTCTCCGTCTTTTAGGAATAGGAGACAGTGGCTCAGTGTTGGGCCTACGTTAAAGTGCAAGGCAGTGCTACCTGAGTCGTAGGACGACGTCACTCGCGATGTGAGATATATCAAGGGGTTACGAGTTTAGCAGTGCTATACTCTCAGGTGTGACAGCTTTTCTGCAGTAATATTGGACAATGACAGATCTCAGTATTTCAAAAATCTATGATCACTGGTGCGTGTTTTGCATGCGCATCACGTTCTAGAACGGCAGAAATAGTAGATGCAACAAGAAGAACTGTGTTCAAGATTATGACTGCCTATCAAAACGGACGAGTCGTTGTATCAAAAACGAGCAAATTCTGAACGCTATGGGAATATGTCAGATAGAGATAAGAGATTGAAACATAAGCTTTCCATTAAAGGTAACATATGCTTTCCATCGATTAATAACATCAGCACCAGTGGATTTTAGGAATCCCAGAAGAGCTCAATGACACTCATTGGTTACTTACTCTGGTAGCTTCCAACCACCATGCCTCATTCAAAACACATCAGTTCAGATTCGTGGGGCACAGTTGCTTCTAATACAGTCTAAGAGGTGCGCTAACTCTCCTCCTTATACGTATACCGAGTGTCTCAAAAAAGATTGAAACACCTTTTATATCTTCAGCGGTTGATCACAGATGAATACCTTCATTTAGAAACATACTGAAAATGACGTAAAGACATACGACATGCCAGTTGCATCTCTGTATGTGATGTTCGCAGAAAAATAAAAATTATTAATTTTTATATAGCCTTCGCAGAAAGAAAAATTCAACAAAAAAGTTACGCAATGCCCTAATTAAATAAGTAAATACATCGCTCTTTTCACGTTCCAGAAACACATAGCAACCAAAAAATTGTTTGTCAAGGCAAGCAGAGTGAACTGGCGCGGTTGAGCTGAGTAGGGACGCAGCAGGATCAGTGAAAGGCTGAAGTTCTGGTGTAGAAGCAATAACCGAAGAAAATGGCAGAAAGGAAAACATCAGCAGAAGAAGAAGGCGACGAGAAAAAGACACAGGGCGTTTGATGGAAGTCTTGACGGTAGATGGACTTGGTGGAGGCGAACAATGTGGTGAACTTGTGGCAGAGTACATAATATCCAGAAGAGATGACAGCAGTAGATGTGCAGGCAATGTAGTGTCAACTGGATGAGGAGGAGAAGTATCAGGAGCCGAAAACAATCCACACGAACCAGGAAGCATGAAAGATGTGGAAGGAGACGGTAGCAGTTATGTGGACAACGAGGATAAGCCAGACGAAACAGTCGGATCATAAGGGCTAGCAGACGTAGAAGGAATACGGACGGTGTTTCGGACTGGGCAAGAGTTACTATGATGAGCAGGTGATTTGCAGGTGAAACAGTGAAGAGCGGTGAAAACATGAATGGTACGTGTACGACGACCACAGATAACTCTGAATGTGGTCGGACACCATCCGATGGACTGTTCATCGGCTAAAACGACGAGAACGTTGACGTCGGAAACTTAAATAGGGACGATCACCTTGATCGTCTGAATCAGCGGACATGGTGCGAATAGGACCAATAACTGAATCACATTGGGAAAGAAAGTAGTGCAAGAGATCATTAAAGACTTCAGGGGAAAGTGGAGACAAGTTCATAAGTGTTGGGCATTGTGCCAGAAGAATGGCGTACAAACTCTGAGCGCCAACTAAAATGGGAAAAGAAAGTACTCGCTCACAGTGAGCGGGACTGGAAAATTAAACAACTATAAAATGTGGTTTCCGGGCAATATGTGTGATAGTGCCAGGCGGGACCAGTAGA
This sequence comes from Macrothele yani, assembly GCA_039090855.1. Classification (NCBI taxonomy): domain Eukaryota; kingdom Metazoa; phylum Arthropoda; class Arachnida; order Araneae; family Macrothelidae; genus Macrothele; species Macrothele yani. The sequence goes on along the minus strand of CM077002.1, from coordinate 14,893,856 downwards.
TGGACAGAAGAAGTATAAGCTGTAAGTTTGGTATTCTGTAGTGCAACGTATTTTACTCCAAGAGCTAAGCAGGTAAGTAAAGACTTACCTCGTGGGAAGGACTGAGGAAAATGTGCTGTTAGAACTGAGCCATCACGAGAAATGTGGATGTCCAAGGAGGTAGGTAGAAGATCTGAGTGAATGGTATGAGCGGTAGGCAAGGAGAGTTGACACTGTTCGTGAAGTTGAACATCAGGAGGAGGCGTCAATGGCGGATGAGAATAATCAGCGTCAATGGTGGAAGATAATAATCAGCGCCAATGGTGGAAGATAATAATCAGCGTCAATGGTGGAAGATATAATCAGGAGATTGAACACAAGCCATGAGCAGGTGAAGAAGAAATCACAATCGCAAAATAGAAGAAGATGAATGTAACGAAGGCGCAATGATGAAGGGCGATAAGCCGCCCCGGTGGCGCAGTGGTCTAAGGCGCTGGCCTCTGATCATTCGTCCGAACGGGGTCCGGGTTCGAATCCCGGTGAGGCATGGATGTTGTGCTTGTCTTACGGCACTGGCTCTCTCCCTTCCCTGGAACCAGTGACCCTAAATTAGGAACGGGCGACTGCTTATAGCCCATTGAGTTGCTTCACGGTAGTCGTTAAACCTCCAATCAAAAAAAAAAAAAAAAGGGCGATAAACGAAACGATGACGTCACAAGGGCAAGAAGAGCTGCTATAAACAGGTGGTGCACAACTGAAGAGTAGATGAGGTCGCTAGTGGACCACTAGAAGAAGATGACGTGATAACGGAGTTACGTAGATAAGCACAAGAACAAGAGCACTGAAGGAAGCATATAGAAACGCCGATGGTGAACAGGAAAGAGTCAAGTCGAGTCACGACGTTTACCGGAGTAAGCAACGAGGGTTAAGCACAGAATTAGAAAAGAACTCGAAAATGAGAATATAAGCACTTACAGGGCTGGGCGAAGCAGTGAAACGTAGAAGGCGAACTTCATGAACTGAGTAAACACACTCACACGAGGTAAGGCGAACCTATTCCGTCAGTATGAGCCAAAAAATCAGGAGCTCGAGAAGGACGTAATCGAAACGCGAGGTTTTACCACACCTGGCTTACTCCCCGGACATTGCACCCTCAGACTTTCATCTGTTTCGCTCTATGGAACATGCCCTACCCTAACAGCGGTTCATCAGAGTCCCATAGGTTTAAAATTTCGTCACTGCGTTCTTCAGCTAAAACCCCGAGTCCTTCTATCACAGGGGCATTCATTTGTTGCCTGAAAAATAGCAAAAGGTCATTGATGCTAACGGCCAAAATTTCGTTGAATAAATGTGCACTGGTTTCCTGATAGTTCATGTCTCTTTCCTCTTAAAAACGGCAGTTACTTTTGCATACCCTTAATACCATGTCTAGGGTTAATGTTTATATACTTTCGAAAAACTTAGAACAAATGCCATGGGAAAAATTTACGATAAATTGTCTTATGTAGTGAATTGAACGTGATTTTTTCAAGAAGAGATTTCAAAATAATCAAAAACTGAATAAGTAAGTATTCTAAATAGAAATTAAAGCAATCTTTCATCAAATAAGGTAGACATTTTGGAACTATGAACAAAAAAAACTTTTAAGAAGCAATCATTTTCCCGAGATTGTACATGAAGCATATCATATTCTGGATCGATAGATTGTCATTAAAATATGCGAAAAATCACCATCATCTAATGTTCTGCCCTGTGTTTATGTCACGCAACGCATTAAACATAGCTGGTCTGCATTTGCTTTAAATAGTTTTAAGTTGTAATGTAAACCTAACTAAGTATTAAATATTCAGGTTCCTTCGTTTTCCCGAAATTCTGAGATGACTTTCAATTTCAGAAAATGTTTAAAGTTTCTGGCACTTCAGCAAGGAACAAAATATTCTACAAAAGTTTCATGTTCAAAAATGTGCTTCTCGGTTGTTGAGATGCGTTCGGCTCGTGCGTCACGCACACTCATTCTATAAATTTCGAAGACATAGAAACACTGTATTTTCACGCGTCACGTTTTAACATGGTGGTTTTCCAGAGACGCTGAGACGGAAATAAAATGTTTCTATATGTCTGTGGCGCATAAACTTAAGTTACCCAACTCGTTTCAGTCCCTAAAATATGAAGGCACGGAACACAAACAAACCTTTTTCCGGGATTCGAATAACCGATAACTTTAAAAGATATACGCTTTATAATCGTGACAGTAGCAGAAAATGTTGGTCTCAGCAGATACATGTTTATATCCTTTCGAACAACGCCGCTTTTCTCTTCAGATTTCAAGCTTACCTATACATTTCTCTGTAGCTCAAACATAAATTTGCTGAAGCTTCGTTCTGGATAAAACAATAAAACACGTCGGTGAAAATTCTTGAGATGTTTCAGTGGAGCAGATATTTAAAAGTGCTTTGAAATAATGTGAAACGCTTTAGAGATTTCTCATAAATGAAATTAAACATTTACTTAGAATTGAAATCCTATATCATGCCTTCAGGAAACGTTTTATGATTCCATGTGAAAATTTTCAGGTTAATGCAATTTAAAGAATTATTCGCTGTTGCACTTTGAAAAAGGTGTTCCTAATTTTCAGGAAAATGCTTAAAATGTTGTTTACAATCATTTACGCTAATATAATTTTAAAAATATGCCATTGCTGTTTACTGCTATTGCAAATAACGAGAAAAACAATTGTGGAATTAGCCTAAATTTCGTGTTCAATTTTCATATCATGAAAGTTTATGCGCTAGCGGCTGCATAGTCTCATTTGATTTGCTAAATATGATTTTGTTCATCTTCTTAATACCTAATATTTCTCATTAGAAGAATATCCTTTTTCATAAGTTATGGTAATATCTAAAATATTATTTTGTACTCTATGAGTAATGCTATGGGTCACCATAGGATCAAGACCATTGTCTAGAGCAACTATAATTTGCCACATTTTGGTGCATGTGTTAGTGAGAAATGACAAATCTTCTGCCACTACAGAAAACTTAGGGATCATTATCAGCAGTGGAGTTTGCAATGATAGCTTCTCTTCTAGCATTGCCACGAATTCGGAACACTTTCTTCAAATAAACGCTATTTTCCCTTCTGAGGTACTGCGTGCCAAACCTCGTTTCTTTGAATAAACATTCGTATCTATTCATTATTATGTAGTCATGTGACCACGTTCAAACTATTAAAGCGTTCAGTTATTCTGTCTACCTTTCTTGAAAAAGCCAAAGGGTTAATGTGCGACATCTTGCAAACTTTTACTTCTATTTTACGCCGAAAAATTCTGATTACCAGAAGAGTTATACTATTTTAAACATTAGAAAAGTTCTAAAAGAACAGAAGAACGCGAAATACGACGCGAAATGCACTAAACTAACTTTATTTAAACACACCAAACTTGAATTATCATGAAACGCATATAGCCTATTAAATTCGTTTATCTTTTGGTGTAGGCAGTACAAAGAAACTCCAAGCTTTCGGACTCCACACCACTGGGAGGCCTTTTGTGCTGACTACACCACAAAAACAAACTGATTTAATACGCTATATGCGTTTCGTGATTATGCACTTAACTTTTGCACTAATGTTTTCTCAAATGTGAAGTCTAAATTTTACCGCTTTTTTAGGTACACAGCCAGATTGTACTAAGTAAAACAGTAAAATAATACTAGAAATCCGTTGTTTCATTGACAAAATACGTATACATATATACACTATCTACCAACAAGTAATTGGACACCCCTGCAATCGACGATATCTGCGAGTCTGATACACGTCACGGCCGCCGCCGTTAAATATCGTGTGGGAAACAACAACGGAACCAGTCGCATGGAAGATGCCACGGAGTTCGAAGCTCTCTGATTTTGAGAAAGGTGTAATCGTTGGGTATCATAGAAATGGCCGATCCATACGTGACATATCCAGCTAGTTGAAGTACCCAAAATCGACAGTGGCCTACATGATTGGCAAGTGGAAGGTGAGAGGTGACTGTCGGAATGTGCCCCGACCCGGCAGACCCACAAAACTGGGAGTTAGAGACCGACGGGTGCTGGCCGGAGAAATTCGGAAGAACCGAACCAAATCGATGGGCCACATCCGCGAGGAATTTCAACAGGCATCCGGGAGTGTTCTTTCGATGAATACCTTCCGTAAGGAAGCATATCTGCTCGGTTATCATGGACGTGCTGCCGCCCACAAGCCTTTGATCACCACGTCCAAGAGCGCTGCTCGGCTAACGTGGTGCAAAGAACGACGACAGTGGACCGTTGAACAGTTGAAACTAGTTCTCTGGAGCGACGATTCAAGGTTCACCCTCTACCGTTCGGATAGCAGAGTCTGGGTTTGGCGTCTGCCTGGAGAACGCCTCCTGCCGGAATGTATTGTGCCATTTGTGACGTTCGGTGGCGGTGGAATTAGGCTATGGGGGTGTTTCTCCTGGTATAGACGAGACTCTTGGTCGCAATTCTTGGTAGACTCAACGCCGAGACCTATTGCACCATTTTGTGTCAGTTTCACGGGGTGGACCCATGTTACTTTCAGGATGACAAACCCCCCTGTCATGTTGCGAGGTCCACCATGGCTTGGTATGGTGACAATGGGGTTAATCGAATAAACTGGCCTGCGCAGAGCGGACCTGAACCCTATCGAGCACCTCTGGGGCGATTTAGAGCGTCGACTTAAGGGGTGCCCCCACCGTCCGAAATTGATGAAGGAACTGACCTGTCTTCTCCAAGCCGAGTGGAAGAAAATACCGCTAGCCGTCGTACAACGCCTGGTTGAGACTATGCGCCGCAGGGTCGCAGCTGTAATCACCGCTCGTGGAGGCTCCACCAACTATTGAAGGTGAATAAACTTCGTTGTCCTTGCGGCACATACCTGGACATGTTACACCTGTTTGTCATTCCGCAACTGCAGGAGATTCCAGACGTCATTCTCCAGGAAAATGGGGTATCTCCTCAATGGTCATCAGACGTTCGTGTATGCTTGGATCAGCACTTCCCTGGTCGGTGGTTTGCGCGCGGAGATCAAATGACATGGCTTCCCCTTTCGCCAGACATAAACCCCTGTGATTTTTTATGGGGGTTCCTTAAAAACATTGACTACCGGACATAAGTAGCCTCCCTCGCTGACCTGAAGGCGCACATCACCACAGCCATCCCTGCGCACTACGAATGGAGCACATGGGGAAATGTATTGATTGGAAAGCTATAAACTTTAGAACTTGCTCAATTTTGGACAAAACGTAAAACATTCGTATCCCAAATACGTTTCGTACTATTCAACTTTGAAATTGTATACATCATTTCCGACCATCTTTAGTTTAATTACTCAGTTCATGTAAGAGTTTTTGTTCATAACAAAATTGCAGGAATGTGTGTGTGCTTCGAATTTAGCAAAATCAGTTGATTAAGGTTCATCAAAGCGAAGAAGCGTCTCCGTTGTTCTAATCACGCTTATAGGTTTAAAATGTTTAATTCTGCGTGTTTCCCCTGGAATATTTTATGAAATTTGAAGTAACAGAAATTAGCTATGAAGCACTGGATATTAACTCCTTTTATTTACTAATACGTTTCAACTTTTCTTTTATAACAAATATACGCTTTTCTTGAGGTCTTTCTTCTGTATGAATTCCACATTTCAAGTACCCTGGAAAAAGTAAATCTAATGCATTTTGATTTTAAATTGAGATGATCATGTTGCTCTTTTAATCTTTGTTTCCTTCTGCTTTTTCTCCATCACGGAAAATCGCCTTGACACATACGGAACTATATTTTTATTTAAAAGCTTCGGGTGAGTAAAGGCGTGAAAAGAAACAGTTACAGCAGCTGACGCTAATTGTTCGGACAGTTTTTCGACGGGAAAAAAGGAGATTCAACATGGTGTCTTAGGCTTTCAGAAAACAATTCGTCTGTTATGCCTGAAGAATTTTAAAATGTAATAAACGTTTAAGTAAGATAAATGGCTGTTTCAGACGCACTGGAGAATTAAATCTAAATTGCTTTTATCTGACTCTTAGCCAAGGCTGCTAGAAAACGACGCAAAATAAATATCACACTTTCTTCCAACAATTCTTGATTGGTTATACAAAATCTTCGCAATTCGCATTTCTAATGTTGACATTCATATTTTTAGTTCCCATGAAGACAAAATGAAGCTATGGTTTTATTTTAGACAACCATTATTTCAAATTTACTTTGTAGCTCACCGACAAATCCAATTTTCGCATAGGAGCTTTTGCCGTGAAACCGAAAGATATGTGCAAAACAATAACGATAGCTAACGCATATGTTATTTGATAAAAATGAACTACAAATGAACCTTAAATTGTAGAGTGTAGTTTTGTTGATCAAAGAAATTTATTCAACGGGAGAGAAGTGTAATTTCATCTAACATACGAATACAAAAAGGAAAGACAATATAAACTGGACTCACATCGGAGCTTCTCGTGAATTTCAACATCAAATAACTGAATAATTAAATAAATTATGCATATCATCCAACAAATTCCCATAAATTATTCTAATGAAATGCAGTATTTCAGTAACTGATATTTTTCATTGAAAATCGAAATTCTGTGTTCATACACTGACGGAAAAACAAATCCCAACACCACGAAAAAATAGTTGTAGAGGTATGAAATGGCGGCAATGCACTTGTATAGGTAACATATTTAATCGATTAAGGTTTCAAGATCACAGCTTAATGTAAGCGCGAGAAGAGCCATTTTAAATGTGAAATGCTGGTACATTTATAACCGGTGTAACCGCCACAATGTTGAATGCAAGCACGCAAACGTTCATGCATTGTGTCGTACAGGTGCTGGATGTCAGTTTATGGGATGGAGTTCCATGCCTGTCGCCCTTGGTCGGTCAATACAGGGACGGTTGATGCAGGTTCATTTCAACATTAAATAACTCAATAATTAAATAAATTATTATTTAATTATTCAGTTATTTGATGTTGAATTTCAACATCAAATAACTGAATAATTAAATAAATTATGCATATCATCCAACAAATTCCCATAAATAATTCTAATGAAATGCAGTATTTCAGTAACTGATATTTTTCATTGAAAATCGAAATTCTGTGTTCATACACTGACGGAAAAAAAATCCCAACACCACGAAAAAATAGTTGTAGAGGAATGAAATGGCTGCAATACATTTGTATAGGTAACATATTTAATCGATTAAGGTTTCAAGATCACAGCTTAATGTAAGCGCGAGAAGAGCCATTTTAAATGTGAAATGCTGGTACATTTATAACCGGTGTAACCGCCAGAATGTTGAATGCAAGCACGCAAACGTTCATGCATTGTGTCGTACAGGTGCTGGATGTCAGTTTATGGGATGGAGTTCCATGCCTGTCGCCCTTGGTCGGTCAATACAGGGACGGTTGATGCAGGTTGGGGGTGACGCTGGAGTTGTCGTTCAATGATGTCACATACATGCTCGATTGGTGAAAGATCTGGTGATCTAGCAGGCCACGGCAACATGTCGACACTCTGTAGAGCATGTTGGGTTACAACAGCGGTATGCGAGCGAGCGTTATCCTGTTGGAAAACATCCCCTGGAATGCTGTTCATGAATGGCAGCACAACAGGTTGAATCACCAGACCGACGTACAACTGTGCCATCAGGATGCGTGGGATAACCACGAGAGTACTCCTACTGTCATAGGAAATTGCTCCTCAGACCAAAACTCCAGGTGTAGGTCCAGTGTGTCTCGGCCACAGACAGGTGGGTTGCAGGCACTCTCCTGGCCTCCTTCTAACCAACATCCCGCCATCACTGGCACCCAGGCAGAACCGACTTTCATCAGAAAACACAACAGATCTCCACTGCGTCCTCCAATTAGCTCTAGCTTGACACCACTGACGTCGCAAACGGCAGTGGTTTGGAGTAAGTGAAATGCACGCTACAGGACGTCTGGCTCGGAGCTATCCTTCAAGTAACCGATTTGTAACAGTTTGTTGTAGCACTGTAGTGGCAACTGCAGCTCGAATTGCTGCCGCGGGCGCGGTACGATGCGCCATGGACATACGCCGTACACGGGGGTCTTCCCTCCCAGTAGTGCCACGTGGCAGGCCGGAACCCGATCTTCTTGAGGCAGTACCTTCCCTTGACCACCGCTATCAACAATCATGCACAGTGGCTACATTCCTGCCAAGTCGTTCTGCAATATTGCGGAACGAAAATCCACCTTCTCGTAGCCCTATTACACGACCTTGTTCAAACTCCGTGAGCTGTTGATAATGGCTTCTTCGTCTTCTTAAAGGCATTCTTGTTGACTAACATCAACACACTACGTCGAATCTCAACGATAACTAACGCTCACGAACGTTACAGCGCGTATTTACAGCAAACCTGCTTTGCATGTTCCGAGGGGCGCTACTAGCGCCAAACGTATGCGAAAAGCGCGAAATTTGCATAGACGTCATCTTACAGATGTACTCTCACCGCCTACCAACTGTCGTTTATTTAACACAACCCCTTCTTGGTGCTGGGATATTTTTTCCGTCAGTGTATTTCCCATATTTTTCTAGAAAGATAGTCTTCACGAAATACTGTATATGTATGTACTCCGAATGTAAGGAACGGAATTACATCGATAAGCTATTCATTCCATTGTGACACACGCCCCAGCTTATGGAATTGAGCGCACCTGGAGACCGAGCGGTGGCACAGCTGAAGTTGACAGAGCAGTATATATACAAAACGAGGACCGCCTTTTTGTTTGTATAGTGCTCGGAGTCAGAATGGGTAAAGCTATCGATTTATCGGAGTTTGATAAAGGACGATTTGTGATGGCACGGCCCCTCGGAACTACGATCTCGGAAACGGCGGGGCTTCTGGGTTGCTCACGTGCCGCTGTAGTGAGCACGAATCAAACGTGGTGCCCAGATGACCAAACGACGAACAATCGTCCAGCCGTGTCTCGTCCGTCGCTCATTGATGCTAGAGGGGAGAGAAAACTGTTCACAGCGACAGATCAGCTATAACAGTGGTGATAAGTGCAATGTGTCACAACACATAGTTCATCGTAGCCTTTTGTGCATGGGCCTGCGTAGCTGAAGACCCAGCTGCGTCCCGATGCTCATTGCACGTCGTCGCCAACAACGCATGAAATGGGCCCAAGATAATCGAGATTGGACATGGATGATTAAAATAAAGTTACCTAGTATGACGAATCAAGATTCTGGTGCGTCACGTGGACGGCAGAGACCGGATACGCCGATTACCAACGGAGGCTACGTCACCTGGATGCACTGTTGGGCGGAAACAGGCCGGCGGCGGTGGCATGGCATGCTGTGGGCGATGTTTTCTTGTGACACTTTAGGCCCCGTTATCCCAATAGCACAATCCATAAGAGTTGTCAGGTACCTGAACATCGTTGTGGACCAAGTTCACCCTCTCATAACAACTGTATTCCGTGCTGGTGATGGCCATTACCATCAGGATAACGCACCATGCTCCACCACCAGAATCGTCAGGGAATGGTTCCAGGAACATGCTGGTTACATTTGTTAATGCCCTGGCCTCCAAATTCACCTGACATGAAATCAATGGAACATTTGTGATTCGACTTGGAAATGGGGGCTCGCGCTAAATCATCACGACCTCAAAATGTGCGGGAACTGGAAGACCTGCTGTTGGCATTATGATACCAGATACCACAGGATACCTATCGCCACCTCATCGTATCGATGCCTTGCTGAGTGGCAACTTTTTTGCGGGCTATAGGAGATCCTACAGCTTATTAGGTAATTGGTTATAATGTGATTGCTCATCGGTGTAGAAGGCACTTGCACAGGACAGAATGTCTTTAGTACAGATTGATCTGAACAAAATGGCGTTCTCGATATATTCGATTGTATCTGTCTGGAATACTCCTTGAAGCGGTGTAGTAAAGCCACAACGGAAGATAAAATTACATCTCTTGTTTAAAATATTTAGTTGTCATCCTCAATCACAATGTTGTGGTAAATTGTTTTTTGATTGTGCGGAACAGCATAAAGTGTGGGCATCCAAAAATATATATATATTTTTTAAAAAGACGCACTTTCATAAATGAGATAGGTTTTGATGGTCCATATCAAAATATTTCCCATGTGATTCAATGCACTTTTTTCAACTTTCTACTAACGTGCAGGAACCGAATGGAAGCCGTTTTTAAGTTTTCGTTTGAGAACCGTCTCCGGTGACTTAACTACTTAATTTTACGAACAAAATGCTCGACCGTTAATGTCGTTCTTTGGAAACAAAACAAAATCGCTGGAAATCACGGACAGGGTTATATTGTGGATGCAAAACACATCTGTCCTTAATTTTGGCTAAAGAGTCGCGCGACGACATAAGCATTGTGGCGTCTCGCATTGTGGTGGCTTTGTTCAGGATTCAGCATGCTTGGAACGCTAACCTAGACACATAAGCGTCAAATATAAGAGTCATGGAGAATAGTGCATGTACTTTCTACTGATGCTCTCAAAATCTCTGTTAGCTGCATGACTGTCACATGTCGATCCTCTCTAACACGCAGTGCTGCCATTTTGGAACGCTACCTGGATACATGCAATTCAAATGTAGGAGTCGTAATAAATAGTGTATATACTTTCTACTGATGGCGTTAAAATCTCTTCTAGCTGCCTGACTCTCACATGTCGATCCTCTCTAACACGCAGTGCTGCCATTTTAGGAACGCTATCTGGATACATGCACGTCAAATGTAGGAGTCGTGATAAATAATGTATATACTTTCTACTGATGGCGTTAAAATCTCTTCTAGCTGCCTGACTGTCACATGTCGATAACTCTCTAACACACAGTGCTGCCATTTTTGGAACGCTATCTGGATACGTGCACGTCAAATGTAGGAGTCGTGATAAATAGTGTATGTAGTTTCTACAGATGGCGTCAAAATCAATTCTAGCTTCCTGACTGTCACATGTCGATCCTCTCTAAGAAGTAGTGTTGATCTTGTTCCCAGTAACAGCAATATTTAGAGAAGCAGGACTACCATTTGTATAAATTCTCGGTCATCTTTCAACATCTTAAACTACTTGCAATCCGTGCAATTGGGAAGCACTAATTCACCAGTAGTTTCTATAATTGTTTAACTGGCTGAAACGAGTTCACTAGGGTTAAGCAAAAACTGATGAAATCGGCTCCAGACTGAAATCGGCTATAAACTGTGTGACGTACCGTCCAGCAGAACGCACACGGCATAAAGGCAGATATCAGTCAGAACGAACGTCCGTGTAGCTCAATTGGTAGAGTGACTTATTCCAGAATGGGGGGACCCGGGATCAAACCCCGACGTGGACAAAATGACGGATAAATTTACTTCGTTATAACTGTACCGATGGCGATTGGGACGAGTGAACCTGCTCTTCCAAATGAGTTTCTTTCTTCTTAGATTTGTTATTCAAAGTGGCAGCATAGTGGAATTATTGACACAAATGCTTTCGATCTCGTATCCTGTTAAAAGAGCGATAACGATGGAGACGAACACAAGACAGGAGAGACACATTTCAGACACGTGCTTCTACACAGTCGCATGATGTTCGTGTCTCGCGGACTATTCTTCCCCATCATGCAGGGAATATAGGACCAGAAAGGATAGCTCACCAATAAAATACTTTTGGTCGGTACTGCTAAGATTAGAGGATGAGAAAGAAATATTTTGCAGTAGGTTTCGAAAACCCCAGAAGATATGTTGACCTTTCTTTTTGAGGAGCAGAGAAATGTTTGGGCACTATATAGTTTACGTATATTATTTGTTTAAAAAGTTCAGCATTTCAGAGACATCAGCAAACCTTTTCTTGAGGCGGCAGAAGAATTTCAATTCCGCCCATTGGTCGTCGCATGCCCCTGAGAAAAACGTTTTGTTAATTCAGCAAAAAAATGGTTGAATCAACCAAATATTTTTGTCGATAGGCCGTCAACAAAATTGTTTGTTGAATTTACAAATGTATTTTGCTGAAAACTATTGTTGATACAACAAAATTTATTGCGATCATGACAAAACGTTTTCTTCATTTAACAAAATGCCTAGGTCGATTTTCTGGAATGGTCGATCCAACAATATGTACTGTTATCGTGATAAAACGTTTAGTTGAATTAACAAAATATAGCCAAAGAAATAATTTTGTGTTGCCAACAAAATATTTCCGATGGAGTTTGGCTAAAGCAATTAAATAAATCAACAAATCAGCTCAACAAAAGTATTGTATTGTTTTAAACAAACTTTTTCCTCAGGGTGTTACTTCAATACTAACCTAGGCGATTTTGAACTGGTTTACACTTCACTGCTCGCCAAGGGGGAACTAAGTATACCTCTGTAATACAGCGCTGGCATTCCTCGCGTTCGGATAACGGCAGCAACGCGACGTGGTACGGACTACTCGAGCTCTCACTAGTATTGTGTAGATAGTGCAAACCATGCGTCCTGAAAAGCGTCAGACAGTTCCGCAATATTTGCCGATGGAGGATTCCTGCCATTGGCGGCACGTTGAACAGCATCCCGGATGTGTTCGAAAGCGTTTGCATCCGGCGAACGAGGAGCCAAGTCAAATGGCCAAACTGCATGGAATGTTGCTCCAGAATAATCGGGTGACTGTGGAAGTGTTCGGTCGCGCATTGTCGTGCTTAAAGAGGTCGCGCATTGTCGTGTTTAAAGAGGTCGCTCCCATACGGAGTAGTTCCACAGTATGAACGAGTGCAAATGACCCCCAAGAATGCTTACGTAGCCTCAACTGGTCCGAACGGTCTTTAGACGTATGACGGGTCCTCAGGCATGCCAGCTGAAAACATTCCACACCGTAACAGAGCTACCAAAGACCTGCACTGCCCGTTGTAAAAATGCGGGATTCATTGCGTCGTGCGGATGCCGCCACAGCCAGCGTCCTCCATCTTCCCGGAGCTGTTGGTGCCGCGATTCATCGGACCAGGCTACCCGTTTCCAGTTATCTTGCTTCCCAAGTCGGTGTTCCCGAGCCCACGCGAGCCTTGTGTTGTCCGATTTTCAACGGCACCCGGTTAAGCGGTGAGCTTCCAAACCCTATAAGACAGGAAATGTTGCACTGTGTGAACGTTGATGCTACTACTGACCCCAACATTAAATTGCGCTGTAATTTTCGGCAATCTTTCATGCGGGGTGGGTGTCTGTATGCGTGCCAGACGACGCTGTTCACTATCGTCAGGGCTTTACTACGGCCACACAGATCTCGCACTCTGGAATCCCCCCCCCTGAGTTTGTGTAGTCCAGTATACCTTTGAAAGTTTTTTGACCGTGTAAATCCAAATTTCGTGGTAATTTCCGAGGTAGAGTGGCCCATCTGCCGGGCGCTGACTATCATATCACGTTCGAAATCGCTTAAATCCTGATATCTGACCTGCGAATGCTACAACTTAAGCTGGCGGAGATATCTGCCTCCATATATGCGGACGATACCATTTACAGCATGGGGGTGGTGGCATGTAATGGAAATGGTTGCGTTCTTCGTAGTTTTGTGGCATTTCAGTGTACTGCGCAGCTTGGCAGGAAATTAAATTCTGCTGTTAAAGTATAGTTGAAATGTCCGAATTTGCTAGTGAAAAAATTACGATCAGTTGTTATTAGTTAGTCGTCGCATATTTAATGATACATGAAAACAGTTAGATCATGAACAAAATTGCCAATTTTAAACAGCCTTAATTATAGTTATGAATGAGTGGTATCTTCTGATTCAAGGCTTCTTGAATTGGAAGAGGAACTACAAAGGATCAAGTGGGACATCGTGGGGCTAAGTGAGGTAAGGAGAAAAGGAGAAGATCTCATCGAACTGAAAAGTGGACATCTCTTCTACTATCGTGGGACAGATACTGGCAGAACTAGTGGTGTTGGATTTATAATAAACAAGAAACTGAAGGATAAAGCTGTAGAAGTTGAAAGTTCCTCTGACAGAGCTGCACGGCTTGTTATCCAACTCTCGAAAAGATACCAGGCTCAGATTATTCAAACTTATGCACCCACCACAAGTCATCCTGAAGAAGAAATTGAAGAATTTTATGAGGAAATTTGTCATCTAAATAATAAAGGTAAGCAGCACTTGAAAATAATTATGGGAGATTTCAATGCAAAAATAGGGCAACGGCAACAGAATGAAACTTCAGTAGGTAAATTCGGTCACGGCAACAGAAACCAGCGTGGAAATACTCTCGTTGAGTTTGCAGAGGCAGAAGGGTTTTTCATCTTGAACTCCTTCTTCAAGAAAAAGACACACAGGAAATGGACATGGAGACATCCAAATGGGACGACAAGTGAAATTGATTTTATTATGTGTAACAAAAAATTCGTCATAGAAGACTGCAGTGTGCTAAACAAGTTCAACACAGGTAGTGACCATAGATTGGTGAGATGTAAGATGCACCTCAACACTAAACTTGAACGTGGCAAGCTTATAAGACAAACAAAATCTATTGACATAACCAACCATAAAAAAACACCATAATACCTTCAAGTTGGAACTGAAGAACAGGTTCTCTGCTTTAGAAGGCCTAACATCGGAAGAAGTGGACATCTCTGAAGTTAACAGAAAAGTAACCAAAGCTCTTATGGAAACAGCCACAAAATTAACTGGGTCTAAGAACAAGTTGCATGTAAATAAATTATCAGGAAAAACGAAAATGTTGATGCAAAAAAGAAGAGAGATGAGGACAACTAAAGAAGATGTGACTTCCAAAGTGGAATATATAGAGCTATGCAAGACAGTACGAAAAAGTATCACTGAAGACGTAAGAAAATTCAACTGCGAACTAGTGAGGAAAGCAATTGAAAACAACCAAAGCCTAAAGATAGCAAAGGGACATCTCAGTAAGGGAAGAAAACAGATTATGGCACTGAGAAAAGGAGATGGTTCTGTAACAAGAAATAGAGGCGAAATTTTGACAAGAGTAAAAGATTTCTACTCCAAATTATATGAAAGGGATGATACATGCACTCCAGACATCATGAAAGATACCAGTACCAGAGTTCCTCCAGTCCTTCCAGCAGAAATTGCACATGCAATCAAGAACATGAAGCGGGGAAAAGCTCCAGGAGAAGATGGAATTACTGTAGACATCATACAAGAAGCAAGTGGAGAAATCGAAACAATACTCGCCCAAATTTTCACTCCATGCCTTAATGAAGAAAAGATTCCTGAGGATTGGAACACCGCTACAATGATCCTGCTACATAAGAAAGGTGACATTGAGGATCTCGGAAACTACAGACCTATCAGCCTCCTATCAGTAGTTTATAAAATCTTTACTAAAGTTCTTTCACACCGCTTGAAGGTAACACTGGACATGGCTCAACCGAGAGAACAAGCTGGATTCAGGAGTGGCTACAGCACAATAGATCATATCCATGTGCTGAGAGAACTAATTGAAAGAGCGAGGGAATATGAACTTCCATTGTGCATGGCTTTTATCGATTATGAAAAAGCCTTTGATTCGGTGAAACCATCAGCAGTTACAATGGCTCTGAAAACCTGCGGTATTGGAGATGCATACATTAATATTATTAATAACATCTATGAAAATGCAAGTGCAAAGATTAGGCTGTTTGAAAATACAACATACATAAAAATTGGAAAGGGAGTGAGACAAGGTGACACCATATCTCCGAAGGTCTTTAATGCCACATTGGAGGGTGTTTTTCAGTCACTGAGCTGGGAAAACAAGGGGATAAAGATTAATGGAGATTATCTAACCCACCTTCGTTTTGCTGATGACGTAGTCATTTTTGTAACTAGCCCATCATAGCTGCAGAGTATGATCCAGGAACTTGCTGACAAGAGTAAAGAAGTGGGATTAAAATAGAACTTTCAGAAGACAAAAGTGATGTTCAATGCTTTTACAAGAAATGAAGATTTATCAATTGATGGAGAAAAGCTGGAGATAACAGACACGTACGTTTATCTTGGACAGCAGATATCAAGTGAGGGTCACATTGATGAAGAAATTAATCGGCGTACAAAACTTGCCTGGTGAGCTTTTGGAAGAAACAGCATAATTTTCAAGAGCAATATGCCATTATGTCTTAAAAGAAAAGTGTTTGATCAATGCATCCTTCCAGTGCTTACGTATGGTGCAGAGACGTGGACCTTAACTAGAAGAGACATTCAAAGGCTGCAGACAACTCAAAGTAGCATGGAGAGGTGCATACTTGGTGTAACCAGGAGAGATAAGAAGAGGAACTCGTGGATCTGGAAAATGACAAGAGTGGAAGACATCATGATCAGAGTTAAATCCCTGAAATGGCAATGGGCTGGACATACTGCCAGAAGGACAGATCATCGATGGACAGCCGAAATTTTAGATTGGATTCCAAGGGACTGGAAAAGACCCAGAAGAAGACCACATGGGAGATGGGTGGATGAAATTCGAAAGTATGCAGGGGTGACATGGAGGAGACTGGCACAAGACAGACCGTTGTGGAGGAAACTTGGGGAGACCTTCGTCCAGCAGTGGATTGATAATGGTTGACAATGATGATGAGTGGTATTGTTAGGTGGATAAGGCACAGTTTCCTTTCTGCTGCTTGTCATAACGACATCCGATTAGAGAATGATCTAGGTGTTCCTGTTTAAGTATAAAGGACGCGAATACAAAATTATAAAGTCTATTGATTTGTGCTTGAATTAATGCATCTAAGCATATGCTGTCTTCTGCAAAACAGTCGAAAATTTTCTGCAAACCTTGTGAGGAAATAATATTAAGTTCCGGAGTTATAATTATTTTAAATTGTGTGTATGTTCTAAGGTCACTCCAGTTCTGGTGTGATAGAAGGCGCGCGTAATGGGTAACCTTACGAGTTCAGTCCGGGATAGAGTCCTAAGTGAAGCATTAACTTGGTTTCTCTGCAATAGCACCGATTCTGGGCGTGCCGTGAAACCCGGAGTCTTGAATCTGGAACTAGTGATACTTATAGCCTCATTTTCTCATTGATTTCGCCCCCAGTAAAACAGAAAATATCGCTCAGATACATCTTGTAATTCAGCAAATTAATGCGCCAATGAGCATTTACATTATGATCACCCTCAACCTAGAGAAACGATCGCGTCTGGAGACCGAATGGCGGTGCAGATGAAGTTCACAGAAAAGTGTATATACAACCCAAGGACCGGCGTTCGGTTAGTAAAGTGTTTGGAGGCAGAATAGGAAAAGGTGCCGATTTATCGGAGTTTGATAAACGACAAAATGGGACGGTACGGTGCCTCGGAACTACGATCTCGCAAATGGCGCGACTTCACAGTGACCGCAGGGTCACAGTGCTACAAATCTCCAGCATCTATAGTAGTGGTATTTAGGGCAATGTCTCACAGCACATAGTTCATCGCAGCTTTCTGCGCATGGGCCTGCGTAGCCGAAGACCCAGCCGCGACTCCATGCTCATTGGACGCCATCGCCAACAATGCATACAATGGGCGCAAGATCATTGAGATTGGACTGTGGATGATTGAAAGAAAGTGGCCTGGTCTAAAGAATCAAGATTCCTGGTGCATCACGAGACGGGCGAGAGCTCATACGCCAATTACCAAAGGAGGTTATGGCACTTGGATGCACTGATGGGTAGAAACAGGCCAGCGGCAGAGGTACTATGCTGTGGGCGATGTTTTCTTGGGACACTTTAGGCCATATTATCCCAGGAGCACAATCCATAATATCTGTCAGGTATCTGAACATCGTTGCGGACCACGTTCACTCATTAATGGCAACTGTATTGCCTGCTGATGATGGCCATTGCCAACAGGATAATGCGCTATGGTACAGTCCCAGAATCGTAAAGGAGTGGTACAAGGAACATGCTGGCGAGTTTCTGTTAATGCACTGTCCTCTAGATTCACCTGATATGAACCCAATGGAGCATTTGTAGTTCGACTTTGAAAAGCGGGTTCGCGCTAAATCCCCACCACCCCGAAATGTACAAGAACTGTAGGACTTTCTGTTGACATTATAGTAACAGATACCCCAGGATACCTATCGCCACCTCATTGAATGGATGCTTTGCCGAGTGGTCTCTGTTTCCTGCTCTGGGGTCCTACAGCTCATTAGGTATAGGTGGTCATAATATAATGGCTCATGCGTGTATATTCTCATCTCAAATATAAATATTGACATTAAAGTTCATAATATCAGGTATTCGGAGACACAAAAAAATAATTAAATACTTTGCCCAAACATAATATTTTAAACTTACATGATTAATAGTGTGTAATTCACAAATACAGCAAAATTTACGTTCACGCTTCAAAGATGAAAACCAAATCAGTTTCATCTAGTGTTTAACATAAAGTGAAAATTATTTTTCCAACAGGAAAATCATTAATTTATATAATGAGTCCCCACTATATGTGGGATTAACTCATATTGATTGCGCTGCGCGTCATATCCATTTCAAACACATTACATTTTTCAAGATTTTATCGAATATTCTACAATACTCCAAGGAAAGCGGATATCATCATCATCATCATCATCATTGTCAACCATTATCAATCCACTGCTGGACGAAGGTCTCCCCAAGTTTCCTCCACAACGGTCTGTCTTGTGCCAGTCTTCTCCATGTCACTTCCGCATACTTTCGAATTTCATCCACCCATCTACCATGTGGTCTTCTTCTGGGTCTTTTCCTGTCCCTTGGAATCCAATCTAAAATTTCGGCTGTTCATCGATGGTCTGTTCTTCTGGCAGTATGTCCAGCCCATTGCCATTTCAGGGATTTAACTCTGATCATAATGTCTTCCACTCTTGTCATTTTTCGGATAGACGAGTTCCTCTTCTTATCTCTCCTGGTTACACCAAGCATGCAACCTCTCCATGCTACTTTGAGTTGTCTGCAGCCTTTGTATGTCTCTTTTAGTTAAGGTCCACGTCTCTGCACCATATGTGAGCACTGGAAAGATGCATTGATCAAACACTTTTCTTTTAAGACATAATGACATATTGCTCTTGAAAATTATGCTGTTTCTTCCAAAAGCTCTCAGGCAAGTTTTATACGCCGATTAATTTCTTCATCAATGTGGCCCTCACTTAATGTCTGCTGTCCAAGATAAACGTACGTGTCTGTTATCTCCAGCTTTTCTCCATCAATCTATAAATCTTCATTCCTTGTAAAAGCATTGAACATCACTTTTGTCTTCTGAAAGTTCATATTTAATAACACTTCTTTACTTTTGTCAGCAAGTTCCTGGATCATACTCTGTAGCTCTGATGGGGTAGTTGCAAAAATGACTATGTCATCAGCAAAACGAAGGTGGGTTAGATAATCTCCATTAATCTTTATCCCTTTGTTTTCCCAGTTCAGTGATTGAAAGACATTTTCCAATGTGGTATTAAAGAGTTTCGGAGATATGGTGTCGCCTTGTCTCACTCCTTTTCCAATTTTTATGTGTGTTGTATTTTCAAACAGCCGAGTTTTTGCACTTGTATTTTCATAGATGTTATAAAGCGGATATATCATGAAAAAAAAATTAAATACACAAAATAAGTCAGAAGAAACCTAGTTCCTTATCAGGTACTTCAAATATTCTAAATAAAATTTTGGCATAAAGAATGCATTTTGTATACGTCTAATACGATTCAGTTACACTGTAAAAAATTTCAGTGAAGAGTCAGTGTTTCACCCGGATTAAGACGGTTTACAGATCGTAAGCACGCCACCTGACGGTCAACCATAAATTTTCGGTAGATAAACTACATGTTCACGGTGTTTAAACAGTTACTGTATTTTAACCTTGACAATCTGGCAACGTTTTTCTTAAAGTGTTTATATACCTGTTTTTTCATGTGAAATCAGGCGACTGCCAACACCTCTGTGGGCAACACGTTTTTATTTCTCGAACAGTAGACATAGTATTTATTCCCGGTCATTAGACATGCTAATGCACAATATGGCATTAGACTTTTTTCCCCATTAAACAGGTTAATGAACATAAAATGTATTATTATTTATTTGTCGTTAGACATGTTAGAGGTCATTAGACGTTTTTATTTCCGGGTCATTTGATATGTTGATGAACATTACGGTATGGTACTGTAAAATTACGGTTTACTAACTGGCCACTTAGCTGCCGG
Organism: Macrothele yani; assembly: GCA_039090855.1. Classification (NCBI taxonomy): domain Eukaryota; kingdom Metazoa; phylum Arthropoda; class Arachnida; order Araneae; family Macrothelidae; genus Macrothele; species Macrothele yani. Next base: position 14,873,730 of record CM077002.1, on the reverse strand, counting down.
TGTATCTACCGTAATTTGACCCAGCAATATTTTTACAGTGTATGAGTTTTACATATTTCCAAGAAAATGTATAGGATAGGAAAAATGTATTTTCCTTCAATTTTATTTGCCCAATTGAAAAATTTAACTGAATCAATGTTTTTACTTGAATATCATTATATAATGTTCGTTTATCACTCAATGTATCGGACGTTACAACAGGGGAGTCAGTGGCATCCGGGTACACCTTGGGAAAGTCCTTTAAATATTTAGGGCTCTAAGCACGTTCATTTCGTTGCCCTACAGGGACCAACACCTCTAAGGAAGGGATTCTTTCCTCTTTTCTTTCCTTTTTTTAGTAATGACTAAAATGCGCTCTTAAAATTGATGATAAAGAACGTACATTCTACTTCAATAAAGGAGTGAAAAATCTATGGAAAAGATCAAGAATTGAACACGAGAAAGAATGCTAAAGAGAGAGAAGAGTTTCTGAATAAATTTGGATTGCGACGCATTCTGGCGAATAAAATCAAAAAGGCGATCGTTTTATCGACTGAAAACTCTGCGTCTTGAATTAAGGTGTGAGGAAAGATCACTTAGCAGTCGATCTAGGGTAATGGTTTCCAATGTTTTATCTAACAATGCTATATCTTCTGTCAACTGGATAACAGACTAAGAAGATCACAAACGTGAGAAGAATGTTTTTTTTTCCGTTTTTCGTCATTCTGTTGTCGAAATTGTCAGAGCGATAGTATAACCTTACTCTCAGTACCCGTAGAGGAAGTAGTGACAGAAAATTAGTGTACAGCGTATAAAAATATTGACGTCGTGGACAGCTTTCAAAGTGCGTTACAGAAAACTGTCGGTTTGAAGACAATGCAGGCAATGAGAAAAATCAATTAGTCTCAACGAAGTACAGAATTACATGAAATCATGCGTTTGATCCATTTTCTTCTTGATAAAATATCTCAGTAGAACCACAAAAGTTTGTTTTGGGTCCACGTTGATAACTCACACCGAAAGTTCATAGTAACAATTATATATACACTAACAGATTAAGTACTATTACGTACCTCTAATCCTCAGTGAAATGATTCACATTGTTGGTGTGTCATTTTTCTTGCTTGTGGATTCATTGACGATTCTCAACATATTTCGCGATATTCCAATGATAATTCCTTGGTAGATGAGACTTTTCGGCTTTAATATTTTTTATGTACACTATTGCACACACATTATTGAACTATGGTTGCAGCTCTTTAAATGTTAAAATCACTATATACATGTTGATAAAATACTCTATTCCTTCGATGATCCCCGTACTTATTGCACCAGTAGTTTAATTGGAAGTTTAAAAATTCATCAATTAAAAATCACATTCAATCGATGTTTACTTGCATTACTAGTTTAAAATATTTCACTATTAAAATCCAATAAGAAGTTTAAAATCATGGCATGCCTGAGATCACTATCATTCCACTAAACTCTGGTTGAAGCTTTTCAACCTCTATGAGGCCGTCTTCAGAACACTTGTACTAACCACATGTTGCAAAACCGACCAAATGGTCGGTTTTGCAACATGCGGTTAGGACCAGTGTCCCCACTAACTGTGGGATTAACAACATGTGGTTAGGACAAGTGTTCTGAAGACGGCCTCATAGAGGTTGAAAAGCTTCAACCAGTGTTTAGTGGAATGATGGTGATCTCAGGCATGCCATGATTTTAAATTTCTTTTTGGATTTTAATAGTGAAATATTTTAAACTAGTGGTGCAAGTAAACATCGATGAAATGTGATTTTTAATTGATAAATTTTTAAACTTTGAATTAAACTACTGGCGCAATAAGTACAGGGGACATAAGATGGAATAGTGTATTTTATCAACATGTATATAGTGATTTTAACATTAAAAGAGCTGCAACTATAGTTCAATAACGTGTGTACAATAGTGTACATAAAAGAAAATATTGAAGCAAAAAAGTCTCATCTACCAAGGAATTATAATGGGAATATCGCGAAATGTGTTGAGAATCGTCAATGAATCCACAAGTAAGAAAAATGACACACCAACAATGTAAATCATTTCACTGAGGATTAGAGGTACGTAATAGTACTTAATCTGTTAGTGTATATATAATTGTTACCATTTTATTCTTATCAAGAAATTTTAAAATTATTATTTACTCTCCAAAGTTTGTTAATTGGCCGTTTTGATTTGTGTGTTTTTTATTATACTGAATGATGGGTGATAATACCGTAACTTATATATTGGATCAGTAATTAACCTCACCAGGCAAGATATGAGTGTGCCTACGGCCAGCATAAGTGCATATAACATATACAAAATACCACTGACCAATGTTATCCTTATATATAAAAGACTAAGTTGCCGACGACCTGGACCACTTTTTAAGTCGTCATAGCAACAACCGAGAAACAAATATTTGTGACGTCACGATTAGCTTTTCGTGTTTTCGTGCAGGTGACGTGACCTACACGTGCACAGTTCACGCGTATATCACTTTGTTTTGTTGTCATAGCAACAAAGAAGACAGCTGCTGGTGTGATGTCATCTGATCCAAAGTATTCTCACATAACGTCAGAGATGCGTTACGTCGCAATGTCATCTGACATTCCATTATAACATAGACCAACGTCTTTACTAAGTGTTGTTAACCAATGTATAAAGCCACGGTCAAGGGCTATACAAATGCAAAACTATCAACATAATCTTTCAATACGTGACGAATTTAATCCATTATTAAGCGCAAGAAAGCTTATGCGTATGTAAAAAAGGAAGCTAATACACTAAATTACATACGACAAAATCAATCTCAGTTAAGTGTCGAAAAGTATAAAGGTCTGACGGATCAAATTCAGAATGCTGGAGATAATTAGTTTTTTCCTGGAAAAGCTCTTATTTTAGCATCTTCATTTCAAGGTAGTACACGAGTTATGGAGCAAAATTATCAGTTTGCAATGGCGATAGTCAAAAAGTATGTCAAGTTTGATCTTTTCCTTACTATGACTTTCAACCCGAAATGGGAAGGAATTACTAAAAACATGAACGGCCAATCTGTCAAAAACCGTCCAGATTTAGTTGCAAGAGTCTTACAATTACAGTTGAAAGAATTAATGGATGATATAATTAAATGGCATATTTTTGGAGTTGCGGTTGCCAAAGTTCATGTAATAGAATTCCAAGAAAGAGGGCTTCCCCATGCTCATATGCTCTTGATTTTGAAAGAAAAGGAAAAACCAACATTGCCTGAGAAAACTGACCAAATTATATCAGCAGAACTACCAGATAAAGAGCATTTACCAGTTTTACATGCAACTGTTGCAAAACACATGGTTCATGGCCCGTGTGTTGAAATAATCACAATTCACCCTCTATGGAAGATGGCAAATGTACCAAGCAATTTCTAAAGTCTTTCCAAAATGAAACAGTAGCTAACAAAGGCGGGTATCCTTTATCATCATCATTGTCAACCATTATCAATCCACTGCTGGACGAAGGTCTCCCCAAGTTTCCTCCACAACGGTCTGTCTTGTGCCAGTCTCCTCCATGTGACTCCCGCATATTTACGAATTTCATCCACCCATCTCCCATGTGGTCTTTTTCTGGGTCTTTTCCTGTCCCTTGGAATCCAATCTAAAATTTCGGCTGTCCATCTATGGTCTGTCCTTCTGGCAGTATGTCCAGCCCATTGCCATTTCAGGGATTTAACTCTGATCATGATGTCTTCCACTCTCGTCATTTTTCGGATCCACGAGTTCCTCTTCTTATCTCCCCTGGTTATTCCAAGCATGAACCTCTCCATGCTACTTTGAGTTGTCTGCAGCCTTTGTATGTCTCTTTTAGTTAAGGTCCACGTCTCTGCACCATACGTAAGCACTGGAAGGATGCATTGATCAAACACTTTTCTTTTAAGACATAATGGCATATTGCTCTTGAAAATTATGCTGTTTCTTCCAAAAGCTCTCCAGGCAAGTTTTGTACGCCGATTAATTTCTTCATCAATGTGACCCTCACTTGATATCTGCTGTCCAAGATAAACATATGTATCTGTTATCTCCAGTTTTTCTCCATTAATCGATAAATCTTCATTTCTTGTAAAAGCATTGAACATCACTTTTGTCTTCTGAAAGTTCATTTTTAATCCCACTTCTTTACTCTTGTCAGCAAGTTCCTGGATCATACTCTGCAGCTCTGATGGGGTAGTTGCAAAAATGACTACGTCATCAGCAAAACGAAGGTGGGTTAGATAATCTCCATTAATCTTTATCCCTTTGTTTTCCCAGTTCAGTGATTGAAAGACATTTTCCAATGTGGCATTAAAGAGCTTCGGAGATATGGTGTCACCTTGTCTCACTCCCTTTCCAATTTTTATGTGTGTTGTATTTTCAAACAGCCGAACCTTTGCACTTGCATTTTCATAGATGTTATTAATAATATTAATGTATGCATCTTCAATACCGCAGGATTTCAGAGCCGTGGTAACTGCTGATGGTTTCACCGAATCAAAGGCTTTTTCATAATCGATAAAAGCCATGCACAATGGAAGTTCATATTCCCTCGCTCTTTCAATTAGTTCTCTCAGTACGTGGATATGATCTATTGTGCTGTAGCCACTCCTGAATCCAGCTTGTTCTCTCGGTTGAGCCATGTCCAGTGTTACCTTCAAGCGGTGTGAAAGAACTTTAGTGAAGATTTTATAAACCACTGATAGGAGGCTGATAGGTCTGTAGTTCCTGAGATCCTCAATGTCACCTTTTTTATGTAGCAGGATCATTGTAGCGTTGTTCCAATCCTCAGGAATCTTCCCTTCATTAAGGCATCGAGTGAAAATTTGGGCGAGTACTGTTTCAATTTCTCCACTTGCTTCTTGTATGATGTCTATAGTAATTCCATCTTCTCCTGGAGCTTTCCCCCGCTTCATGTTCTTGATTGCATGAGCAACTTTTGCTGGGAGGACTGGAAGAACTCTGGTACCTTTCATGATGTCTGGAGTACATGTATCATCCCTTTCATATAATTTGGAGTAGAAATCTTTCACTCTTGTCAAAATTTCGCCTCTATTTCTTGTTATAGAACCATCTTCTTTTCTCAGAGCCATAATCTGTTTTCTTCCCTTACTGAGATGTCCCTTTGCTATCTTAAGGCTTTGGTTGTTTTCAATTGCTTTCCTCACTAGCTCACAGTTGAATTTCCTTACGTCTTCAGTGATACTTTTTCGTGTTGTCTTGCATAGCTCTATATATTCCACTTTGGAAGTCACATCTTCTTTAGTTGTCCTCATCTCTTTCTTTTTTGCATCAACATTTTGGTTTTTCCTGATAATTTGTTCACATGCAACTTGTTCTTAGACCCATCCTTTATACCGCCGTAGAAAGTATGCCGCAACCACAACTGTACGTGGTAAAATTATTGATAACAGCTGGATTGTCCTTTATAATCCGTATCTTTTTTTACGCTTTCCAACCGTAGGTGAAAGAAGCATATATGCTCTAGCTTTGTCCGTCCGTCCGTCCGTCCGCACGATAACTGGCGTAAAAATGTTTTTTTTTTTTGATTGGAGGTTTAACGACCACCGTAAGCAACTCACTGGGCTATAAGCAGTCGCCCGTCCCTAATTTAGGATCACTGGTTCCAGGGAGGGGAGAGAGCCAGAGCCGTAAGTCAAACACAACATCCATGCCTCACCGGGATTCGAAGCCGGACCCCTTTCGGACGAATGATCAGAGGCCATCGCTTAGAACACTGCGCCACCGGGACGGCTAAAAATGGTTCGATTTCGATGAAATTTTAGTATGTGGTGGGTTACTACCTAGGGACGAACCCTATTGAAAATGGGACAAATGAGGTCAAAGGGCACGACGTAGGAGCAGGATCATTCTATTGCCCTTATGCATCATAACTTGCGTAAATATGATTCGATTTCAATGAATGTTTACTATGCAGTAGGAGACCACCTGGGGACGACCCCTATTCAAAATGGGTGAAGTGGGGCCAAAGGTCAGGGCATAAGGTCAGGATGCATTCCATTGCCCTTGTGCTTCATAACGTTCGTAAAAATGGTTAGATTTCGATGAAATTTCAGTATGTAGTAGGGGACCACCTGGGGACGAACCCAATTGAAAATGGACGAAATGTGGTCAAAGGTCAGGACATAGGATTGCGATCCATTCCATTGCTCTTATCCCATATTATTAAGGTGGACGTCAAGTAATTTTGCTTCCTATACTTCCAATGGAAAAACTTTTGTACACATTTTCTTTACAATTAATGTGTTCCCACGAATGAAAATTTGAACATCGATTAAAATAACTTCATATTATAACTTGGAAAACTTAATATTTTCTAAAACATACCCAAATTATATTAAAAATCAATAACTTTTCCATTGGTGGTGTTGAAACCAGAGAAAAGATGGCGCGACCTATACTTTGATGACGTCAGTGGACAAAAAATGTTGGATTGCATAATTACGGTTATGGTTTAGAAAATATTAAGTATTCCAAGTTATGAAATGAAGCTATTTTAATCGATGTTCAAATTTTCATCCTTGTGAACGCATTAATTGTCCAGAAAAAGATGGTGCGACCTGTATTTTCAGGACGTCAGTAGACAAACAAATGTTCAATTGCATAATTATTGTAATGGTTTAAAAAATATTAAGTATTGCAAGTTATGAAATGAAGATATTTTAATCGATGTTTAAATTTTCATTTTTGGGAAAGCATTAATTGTGAAGAAAATGTGTACAGAATTATTTCCATTGGAAGTATAGGAAGCAAAATTACTTGACGTCCACCTTAAAGTAGCAATTCTTGTATGTATGTATGTACATTTTATTTTGAAAACGGCTCTAAGAATTTTGATGAAAGTCGTTAACCTACCGTTTTGTGGTACTAGAAATCGATTTAGCTTGATCTCGACTTTAGGAGAATTTGTTTAGTGGGTTAAATAACCACAATGAATTATAACGTTTTTAATGATGGCGTCGTTCCATTAATGTTACCAATGCTTAGAAATCTTATGACGTTTGAGAATGTTGGTGCGCGGTCACGTCATCTGTCTCATTACGTCACGCGTTGTGTGTGGATCCTATTAAAGTTTTATGATGTCATACTCTTGCGGCGAGCAGATGGTCGCGATTCTCATCTGCTTCATTACTTCACGCGTTGTGTGCGTATGTCCGTTCGCACGGGAACTCGCGTAACAATCGTTCAATTTCGATGGAATTTTAGTTTCTGGTAGGGAATCACCTGGAAAGGAACCCTATTTAAAGTGTACGAAATGGGGTCAAAGGTCAGTATATAGGAGCGGGATCCATTCCACCGCTGTTGTGCGTCATACCTAACGTAAAAAAGGTTCGATTTCGATGAAATTTTAGTATGTGGTAGGGGACCACCTGGCGACAAACCTGATTGAAAATGGGCGAAATGAGGTCAAAGGTCAGGACATAGAAGCGGAATCACTTCCATCGCCATTATGCGTCATAACTCATGTAAAAATGTTTCGATTGCGACAAACATTTATCATGTTATTTCGGAGGTATACCAAACCGGTTCTGTTGAATATAATCGAAATGGGATCAAAGGTCAGGGTACAGGACCGAGATTTATTCCACAGACATTACTCTCATAACTTGAGTGGTAACTTTTTTTTGATTGGAGGTTTAACGACCACCGTGAGCAACTTAATGGGCTATAAGCAGTCGCCCGTCCCTAATTTAGGGTCACAGGTCCCAGGGAAGGGAGAGAGCCAGTGCCGTAAGACAAACACAACATCCATGCCTGACCGGGATTCGAACCCGGATCCCTTACGGACGAATGATCAGAGGCCAACGCCTTAGACCACTGCGCCACCGGGGCGGCGAGTGGTAACTTGAGTAATGATTTCTGGTATGTTAGAAAGCGTATTATAATCAGTGCATTACATGATTTTACTAACTTGTTTAAAGTACAATGGCCACATTAATGTCGAGGTGTGCGCTACTGTGAAAAGCGTGAAATACCTGTTCAAGTACGTATACAAAGGTCATGACTGTGCACATATGCATATAACTGAGCACAATACGAAATACGTCGAAGTAAGAAGTCATGATGTTTTCCAATGCGTTAACGAACCCGAAGGAATGTGGCAAATACTTGGTTATGATATGCATCAGCAATTTCACACAATAGTTAGATTACCTATTCACCTACCTGATGAACAGAACATTACCTTTCATCTAGAGCGTTTAAACAATGATCGAAATGCAGTTGTTAATAATGCTCAGAGAGATAAAATGCTGACAGCATGGTTCAAACTAAATGAGGGCAATGAAGATGCGCAATCCATTTCATATTGCGACAGGCCAAGACATTGTGTGTTCAATCAGAAAGAAAAACAGTGGGTCCAACGAAAACATGGTGGAGATAATGTGATTGGAAGAATGTATTCAGTTAACCTTGGCTCTGATCGAAAAAAATATTGTTTGAGACTTTTCTATTTTATGTGTCTGCAGCGGAAAGCTTTACAGATTTAAGAACACTCAATCGAATTCCATATGATAGCTTCCAACAAGCTGCATTGTAGAAATGTTTAATTAGCCGCCCCGGTGGCGCAGTGGTCTAAGCGTTGGCCTCTGATCATTCGTCCGAAAGGAGTCCGGGTTCGAATCCCGGTGAGTCCTGGATGTTGTGTTTGTCTTACGGCACTGGCTTTTTCCCTTCCCTGGAACCAGTGACCCTAAATTAGGGACGGGCGACTGTTTATAGCCCATTGAGTTGCTCACGGTGGTCGTTAAACCTCCTCTCAAAAAAAAAAAAAAGTTTAATTAAGCATGATGAAATATGGGAGAAAACCTTAGATGAAGCACCACTTTGCAGCATGGCTCGAGAGCTACGAGATTGTTTAACCACCCAACGCACAAAAATTGTTTGAAAAATGTAAGTCCCCTATGAAAATCTTCCAAATGCGGGGCACAAGTGGATTACCAAATACATCGCCCTTTCAACGTTTTAGCAACACACAGCAACCGGAAAACTGTTATTCGGTCACCGCCGGGGAATTGAACCCCATCTAGACCAAATAACAATTCGGTCTAGCCGGGGTTCAATTCCCAGGTGGTGACCGAATAACAAATAACGCGCTCGGCTAGATATCGAGAGATCCGGGGTTTATATTCCCCGGCGGTGACCGAATAATAATTTTTCTGTTGCTGTGTGTTGCTCAAACGTGGAAATAGCGATGCCTTTGTTTATTCACTGACGCCACGTATTTGGAGGATTTTCCCTTTGGATCTCGCCCTTTGGATTTAACTGCTATAATTAATATATAGCCAGTGCCTTTAATACCCACCAGATGGAGACGTCTCAATAGCTGTAGCTGAGCCCATCTTACGGATTTATGATGTCAGAAGCTGACAGAAAAACGCACATATCGTCGTGGATTGTTATCCACCGTGGTGTAAGGCTAACGCGGTCGTCTAGATATCAAGATATCCGGGGTTCAATTTCTCGGCGGTGACCGAACAACAATATTTTGGTTGCTGTGTGTTGCTAAAACGTGGACAGAGCAATGTATTTCTTTATTATAAATTCTATCTTTGGGAAGAATTTGCTCACATGAGAACTTGAAAATTTCTGATTTTAAAACATTTGCAAAGAAAACCACTCTGTGTCCCAAAAACTCTGATGTTGACAAATTAAATGAGAATATTCATGATCTCTTAGAGGGAACAGCAAGCACATATTTAAGCTATGATTCAATTGATGGCGATGGAGAAGAAAATACTGAGTAGTATTATCCTATAGAGTTCTTAAATGAGCAAACTCCATCAGGAATGCCACTTACGGACTCAAGTTGAGGATTGGAGCTATTATCATGCTCCTGCAATGGAACAAGACATTGGTTTATGCAGTGGAATTAAAGAACTAAAACCTAATTTGATCATTGCAGAAGTACTCATAGGCTCAGCATGTGGTGAAACTATTTTTATTCGCGAATTGACCTCGCACCTACTGATATATACCTCACATTCACATTAGGACGACGACAATTCCTTGTAAAAATCGCCTTTGCTATGACCATTAATAAATCTTAAGGCCAAACACTGGAGAAAGTAGGTATCTCGTTGTGTTTTGAGGTTTCTCAGGAGCATGATAATAGCACCTTCGTGAAACAGTGTTTAGCCATGGACAGCTTTACGTTGCATTGTCATGAGTTCGACGGTCTGATGTCACAGTTAAAGTAGTCCATGGGCAAGAACAAAGAAAACTACTTTTAGATTTCGAAAATATATTTACAAAAAATATCGTGTACAAAGATATATTCCACCGTCGTTAATAAACGCTTGAATAGCAATAAGTGATATCTAGAATCCGTTTTTGTTTCTTATCTCAACGGGCTTTTCAGCTATTTTAGGTAGAATTTGATTAAGTAGATTTAAATTAATTATTGTATGTTTAGAGCGGAGAGGATCTCACTGAGTACCACCGGCATAGCATAGTTGGTTCAGTCGCTTTGCGCTCTGTGGGAGGCGGAGATTTCTGACGGGTGTTCGAATCCCGGTCCTGCCGGTCATCTAGTCTGCGGTTCCCCGGACGCACTTTGCACCTTACCTGTATGTAGCAAAGGAATGGCATGCCGGCTGCATTAATTTCCCAGTAATCCTGAAGGGTGAGTTGTCGCTCTCGCGAAACTCAGCCTGCCATGGGCGGATGAGATAGAGAGAGATCTTGCTGAATGCTTTGCCATAAAGTACCACGAAAACTTGGTATCGTCAATACTTTTGAAGAGAATCTTGAATTTCATCATTATCTAAAATTACAAGACGAAAGAATGAATGTTATTTATCAGGAAAATATGTGAAACGTACGCATGTGTTGCTCCTGCACAAGTGGTGTACGAAAATAATTTTGCCTAGTTTACATAATGCATTGGTAAACTAGACAAAATTATGCTGTACACCTTTTGCGCAGAAGCAAGACATAGTGTTCGTTCACTTATTCTTTAAGTGAACGAACAGGAAACTTCTAGGGTTTGTCCTTTTCTCATGAGAACAAAAACCTGGGTTTTAATACACGCATCTATGCAAAAATCGCTGCGAAGATGCAAAATGGAAGAAATTACCCTCATGAGAAAGATCAAAATGAAAAACAATTTCATGCCACGCTTTATTTTCACAGCCTAAATATCTGCCGTTGGGTATGAAGTGTCAGTAAGAGAAATTTGAAGAGTTTGCCTTATTATTAGCTTAAAAGCTTGAATACCATTAGGTTACGAGGGAGCTTAATCCAGAATAGTGGCAAGAGCTCTCAGAAGATATAGAAGTTACTAGATAAAGTGCGGAACTTTCCTCAGAAATGTCAAAATGAGCTGACAAACGGTAGACACAACGAATTCGTCGCAAGCCTGACGGCGTACACAGTCGATTCATATTATTGTGACCACCTCCTACTTTCGACGTCAAAAGCGCGTAGCCAATTAAAGATTGGAAGGTATATATGGTGTGACGTAGGCATTCTGAAAACATCCTTTTGGAGGAATGATTAGGGACCATCGCTTACCCCACTGCGCAACCGCGGCGGCCCAGACTGATGGTCACTGCACCTATGCTATCGAAGGTGCATCGGCAGAAAAGGCTTACATTTGCACGGCAGTATCGGAATTGGACATCCGCTGATTGGCAATGGATTGCCTTCTCCGATGACTCACGTTTTCTGCTTCATCGAATGGATGGACGTTGGCGTATAAGGCGAGACACATCGGAGAACAAACACTCTTCAACCATTGCTGGAAGAACCCAAGCTGTTGGGGTCAGCGTTATGGTCTAGGGAATGTTTTCGTGGCATTCCCTGGGTCCATTCATACCTGTAGAAGGCGCTGATGACTGATTGCGTTATGAATCCGTCCTTGTAGACCACGTACACCGATACATTCTTATTGTCTTCCCTGGGTCAGATGGGATCTTCCAACACGACAATGCGACGTGTCACACAGCTAGAAATGTCCGAGACTGGTTGGAAGAGCACGATGATGATTCAAAGTATCATACTTCCCAGGCCCCCTAATTCACCGGGCTTAAACTCAATCGAGCATCTGTGGGACCTCCTCGATCGTGTTGTTCGCCCTATGGATCTTCCATCACGCACCCTCCAGCAGCTGTCAGATGCGCTGCAGTCAGCATGGCTCCACATTCCTGTTAACACCCTAATTGCTGCGCTAACGTTCGTGATGTAGCTGTGCGCTCCGTCAATGCCCGCCGCAGAACATGCCAATCCTCTGATTCGGTGGTGTGCCGCAGCCGCGGCACACCACCGAACCAGAGGATTGGCATGTTCTGTAATAAATGTAGAGTTGTGGCTATCTCAGCCTCTTTTCTGCTGGGTGGGCTTTACACTAGATTTTAGGTCGTTGTTGTGAGAATTGACACAAGAGCATTACCATCATGACACAAGAGCTTTAGCCAGGTCTGTTAGGCATTTCCGCCTGGGTCACAGTCGGCGTTCCAGTACATCCAAAACGTGCTAAATCAGACTAAGATCCAGGCTCTGTGCAGACCAGAGAAATTCTTCCACATCAATCTCATGAAAATTTTCCTGCACGGATCTCACCCTCTTCAGGGGAACATTGCGCTGATGCTATGGTACAGAGCCTTCACCGAACTGTCGCTGTAATGTTGAGAGCACAGAGCTGTTGATAATATCGTTAGAGGCTTAAACATTACGATTCCTGGGCGCTAAAATTCCGCGGTCCATACCAAGTCATGTGAAACAGTCCCAGAGTATGGTACGACATCCACCAAAATTCACACTTGGCACAACACACACGAGAAGGTAGCATTCACCTGGCAACATCCGCACAAATATTCGTTCGTCGATCTTCCAGATGGTAAGAATGATTCACCCCTCCCTAGAAAGCGTTTCCAATGCTCCAGAACTCACTAGCGTTCCGAAGTACATCTTACCACCAGAAGTTGGACGTTGATCTTCCTTACTTTAGGCTTATGTGCGACTTCTCAGTCATTGAAATTCATCCCCGTCAGTTCTTGAGGAAATGTCATGATGTTGGGGTTGTCTCCAGAAGCAATTTGGGACTGGTGGTACCTGTTGCAAGCGAATATAGAGCGATTTTGTTGCACAACCTTCTTCAACACTCGGCTGTTTAGCTCTGTCGCTTTACGTGCCCTACCAGGACGTTATTGCGCTGCTGTTCCTCCTACGTATCTCCACTTCAGAATGACATTTCCCACGATTTATCGGAGCAGATGCACCACGAGAAAGAATTCCCGAACTGACTGTTGCTAAGATGGCATCCTATGTCTGTACCATGAAGAAAATCCCTGTGCTCTGCCGTACAGTCCATTCTAATGGCGATGCTTATTTATGAATTGACTTGCTGCTACGATGGCATCTTATGACCGTGCCACGTTGACAGTCACAGAGCTTTGCAGTACGGTCCATTCTACTGTTCATGCTTGTCTATGAACTGACTTGTTTCTGCCATGGCATCCTATGACCGTGCCACGTTGAAAGTAATTGAACATTGCCGTACGGCCCATTTTACTGTTTATGCTTGTCTATGAACGGACTTGTTGCTACCATGGCATCCTATGACCGTGCCACGTTGAAAGCAATTAAAATTTTCCGCACCGCCCTGATGGCGCAGTGGTCTAAGCGATGGCCTCTGATCATTCGTCTGAAACGGGTCCGGGTTAGAATCCCGGTGAGGCACGGCTGTTGTGTTTGTCTTACGGCCCTGGCTCTCTCCCTTCCCTGGAGCCAGTTACTCTAAATTAGGGACGGGCGACTGCTTATAGCCCATTGAGTTGCCCAAGGTGGTCGTTAAACCTCCAATCAAAAAAAAAATTCCGTAGGACCCATTTTACTGTTCATACTTGTGTATGAGCAGACTTGTTGCTAAGACGGTATCCTATGGCCGTGCCACGCTGAAAATCACAGAGTTTTGCCATACGGTACATTTTACTGTTCATGCTTGTCTATGAACTGAGTGTTGCTAAGATGGTAACCTATGTCTGTACCATGAAGAAAATCCCTGTGCTCTGCCATACAGTCCATTCCAATGGCGATGCTTATTTATGAATTGACTTGTTGCTACGATGGCATCCTATTACCGGGCCACGACGAAAGTCATTGAACATTGCCGTAGAGTTCATTGTACTGTTCATGCTTGTCTATGAACTGACTTGTTGCTAAGATGGAATCCTATATCTGTGTCATGTTGAAAGCCACTGAGCTCTGCCGTACGGCCCATTCTACTGTTCATGCTTGTCTATGAACTGACTTGTTGCTAAGATGGAATTCCATATCTGTGTCATGTTGAAAGCCACTGAGCTCTGCCGTACGGTCCATTCTAATGGCGATGCTTATTTATGAATTGAGTTCTTGCTTAGGTGGTATCCTATGGTCGTGCCACGTTGAAAGCCACTGAGCTCTGCCGTACGGTCCATTCTAATGGCGATGCTTATTTATGAATTGAGTTCTTGCTTAGGTGGTATCCTATGGCCGTGCCACGTTGAAAGTCATTGAACATTGCCGTACGGCCCATTTAACTAATTATGCTCGTCTATGAACTGACCTGTTGCTAAGATAGAAACCTATGACCGCGCCACATTGAAAGTCACTGAGCCCTGCTGTACGGCCCATTCTACTGTTCATGCTTGTCTAAACTGACTTGTTGCTAAGATGGAATTCTATATCTGTGTCATGTTGAAAGCCACTGAGCTCTGCCGTACTGCCCATTCTACTGTTCATGCTTGTCTATGAACTGACTTGTTGCTAAGATGGAATTCCATATCTGTGTCATGTTGAAAGCCACTGAGCTCTGCCGTACGGCCCATTCTACTGTTCATGCTTGTCTATGAACTGACTTGGTGCTAAGATGGAATTCTATATCTGTGTCATGTTGAAAGCCACTGAGCTCTGCCGTACGGCCCATTCTACTGTTCATGCTTGTCTATGAACTGACTTGTTGCTAAGATGGAATTCTATATCTGTGTCATGTTGAAAGCCACTGAGCTCTGCCGTACTGCCCATTCTACTGTTCATGCTTGTCTATGAACTGACTTGGTGCTAAGATGGAATTAAATACCTGTGCCATGTTGAAAGTCACTGAGCTCTGCTGTACTGCCCATTCTACTGTTCATGCTTGATTATGAACTGACTTGGTGCTAAGATGGAATTAAATACCTGTACCATGTTGAAGGTTACTCAGTTCTGCCGTACGGATCATTCCATGGTTCATCAATATAAATAAATGCATGGTTCATGCTTGTTTTCGATGATTGTCTTGGTAGTGCTTGCCAGGCTAGGTGCGTCTTTTTATTACAGCATGGACCACTTCTGTAACGAATATGGGCAGATCCACTACTCAAAAACAGTGTCCATATACATCTGATCATATAGTGTATGTTGTGAAAACACGAGTTTGTCCGAGACTGGAATCGAAACCACTGCCCCACACTCACCCACCCCCATCCCGGAGTAGGTTGCTCTCTCAACCAATCTACACAGGCGGAATGTACATCTACATGTTTGTCGTATTGACACGTGCTTTACCTGTGTAGTACGTCACATCATCTCCCGCGTAATTTTTTTTTTGAAGCGAAGAACGACTTTTCGTTAATTCTAGACAATGTGTCGAACAAACATCAAACAATTTTAAAGAACCCAAAGCCCAGTACATCCACTTTTACGTTGGGAGCCAATGTGAAAACGCAAGTTTGTCCGCGGCTTCCCCCCTTACTCCGGAGTAAGTTGTTCTCCCAACTAAGCTACACGGACGGAATGTGTCGCTGAAAATTTGTCGTCTTGCCACGTGCTTTAACTCTATGGTACGTCACAATGCCACATCGATCAAAAATAAATAGCAATAGACAAAGTCATGGCTGTCTATTAGCAACAGAAAAATAATGACTTTGTCTATTCACATTGCCCCCGCGTATTTGGAAGATTTTCACTAAATAGCAAAACATACCGATTCGCTCTGATTCTCGAAATTACCTTTTGCCAGTGCGTTGTTACAAGGCACACTGTAAAACATTTTCTAAAATTATCGAGCCCTTTTCCGTATTTTCTTTTCATGTATTAATGAAGCATATTTCTGATAAAACTTTTCCCGTGTAAGGACGGAAAAAATTCTGAATTTGACAGATTCCTCGTACGCCAGAAAACTTTTAAATTTTCAGAAATCAAATTCTTTCTTATATTGACGGCAAATTACTGTTTCAAGAGGTATTAACAGAAAATTCTGAATTTTCAGAAACATTTCCGCAATTACTTTCTTATATTAACGGAGAAACTCCGTTCTCACTTTTCGTTATCTATAGTAGGAAACATTCCCGGTAATAGGATGAATTCACGGGAATACTTGGGGGTTTAATTAACTGTGAAAATTTCGTACATTGTCGACGTTTTTGATGTTGAAATTCTGTAGAGTGATCGGATATTGTCGATAAGTTTCTCGAATGAGTTTTTGTTACTGTGTCACATGATATATCTTCTCTTTTCTTCCATTTTCCGCACTAGGTATTATACACTATATTGGCAAAAGTCACCGGACTTCTAGAAGAGAAACACAACATTGCATTTATTGACATACATTAGAACGGTGTCCGTCCATCTTTGGCCTTAATGCATGCACGGACCCTTCGAGAAATGCTTTCGACAACACAGCGAGAAGGTATGCGCTCCCATTCAGTACATAATTCTGCCGCTAATTGTTGCTTAGGCCTTGGTTTCAAACTTCTTATCATCATCATCATCATCATTGTCAACCATTATCAATCCACTGCTGGATGAAGGTCTCCCCAAGTTTCCTCCACAACGGTCTGTCTTGTGCCAGTCTCCTCCATGTCACTCCCGCATATTTACGAATTTCATCCACCCATCTCCCATGTGGTCTTTTTCTGGGTCTTTTCCTGTCCCTTGGAATCCAATCTAAAATTTCGGCTGTCCATCTATGGTCTGTCCTTCTGGCAGTATGTCCAGCCCATTGCCATTTCAGGGATTTAACTCTGATCATGATGTCTTCCACTCTCGTCATTTTTCGGATCCACGAGTTCCTCTTCTTATCTCTCCTGGTTATACCAAGCATGCACCTCTCCATGCTACTTTGAGTTGTCTGCAGCCTTTGTATGTCTCTTTTAGTTAAGGTCCACGTCTCTGCACCATACGTAAGCACTGGAAGGATGCATTGATCAAACACTTTTCTTTTAAGACATAATGGCATATTGCTCTTGAAAATTATGCTGTTTCTTCCAAAAGCTCTCCAGGCAAGTTTTGTACGCCGATTAATTTCTTCATCAATCTGACCCTCACTTGATATCTGCTGTCCAAGATAAACGTACGTGTCTGTTATCTCCAGTTTTTCTCCATCAATCGATAAATCTTCATTTCTTGTAAAAGCATTGAACATCACTTTTGTCTTCTGAAAGTTCATTTTTAATCCCACTTCTTTACTCTTGTCAGCAAGTTCCTGGATCATACTCTGCAGCTCTGATGGGGTAGTTGCAAAAATGACTATGTCATCAGCAAAACGAAGGTGGGTTAGATAATCTCCATTAATCTTTATCCCTTTGTTTTCCCAGTTCAGTGATTGAAAGACATTTTCCAATGTGGCATTAAAGAGCTTCGAAGATATGTTGTCACCTTGTCTCACTCCCTTTCCAATTTTTATGTGTGTTGTATTTTCAAACAGCCGAATCTTTTCACTTGCATTTTCATAGATGTTAATAATAATACTAATGTATGCATCTTCAATACCGCAGGATTTCAGAGCCATTGCAACTGCTGATGGTTTCACCGAATCAAAGGCTTTTTCATAATCGATAAAAGCCATGCACAATGGAAGTTCATATTCCCTCGCTCTTTCAATTAGTTCTCTCAGCACGTGGATATGATCTATTGTGCTGTAGCCACTCCTGAATCCAGCTTGTTCTCTCGGTTGAGCCATGTCCAGTGTTACCTTCAAGCGGTGTGAAAGAACTTTAGTGAAGATTTTATAAACTACTGATAGGAGGCTGATAGGTCTGTAGTTTCCGAGATCCTCAATGTCACCTTTCTTATGTAGCAGGATCATTGTAGCGGTGTTCCAATCCTCAGGAATCTTTCCTTCATTAAGGCATCGAGTGAAAATTTGGGCGAGTACTGTTTCAATTTCTCCACTTGCTTCTTGTATGATGTCTATAGTAATTCCATCTTCTCCTGGAGCTTTCCCCCGCTTCATGTTCTTGATTGCATGAGCAACTTCTGCTGGGAGGACTGGAAGAACTCTGGTACCTTTCATGATGTCTGGAGTACATGTATCATCCCTTTCATATAATTTGGAGTAGAAATCTTTCACTCTTGTCAAAATTTCTGCCTCTATTTCTTGTTACAGAACCATCTTCTTTTCTCAGAGCCATAATCTGTTTTCTTCCCTTACTGAGATGTCCCTTTGCTATCTTTAGGCTTTGGTTGTTTTCAATTGCTTTCCTCACTAGCTCACAGTTGAATTTCCTTACGTCTTCAGTGATACTTTTTCGTGTTGTCTTGCATAGCTCTATATATTCCACTTTGGAAGTCACATCTTCTTTAGTTGTCTTCATCACTCTTCTTTTTTGCATCAACATTTTGGTTTTTCCTGATAATTTGTTCACATGCAACCCCATAAATACTATATGGGATTAAGATCAGGGCTCTGTGCTGGCCAGTCCACCCACGATACGGAATTATCGTGAAACCACGCCGTAACAGTCCTTGCTTTATGGCTCGGATCATTATACTGCTGGTACCAACAAGGCTCGGTTCCATAGCATTGCCACAGAGTTAGTAGAGCATAATTGTCCAGAATATCGCGGCAGACGTGTTGGTCAACAGGTTTGTCTACAAAAACCAATGAGCCGGGACCATACCACGAAAAAACACCACCACACGAGAACACTGCCAGCTCCAAATTTGACCGTAGAAAACGTACAAAGTGGTAAATAGCGTTTCCCCGGCTCCCGCCATACCCACATACGGCTATTTGACTCATGGATCGTGTATATGAATTAATCTGTCCGTAGGACACGTTTCCATTGATCTACGGTCAACGAGAAATGTTCTTTACACCGTGCTAAACAACGAGTAGCATTCCGAGGGGATAGGAAAGGCTTATGAGCAGCCGAACGATCACAGTCACCGACGGAATGAAGTTATCTGCGAATGGTACGTACATACCAAGGTTCCAGCATTTTTACTTACCTGTACACTGAGGTCTTGTGCAGTACTCCGTCGATTAGCTGTAACGCCTCTCCTGAGGCTTCGACGACATCTATCACTGATTTTCTTTGGTCTACCGGTACGTTTTGCTGCTTCAGTCAAGCCATGTGTCACTTACGTATTCAGTACATCCAAAAGGGTTGACTTCGGTATGTTTAAACGCCTTTCGGTTTCTCTTATGGACAATCCACTGATAAAACACCCAACAAACTTTCCTTGCTGAAAGTTAGTTCTCTCCCACCGCGATATTTTCACTCAACCCTGCAGTGCGATATGATCGCGGTCAGCTGCAGGCTTGTTTTTATACAGTTTGCAGCTGTACCGTTCATCTTAACTACGCAGTGGACCCGTTCCTTTGCTTTTGAACGGGTGTCCGGTGACCTTTGTCAAGATAGTGTATATTGTGTTAGTGTAAGAAACCGGTTACTTAATTTATTGCACAGGTGACTGTACGATGTCTATGCGTCAGTCTGTGGAATCGTTAAGACAAAAGCTAGATGTACAGTTATTTAGAGTAAAATTTATATTTAGACGTTTTGTGAAATAGTACATAATGTAGAACAAAACATTGCACCTTCTCTAAGGAAAATTGAAATTTATTATCACTTGACAAAAAAGTACCATTGTGTTGCTTCGAAATATCACGATGAAAGGAATACGTAATTTGTAATAAGACCTCGTACAGAAAATATAAAATTGTTAGAAATGTAACAAGCTGTAATAGAACATAAAACAAAAAAATCACTCGCATTAATAAGAAAAGTGACCATCACACAATGAAGTATCACCTTGAACGTGAGGCAGGTTCCTGTTGTTTTCTGGCTCAGTGGTTAAGACATGCGGGTACAATCTGAACGGCCCGGGATCGATCCTCACTACCGGCGCAAAAGGATTCTCTCGCGCAAGACCTTAAATTTGGAGCGTGTTTGGTTTTGCGCAATTTCTGTCTAAATACGGAACAACTTGAAACGAGATTTTCTGAAATTAACGGTTCTACTCTATACGGAAGATCTGTGAAAATGCTGCAGTTAAGAAAAACGGGAACTTTTAAAAACGAAATTTCCGTTGTCGGGTTGCGCAGTTGTCTAAGCCGGTGTTCTGTAAACTTTTTCTGCTCGCGGCACACCATACAATATCGATGAATCAACACGGCACACCAAAATGTTAATCTCCTCAAAAACGTATGATATGGCACTATTAAAATAAATAAGTAATGTAATCAACTTATTATTATTATTTTATTATACTATTATTAAACAGAAATCGACTCGTGCATTTATTAAACATTTATGAACTTTAATTAACTGTACAAAATACAAGAAAATACGCTTTTCTATTACTGTTAAAGTAAATAATTCTACTCATGCCTTCAATGTGATACTTGCGCCTTCTTAGCTGCTCACAGGAGGCTGATTCGTGGCGGAATCGTTGGCCAATGCAAGTCTCATTTCTTCATCGAAGGATCTGAGTCTCTCCCTCTTTGATGTCTTAGTTTCAGTCAACGTCGAGAAGCCCAGTTCATATAAATACGTAGTTGAAAATGACAGTAACACATTAACTGCCATCTCGAAGATAGCCGGGTATTCACTCCGTTTTTCCAACCAAAATGTGTCCAAAGGCACTTCGAGAAGTTTTAATTTCAATGTTCTGTTTGCTTTTAAATTTGCGAGTTCCTCTTGTATATTAATCGTAAGAGGGTTTGATTTCGCAACGAATGGATCACAAACCCAGTCGAAATCTTGAACACTCTCTTGAAAATACTTCTTGAACTTCTCCTTCATGATTTCTAAATGTTCTTTAATTAAGTACATCACCACTTTATTACTGTCAACAAGTGGCCACACAGTCGGGAACATCTCAAATGAACCATTTTCAATTCTTCCTCTGTATCCACAAATTCACCTTAATCACAAATCCTTGAATCTTATCATACTAGCCAGAATATTTTCATTCCTACCTTGCATTTTTCTGTTCAGCTCATTCAAGTGTACGAAAATATCGGAAAGATATGCCAAATTACATACCCATTCATCATCTGCAAATAAATCAGCGTACTCGCACCTCAATAGTCAAAAATGCATGTACCTCCTCTTTAAATTCCAATATTCGCGTTAACACTTTTCCTCTTGTTAAACACCGTACTCCTGTATGTAGCAGGAGCGTAGTGTGTACTGATCCGCAAATTTAGGGGCTGCGATTAGGTGCGGTTCACGACTTTTACTACTTCGTCCAGCAACAATGGCTTCGCATTGAATGAGACAATGATCGCATCGTACCCAGTGCGTCAAAGAATTTTTAAGACTGGCGCTAGATTTCAGCCTACGGTGGCGCCACCAGTGTAATCGCGAACGCGCTATAAACCGTGACCATCTGCTAGCTTTCTGCCAAATGTACTGCGCAGTTGTTAAAGTAACTCAAACGAAACGGCCGTTCATTTAAGTAAAATTTTTTATCAGATAAGTAAAATTTTTTTCACGTTGAATTATTAAGATGGAACAAAGGGCTGTTATTAAATTTAACGCAAAACTTTGTAAAAGTGCCTCAGAAACGTACCAAATGATGAAAAAAGTTTACGGTGATTATTGTTTAAGTAGATCAAATGTTTTCCTGTGGCACAAGCGTTTTTTGGACGGAAGAGATACGCTAGAAGATGATAAGCGTACCGGAAGACCAAGTTCATCTAGAACACCTGAGATTATTGATAAGGTGCGTGAATTCGTGGAAAACAATCGATGTGAGTCACTAAGAATGATGGAAGAGTCTTTAAACATCAACAAAGAAATGATTCGAACCATCCTGCATGAAGATTTGGACAAAACAAAAGTCTGTGCTAAATTTGTTCCACACACGTAACCAATGAACAAAAATCAAGGAGAAGTGCACATTTCAGAGACATCATTTCAACCGCTGAAAATGATCCAAACTTCTTAAAATCGATTGTTACTGGTGATGAAACATGGTGTTTTCAATATGATCCTAAAACAAAGCGACAAAGTGCGGAATGGAAGTCAAAAAACTCGCTACAAGCCAAAAAAAAAAAAAACAAGAAACATTCCATCGAAAATCAAAACAGTGCTCATTACATTCTTCGATAGTAAGGGTATTATCCACAAAGAATTTGTTCCAAGTGGACAAACAATTACTGGTGAGTTTTATTTAAATGTTTTGAGGCGTTTGATGGGCAGAATTCGTCGCATTCATCCAGAATATTGAGATGAAAACAGTTGGTGTTGGTTGCACGATGATGCACCCAGTCACACCTCACTTCTTGTTCGTAGAATTTTAGCGAAAAATAACGTCTGTGTGTTGAATCATGCACTGCATTCGCCTGATTTAGCACTGTGCGACTTTTCTTTGTTCCCAAAACTTAAAATGACGTTAAAAGGGTGTTATTTTGATGATATTTCGACCATACAAACAGCTTCGACGGGTACTTTGGAGGTAATTCCGCAAAGTGAACTGGAACAGGCATTCGAATCATTATTAAATCGCTGTAACAAGTGTATTGAAGCCGGAGGGACTTATTTTGAATAACAAACCAAAACAAATTATAATTTCTTGTTTCTATTTCATTTTACAGACCCAGTCTTAAAAATTCTTTGCCACACTATGTATGTTCGGATTTACTTCGCGTAATTTAGCTACAAATCCTTTCACTCGGCCTGTCATAGAAGCGGTTCCGTCTCTACAAACACTGACGCAATCCTTCCAATTTAATTCATTGTGGAGCACATATTCATCAGTCACACGAAATATTTCTGAGCCGGTGGCTCGCTCGGAAAGTCCTTTGTAAAAAAAGAAATGAGTTGCAATTACATCTCTATCGATGTACCGAATATAGGCAAGAAGTTTTGCATGACCGCTAATATCGGTGGACTCGTCGATCTGAAGACAGAACATTTGACTGCTGTTCATTTTCTCCTGCATAATGTCTTCAATGTCACTGAATATGTTACTAACTCGGCAACTGATTGTGTCAGCAGAGAGAAGAATCTTTGAAATGTCACTAGCAGCTTCTGAACCCGTGACTATTTTCACCATCTCTTTACAAGCAAGCATTAACAACGTTTCAGCAATTGTGTGTGGGTTTTTGGCGTTTCCGATAAATTCCGCTCCCTTATAGTTCTTTTCCGAAACATGTACTGTACTTTTTCTGAAACACGTACTGTCGCAGTGTTTCTGTACTTTTTCCGAAACACGTACTGTCGCAGTGTTTCTGTACTTTTTCCGAAACACGTTCTGTCGCAGTGATGAATGTTGCTTGTTTTTTGTTTCGTTCCAACAACCGACAAAAATAATTAATAACTTTGCTTGAAAAAGAATGTTTTGTCGACAAATGTTGTTTCAATTTACTGGGAACCATAGTAGCCTTACTGAGTTTTTCACCACAAACGATACACTCGGGGATTGCGCATGTTTTATCACCATACCAAAAAAACCCGTAAGATACATAATTATCACTATGCTGCCGGTGCACTAATTTTTGTTTCATTTTTTCGGACACAATGCTTTCACTACTTGCACTCGTAGACGGAACACTACGTACAAGGTACTTGTCCATCTTGAAAAAATAAAATAGTTGAATAGTAATAGAAAATAGCAAGACTCACTAGCAATCACAATTTTTGGACTACTTCAGAGGACAGCTGTGATAGAACTGAGATAATTGTAAGACGCGGGACTCATACTCTTCAAAGAGAAGAAGGGACACATATACCGACTTATTAAAAATAAAGTCTAACAATGGGTGGGTGCGTCGGTACAGGAAAGAAGCAGCAAAGTTGAAGAAGTACTAACAAACAGGGACAAATACCAAAACAACGTAATAAAATAATAAAAGACAAGGAAAGTTTTGCTAATCCCCGCACTTTTGGGGAAAAGCAGACACAGAACGTGCGGCGAGTGGAACAAAGAAGCCGCCTAGCACAACGGTAGAGGCGGGAAATACAAATACAGTATATCAATAAACAAAACTGCGATATAATAAGAACTGTGAGCAAATAATTTACTTTCAATTTCTTGGAATACATAAACATTCCTGGCATGTAATAAAGAGTAAACAAGCTTCATCTTATTTAATCAGTGCAGCAGCACAGAATGAAATACAAGCATATGAAACACAGTAATTGGATAAAATTAAAAAATAAAACTCGACAATTAATTTCTTACAATAGGATAATAGGTAAAAGTTCGCGTCACACCTTTCACCTTGTGGAGGCACACCGGTTGCGGAACATTGGTCTAAGAGATGGCTTCTGACCATTCGTCCTACTTGTGTCCGGGTTCGAATCCCGTGAGGCATTGATGCTGTGTTTGTTTTACGGCACTGGCTCTCTCCCTTCCCTGCAACCAGTGACCCTAAATTCGGGACGGGCGACTGCTTATAGCCCATTGAGTTGCTAACGGTGGTCGTAAAACCTCCAACAAAAAAATAAATCCGTTAAATGACGGACAGGTATCGGCAACTTTGCTGCACGTTAATTACAGAAAGTTTCCGTAAATTCGCACCACTTATTTTTCTCAGTGTAGTCTGTCCTAACTTATTACGTGACTAAACTGCAGAGACTCGTTAGACAGCTTTTCACCATTTGTTTTCTCATCTTCACACTAGATGTAAACCCTGTGCACATTTTTAATCTTTTAATCCTGTTGGCGAATTAACAAAATATGAAGTGAAATCGAACGAGCAAAATGGATTAAAGTTTCAAGTTTAGTTTCTTCTTGTATATTAGGAACAACTTTGTTTCTTTTAGTTATTCTGTTCGGTGCTTCTATCCGCTAAGGCTATATATCAAAGATGGAGATTTGAGATCGTAAACAATATTCATTTAACTACGCGATACTCACACTTTAGAATGTTAAGTAGGTGAAGTACTTTGTTTTGAAGTTTGAAAAATGTGACGCTGCTAAAGAAACCAGTAAAACCGTGTGTAAACACAAAACACAGATAGAATTAATTCATAGAAGAATATTGCTTTTCAGTGAGGAATCCCTAGAGAATTTAGGAAAGCAAGGAAACAGTCATTCTATTCTTCAAGATTAATGCCATTTTTGCGAAAATCCAAATAGTCTTAAAGGGAGAGATTTTGCATACAAATGGTTCTTTTGTCGATGTGCCCTTCAAATACAAAGAACAAAGATATATACGATGCCTGTTTTGGATGCAAAGGAGTTTCTAAGTGCTAGTCATTTAAGAAAGTCGTGATTGATTTTTATCCTGCTGCTTTCGCAATCTAAATAGCGAGGAAGAACCGAGAATTGTGTTTCCTGTCTCTTAAGACTAACGTTTTATTTTCTTATCCTTAGGAAGGATTTTGCTTCCTTTTGAATAAAAATAAAAGCTCCTCGTGTTTAAGTGCATTTTTAAAGGGTATTCTCAGTAGACATAAATTAATTTTGTCTTTTTTATGAAGAATCAGGCTCCGTGAAAAGATGCAATTTGAACAGTTATATTGAAACTCTGTACCTATAATGAAGTTTTCATTTACGTACTAAAAAGAAAGGAAAAACCTGATACTATTGAGATCAACAGGAAGATAAGACACATTTGAATCAAATTAAATGCATTGAAAGATTTTAAAGGAAGGACTATTATCGGAATTAAAACTCAAGAAGCAATTTAGACAAACTTGTCTTTAGTACAGTTGTGTATAGTGAGAGAGACTGGTTTCAAGAGTTTGTCCACCATTAGACTATCATGAAATAAAACATATTTATACGGAATCCTCTTTCTAGAACTTTGAAGAATCTTTAGGAAGCAACGAACAGTTTTTCTTTACTGAGGATTTGTAATACACGTTGAGAATATTTTACCCTGAATGCTTGGGGCCAAATGTTTCTCAGATTTCGAATTTGTACGTATTTCAGACTTTTTGCGGTAGTAATTCGTTTGAGAAGAAAAGAACCAACAAACAGAGTCGTTCGCAAAGGATTTTTTGCTGAAAATAATCAATGCTGCAAAAGAGTACATTCCCCCAAACAATCGATAAGAATTAATCGAATGCTCACCGGGTTGCCTCCATATTCCGGCTAGAAAATTTAACCTTATTCAAACGTGTAAAAAATTTCAATCAATTTCTCGAACGTTTCAAAATAGCCTTATCTAACATAATGCGAAAAACAAAGTTGTCTCCCCATGAAACATAAGAAGAAATTTAAATAAAATTTCGTTCACTGAACCGCAAGAGTCAACGAACGACAAACACACAGATCCGATTCGCGAGTCATTCCTTGAGGAAATCGTTCACCGGAATTGTAAACGAACGAAAAGAGCGAAATGTTTTAGAGAGTTAAATCGGAAAGAATCGTCGCTTTGCCCTTCTGTACAAGAAAAGTCCTCGGCAATACGTCTAAACTGTTTATGAGCAATTATTATCTTCTTACTGTTATTTACATCCAATCGCTCCTGTGCCCGATCATCAGAGGCAGGGTCTTGTGGTTAATCATCTCATCCGGGCAATGTCTCGAGTCCTCAATGGGTCATTAAAATAGACACTTTCCTACAACCCCTGTCCTTTTTATTTCCTCGAAAGAGAGACTCTAATTTAGGGAGACGGGGATGCTTATATATTTAAATGCTAATGTTGATAGGTAAACTAATACATACAAATTTAAATTGGTTTGTCGAATTGTCGTTTTCACCATGCGTTTAACTAACCTCGATATCAATTTAAATTTAACTTAATGGCTAAGAATGTAGCTTAGCTTGTATAATTAGTGAATTTATGTTACTGTAAAACTCGGATAATTTCCCAGTCGGTAATATTAGTGGTATCCGCCACTAATATTACCGACTGGAAAATTATAGTTTCCGCCCTTTTAAGAAGAAAAGAGACAGGAACAATCAGGAATCTAGTACACATTTACTCAACGAAATATTGGCTGTCAGCATCAATGATCTTTTGCCATTTTTCAGGCAAAAAATGAATGCCACTGTGATAAAAGAACTTGGGTTTTGAGCTGAAGAACACAGTGACGAAAGTTTCAACCTCCGACACTGTGGTGAACTGCTGATGGGCTAGGGTATGTTTCATAGAGCGAAATAGATGACAGTCTGAGGGTGCAATATCCGGGGAGTAAGCCGGGTGCAGTAAAACCTCCCAGTTGAACTGTTCAAGGGTTGATTTCGTGGCGGCACCGACATGTGGTCTGGCATTATCGTGTAACAGGATGACTGGTCGGCGTCTTTTACATGTCCATGGGCGTTTTGTTCGATTGCGGCATTCAGTTTCATCAACTGATCGCTATATCGTTGTGCAGTGATTGTTTCGCCTTGTTTCAACACTTCGCAGTACAGCACTCCATGCATATCCCATCACACATACACACACACACACACAACAGCACCTTTCTTTTCACCGTGGATATTCTGTTTTGTAGTGATTGTTGATGGCTGGTATGAGTCGACCCAGAATCGCTTGCGTACAGGATTGTCGCAATAGAGCCATTTTTTATCCCCGGTGACAATCTTCCACAAGAAATTCTTCCCTTGAAACTTCTTCAGAAACGGCATCATTGACCAATATTACGCTCCGTTAATGTATGTGGAACCCACTTACCAATGTTTTGGATCTTCCCGAAGACCTGTAGACGTCGTACCATCGTCGATTGAGCCACTTTCAAACGTTTCGCCAGTTGCGTGATCGATTGTGCGGCATCTTCTTGCAACAGAGATTTCAGCTTCTCGTCTGCGAATTCCTGCTGTCTACCGGCACGTGGCTTGTCTTCCAAGCTTTGATCACCTTTCGTTAACCTGGTAACTATTCTCGACGCGTCCGCTCACCCATAACCGTTTCGCCATGCGCCTGACATATTGAACTTATGCCTAACTCGCACTTTCCCGAAATTAAACATTAATAACCAACAGTGCCCCAAATGAACTTTATCGACCGCCATTCTTGGCTTCATGTACGAACTGACAGCATGGGTCGCCGGCCGGTTAGACCTCTACATCGCCCACTAGCAGGGGTGGTGGAAACGTTTGCATACCCCTAATAGCAAAAAAGTCAAGCACTGTGAAGGAATCAAATCAAGATGAAAATTGGAAGGTGCGATGAACATGTATAGAAAAGGAAAGGACTGTAAATCCTGAGCAGTTGGGCTATTTATTCAGATAAAACAACTACATTAGTGGAACAAGGAAGTAAGTTGTAGCGCTACCTCTGTCTCAGATACAAGCGGTTATCCGGCGTAGAATAGGTGCATTTAGTTCATGGATACTGTCATGACGTATAGCATGCCAGATGGTGTTCAATTTGTGGGACAGTTAGCCGAAATTCCGGGTTGTGCGTAGGCGGTGCCCCATCATGTCCCAAACATGCTCGATAGATGATAGGTCGGGAGATCAGGATGGTCATGAAAGGGTGTTTACATTTCAGAAGCAGAGCAGTGTCGTATATGGCCGCGCATTATCCTGTTGAAAAATTGCTCTGTGATGCTGCAACAGGAATGGCACCAGAAAACGCTGTAGATTATCAACGACGTACCGTCGAGGCGTGAGAGTGGTACGGAAGACTACTAAGGGTATCCTGTTATCGTAGGTAATGGCTTCCCAGACAGTAACTCCCGGTGTGGAAGCCGTATGGCGTTCAAGGTACTACCTGTACGCCGGCCAGCTCGTCTCCAGACATGTATGAGCTGGTCATCGGTGCCAAATGCGAACCATGACTCATCACTAAAGACAATACTATACCATTGGACATTATACTACGTTTGATCAGGCCCAACATTACTGTAACCGGTCCGGTCATACTCGCTGGTCTGTGGCTGGCAGCGGAGTGGCCTCCACTAATGTAGTCTATGTGCCTCAAGTCTCGTGGCAACGGTCCCGATACCAACTTCTACACCAGTAAACGACACAACATGACCACGGATGGAAAGCATTGCCACGAATGGACAACATGGCCACTGATGGACAACATGGCCACGGATGAATTTGGAGGCCAGGGTTTTAACAGAAAGTCATCAGCATGTTCTGTGAACCATTCCTTGAGGATTCTGGCAGTGTGGCATGGCGCACGATCCTGTAGGTAATGACCATCATTAGGGAACCCAGCTGCCATGAATGGCTGAACTTTGTCTGCAGCTATGTTCAGATACCGAACAGCTCTCAGGGATTGTGCTATTGGGATAATGGGGCCTATAGTGTCCCAAGAAAACAGCGCCCTCAGCATTACACCGCCGCCACCGGCCTGTTTAACGCATAACAGTGCATCCAGGTGCCATAGTCTTTATTGCTAATCCGGGTATTTGAGCTCCGACGTCTACGTGATATACCAGGAAGGACACTTTCTTTCAATTATCCAATGTCCAATCTCGATGATCTTAGCCCTACCTCAAGCGTTGTTGGCGATGAGGTGCAGTGAGCATGGGGACCCGGCTGGGTCTTCGGCTACACAAGCCCATGCGCAGAAGTTTGCGATAAACTACGTGCTGTGCCAGTGTGCCGTGATCACCGCTGTTCAAGATGCGAGTGATTTGTAGCACTCAGGCAGTGCGGTATTTATGAACAATGCGCGACAGTCTCCGCTTCCTTCGGGCATTAATAAGCTGCGGAAGATACATGGCTGGACGACGGTTCGTCGTTTCGCCAACTGTGCACCATTTTCGATACGTACTCACTACAGCGGCACGGTTAACATGCCACAAGTCCCGCCGTTTCCGAGATCGTACTACCGAGCCGCAGTTCCATTACAATTTGTTCTTTATCAAACTGCGTTAAATTGGCAGCCTTTCCCATTGGGACGACGAATGTTCTATTAACCAAAAGCCAGTCGTCGGGTTGTATATATACTGCTCTGCGAACTTCACCTACGCCACCGTTCAGTCTCCAGGCGCACTCATTTTTCATGGCTCGGGGTGGTCATAATGTAATGGCACATTGGTGTATACACACAATGGACAAAATATTAGAGATACCTACCTAAGAGCGTGTTGGTACTCCTCTAGTGCGAATAATTTCCTAAACGCGCCGAGGTATTGACTCAAGTAGATACCGGAGGATTTACGGACGACATGTCAATCATGCCTGTTGCAGCATTATCAACAGCTCCACCCAAGACGTTAGTCCAGAATCCATGGATCTGTAGTTCCGCTCCACAGAATGATGCGGACGCTATATTGCCACTGACACGAACATCATACCTCTGGGCAGAAACAAGTGACTGTAATGTATTCTCTCTTCTTTCGTAGGTTCGTCGCTAATGTTGTAGCCCTTTTAGTAGGTAATCAGTCAGAAAGGGGAAGTGTTAATCATTCCCGAAAATGACCGTTTTATTTGAACAATAAAGCTAAGGGTAGAGATTTCTGATGTTCAGGTTCACTTGTTACGGTTTTTTTATTCGGCGACTATATTCGTTGGAGATGATTTCAGCCCACTTTTCTAAACCCGAGATAATTCGTTCCAGCTAGTTAAAGGGTGAATGATATTGAATAACCTATCGGTGTCCTTGAAAATGCATCCTTTAATCTTGACTACCTTCCTCCTCCTGGCTTTGATTTTATTTCAAAGCAAGTTAGTAAAACCATGCAGTGCATTGATTATGATACGTTTTCCAACCTATCAGAAAGCATTACTCAAGTTATGAGGATAATGGATGTGGAATAAATCACGTCCCTATGAACTGACCTTTGACCCCATTTCGACGATATTCCACAGAACCTGTAAAGTATGCTTCCGGAACAACATGAAAAGTTTTGTCTGAATCGAAGCATTTTTACGTACGTTATAACGCATATGGGCAATGGAATGGATCCCGATCCTATGACCTGACCTTTGACCCCATTTCACCCATTTTCAATGGGGTTCGTTCTGAGATGGTCCCCTACCACATACTAAAATTTCATCGACATCGAACCATTTTTACGCAAGTTATGACGCGTAAGGGCAACGGAATGGATCCCGCTCCTATATCCTGACCTTTGACCCACTTCACCCATTTTCCATAGGTTTCGTCTCCAGGTGGTTCCCTACCACATGCTAAAATTTCATTGAAATCTAACTATTTTTACGCGAGTTACCGTGCGGACAGACGGACATAGCTGGAGCATATACGCTTCTTCAACCTACGGTTGGAAAACTTAAAAAACTCTGTAATAGAATGTTGGCCTCAGAATTATGACATTTTTTAAATTAGTTACTGCTAAATGAAATGTTAAGGAATTTTACGTATCTATGACATGACATTCTAGTCGGTTAGAAAGTACCCACTGTGAAATTATAATGAATTATTTGTACTGTCAAACAGAATTATCTGCAGCAAGGTATTGTTCTGGTAGACTACCAGAAACTTCAGACATAACATCTCCGGAGAAATCAGAAGTACAGTCATTCGAAAAAGTTTAGGTCCACCTCTCATTTTACTGAAAATTAAGATTTTCAAAGTAACAACTAATTACTAGTCAGAGATATATGAAAAAATGACACCACAGATTAATACTTACATTCTTTACAAGACAAATAGATCAAAATCAGTACTTTGTGTGGTCACTTTTTTTTTTATGGCCATAATACGATGTGGCCTACTCTCAATGAGAGATTTGCAGTAATCGTTTGAAGTGTCTTTGCACCACAGGTACTTTATAGCGTCAATCAAAGCTTCGGAATTTGATAGCTGTTTTTTTTTTTGCTACATTACCTTTTAAAATGGTCCACAAATTTTCGATGGGGTTAAAGTCGGGACTATTACTGGGCCAACCAAGCACTTTACTGTCATTGATCTGTGGCATGGAGCACCATCATGCATGAATATTTCGCATCAATGCACTTGCATATGGGTTAAGAGCTTCTCACGTAACATTTCCACATAAAAAGGACCTGTCATGGTAGTGCCTGTCTGCAAAAAGGATAATCAAGCAGTGCCGGAAGTTGACACAACACCCCATATCGTCTGACTAGGCGGATGTCTCAAAGTGCTAACGGGGTATTTTTCATCAAACCTTTTGTCTTTCGGTCGTCGAACATGTTCTTCATGTGATTCAAATTGACGCACCGTGGATTCATCGGAAAAAAGAACTTGGCTCCAATTTTCAGTAGTCCAGGTTTGATGACGTTTCGGGAACTGGAGTCTCTTCGTTTTCATGACACCGTTAGTATATGTTTATGTGCAAGTTTATTAGATTTGAATCCAAATCTTGGCTAATACGTCGGAAGAGAGTGCTGATACTGACATCAGACCCTTTCAAATGCAGAAAGATCCTGCACGAACTCCCATTATAATACTTAATTACTCGCCTTATGGTATTGTCATCACTTGGGATTGTTTTCCTTGGACGTCCGCTGCCCTCTCGGTCGCTAAATTCACCTGTATCTCGATATTTCATGGTCGTATTATGATTAGCAGGCTTGCTCATATTCATCTTCCTGCTTGTGTCACGTTCAGAGTATCTTTCATTATATAAAGTCCCTATTTGTGCTTTCTGAGTATTACTTAGCGGTTTTTTGCTGAGTTTTCACAATATAGAAAATACGTACATAACCTCTCACCATGAAAACCAGAAGAAAACTGACACTCGCACGCTTCTCCCAACTCTATCAACAGCTGCCGCTGTAGGATGATGCAACACCTACAGCAAGTGGAGTAATACCGACAGTAGCTGACTCAATCGGCAAAAATCTGCTAATACCAACAGGTGGTCTTAAATTTTTGCAAATGACAGTAATTTTTGCAATATCTCTATAAAAGACAAAAAAGAAGAAACTGAAAAACAAGTTAGTAAAATCATGCAATGCATTGATTATAATACGCTTTCCAACATTACAGAAATCATTACTCAAGTTATCACTCAAATTATGAGAATAATATCTGTGGAATAAATCTCGGTCTTGTGCCCTGACCTTTGATCCCATTTCGATGATATTCAACAGAACCGGCTTGGCAATACCTCCGAAATAACATGATAACGTTTTGTTGTAATCGAAGAATTTTTACGTAAGTTGTGATGCATAGGGGCTATTGAATAGATTCCGCTCCTGTGTCCTAACCTTTGACCTCATTTCGCCCATTTTCAATAAGGTTTGTCACCAGGTGGTCCCCTAACACATACTAAAATTTCATCGAAATCGAACCTTTTTTACGTTAGTTATGGCGCATAAGAGCAGTGGAATGGATCCCTCTCCTAAGAACTGACCTTTGACCCCATTTCGTTCACTTTGAATAGGGTTCCTTCCCAGGTGATCCTCTACCAGATACTAAAATTTCATCGAAATCCAACGGTTGTTACGCCAGTTATCGTGCTGACGGACATACGCACACAACACGTGATGTGATGAGGCACATGGGAATCGCGACCATCTGCTAGCAAGGTGTGACGTCATAAATCTTTAATAGGATCCACAAACAACGCGTGACGTAATGAGATAGATGGCATGACCGCGCGCCAACATTCTCAAACGCGAGTTGTGACGTCATAAGATTTCTAAGCATTGGTAACATTAATGGAACAACGCCATCACTAAAAACGTTATATATCGGGGTGGTTATTTAACCCACTAAACGAATTCTTCTAAAGTCGAGATCAAGCAACATCGATTTCTAGTACCGGAAAACGGTAGGTTAACGACTTTCATCAAAATTCTTGGAGCCGTTTTCAAAATAAAATGTACATACATACATACATACAAGAATTGCTACTTTAAGGTGGACGTCAAGTAACTTTGCTTAATATACTTCCAATGGAAAAACTTTTGTACACATTTTCTTCACAATTAATGCGTTCCCAAAGATGAAAATTTGAACAACGATTAAAATATCCTCATTTTATAACTTGCAATACTTAATTTTTTCTAAAACATAACCATAATTATGCAATTCAACATTTGTTTGTCTACCGACGTCATGAAATTACAGGTCGTGCCATCTTTTTTCTGGACAATTAATGCGTTCACAAGGATAAAAATTTGAACATCGATTAAAATAGCTTCATTTCATAACTTGGAATACTTAATATTTTCTAAACCATAACCGTAATTATGCAATCCAACATTTTTTTGTCCACTGACGTCATCAAAGTACAGGTCGCGCCATCTTTTCTCTGGTTTCAACACCACCAAAGGATAAATTATTGATTTTTAATATAATTATGGTTATGTTTTAGAAAATATTAAGTTATCCAAGTTATAATTTGAAGTTATTTTAATCAATGTTCAAATTCTCATCCATGGGAACACATTAATTGTGAAGGAAATGTGTACAAACGTTTTTCCATTGGAAGTATAGGAAGCAAAATTACTTGACGTCCACCTTAATAATATGGGATAAGGACAATGGAATGGATCGCAATCCTATGTCCTGACCTTTGACCACATTTCGTCCATTTTAAATAGGGTTCGTCCCCAGTGGTCCCCTACTACATACTGAAATTTCATCGAAATCGAACCACTTTTACGCACGTTATGACGCATAAGGGCAATGGAATGCATCCCGATTTTATGTCCTGACCTTTTACCCTACTTCACCCATTTTGAATAGGGTTCGTCCCCAGGCAGTCTCCTAGCACATAGTAAACTTTCATTGAAATCGAACCATATTTACGCAAGTTATGACGCATAAAGGTAATGGAATGATCCCGCTCCTACGTCGTGACCTTTGACCACATTCATCCCATTTTCAATAGGGTTCGTCCCCGGGTGGTCCCCTACCACATACTAAAATTTCATCGAAATTCGTGCGGACAGAGAGGCAGACGGACGGACGGACAAAGTTGGAGCATATACGCTTCTTCAACCTACGGTTGGAAAGCGTAAATAAAACCATTAACATTTTAGCAAAAACGCAAAACATTTTATAGGATGTAGGGAACACTATGAACCGGAAAGTGCAATTAATATCCTTTAAGAAATCACGAAGAAAAAATTAAAACGAGGGATTTAACAGCGAAAATGAGATACGTGGTATATATTAAACGCTTTAATAAACTGCGAAAGGAAAATCGCTATATGGTAGCGCAATGATGCAGAAAATCAAGTCCTAGCAGAAATTGACAGAATACATCTAGGCCCATAGTATGCACACCGCCATGAAGAATAAATTGCTAAACAAACTGATCTGCTATGTACCAATATAAGAAATAGTAAAAATTCTTGCGAAAAATGTGGTAAAGAAAAAAATCAATAGAACGTGATTATATGAAAATATAGTATTTGAAATCCACGGAGATTGGGAAGATGAAGAACCCCACTTGGTAGATTTTAATGTGTGCCCAAGACGCAGGGCAATACGTTAAGAGCAAACAAGAGGAGAACCGTAAAAAAAGCAAGCTTTGAGAAAAAGACGAAGAAAGTCTTAATCGAACATCGTAAGGGCAGAACCATGAGGTGCAGTGCACAAAAGAATTCGAAAGAAACCCAAAAGTGTCCGATGTGATGTGAAACCAGCTGCTGCACGTTTATCGTATATACATTTTTTTATTTTTTTAAGAATTCTTACTCGTAAAATATTATTGAATGTTACTCCTTGGGAAAATGTTCCTGCTTTTACAAAACATTTTTAACCTGGAAATTATTCCTCTCAGCTAATTTCTCCATTTTTCAGATTTGCAGGTTGGCATCAATCAAACCATTTTGCTTAAAACAGGCTCATGTTTTTTTCATTTTAGATGATAATCATTTTTCCATGTAAAAAACATTGGAGCTCTGTTTCTGTCGAATTGTAGAACAGGATTTGGATATCGGTCAGAAAAAAAATTAAGAAATGCAATTATGTATATCAATGGTAGTCGGTCAGAAGAGAAAACGTATGCTTCAGTTGTTTTATGATTGAATATAAACACACCGGACAAAACATTTTTCACCCGTAAGAGAAATAACACTAGGATGTTGCCGGTTGCACATAGGGCGCAGTAATAGCATTGTTGCGAGATAAATAGCACAGACGTGATCTACGGGATTATTTATGTCTCGTGCATTGGTGAAGAAGCAACGTGTGCATTGAATTTAGTATGAAATATGGGTCGTAAGCCAGGCGTGTCTGAGTGGCAGAAAAGGAGTCATCGTGTTTGGATGTGCCCAGGGACACAATATGAATGAAGTCTTCAAATTTGCTGGGGTGCCGAAGCGTACTGTCCACCGGGTCTACAAGCAGTAGTGTAGTTCGCAGTCAACTGAAAATGGGCGACGTAACTGTGGCCGGGAAACGATTCACACCAACTGGGACCGCTGCAATGTTTTACGCCTAGTATATGCAAATCGGTTTCAACAATTGTTCCAAACAATCAATGATAGTCCACTCCCAAAATGTCCGAAAGGAGAATGCGACGAGAACTGCATGCGATGGACATCTGGAACAGAGTACCACAGAAAGAGGCCTATTTTAACAGCAAGTCACAAAGTCACACGTTATCAATTGGCTCAGAAGCACCAAAACTTTATTGTGGAGTATTGGAAACGAGTATGATCTGATTAGACTCGGTTTTGTTTGTACTCCAACGATGGGAGGCGACGTGTGCATCGCAGGCCCAATGAAGCTTTTAATCCTTATTATGTCGAAGGTGTTGTTCAAGCTGGAGGGGTTTCTGTGATGTTATGGGGATGTCTATAGTACCAAGAAATAGGCCTGGCAGGGGTGACTAATTTTTAGATAGGTGTGCTTAGTTACTTAAACAAATAATTCATTTTTATTTCAGAGTGGAAGAAGAGAGGTTCTGAGAAGTCATTTAACTACTTTACTGGTGTTCCAATAAACAATGCTTTGTTAGAAGTCAAGCTTTTCAACTGTTGACAAGAGTTGTCACAAGTCAACACCATTGACGGGTAACAAGACTTTGCCACCAGGCTTTCATGTTGGCTTGGGAACGATGAATTCGCCCAGATTCGTTTACTATTTACGGGAAAATCAATTTTGTGTATTTATTTAAAGTCTTTGAAGCTGGGTAACGGTTACGTGATAAAATGTTGGATACAGCTGAGAAAAAGCAACATGTTGATAAAAGCAGTGTTCTTATGACATCCGGAAGAGGCACTTCGGCTTTTGTGATGGGCCTGGTGGATGTGCTAAACTAGTGACTCGGTGTGTTGTGAAATATGAAACTAAGAATATCATTACATAAACAGAGAAGGTTAGCACTTTGATTTAAGTAAAACAAATTACCTGTTTTTTACGCTTTCCAACCGTAGGTTGAAGAACCCAGTTTTGGAAGTGTATAGTGAGTGTTTGTTCCTATTTTTGTGTTCCCCTTCAAGAAGAAGATCTGTACTGTCTTTTAGCTCAGCTCCCAAGTCGGTGAGTTGCATATTTTGTTTGCATTCAGCGTTTTATTATTTTCGATCAAGCTGATCAATCCTTAAGTTACTCCTCGCCATTTATAATGGCGGGCACTGAGAAGGGTGATGTCCACGCCTACATCAGTAATGCTCATTCAACCTTCTCCTCCTCCTCACTCTCAGAAGACCAATCAGCATTTATGCACGTCAGAGACGACATACGCATACAAGATGTGGCGCGCGACTCCTCTGCAAAGGCTCAAGCTGATATCCCTGCCCAGGAGAGTGACGTCACCTTGACGCACGTCCCTGGTTCATTTGCCGAAGCTATGGATGTGACCGACTGCACGGTTGCGTTGTATTCAACTGGCTCAACTCAATTTACCAAGCCGCTACCAGCAATCAGCTCTGTGTCGCATCCTTCCTCTGCCAACGCTACTTCTCTCACTTACTCCAAAGTGACCTCCGGAGCGAGAGTTTCTTCCAAGTTTATATGCTCCAGTTTTTCCTGACTCTTACGTCAGTGTTGAGGGTAGTTCTACCACCATCGATATCCCAGAGGATTCCCCAGCCGGGAAACAATTTTTCTCCACAATGGATTCTCAAGGAATATAGTATTCAAGGAATATAGTATTGCACTATAGTATTTAAGGAATATAGTATTGCCCTAAAGACGATGCTTCCTACAGGAGCTTATATCACTCATATGGCTCGAAAGCCACGGGCCGTATTAGTGTATTTTGCCTGTAAAGAACATGCAGGCCTTGTGATGACTGATGGCTTATCCATCAAAGATGTGCATCTTCTGGCTGAACCGGTGGCGCAGCGACCTATCCAGGTCACTTTCCACCCAGTCCCGCCTGAAGTCTCAGATGTCGCTCTATGCACTTTACTCAGCAAATTTGGGCGAGTGGTTGGACCAATAACGACTCTTTCGGCGGCGCCCAGAGATCCCGATGACAAATCCATTGCAGGGTTTCGTCGAAGTGCTCGTGTCATATTTTCGTCTGACGATCATCTGCTTGCGTGCCCGAAGATCCTAACCGTACGGTGTGGCCAGAAACGTCGGAAAATCGACGTCATTACCTCCTTGCACTGCACGCTTTGCCATGGCGAAAACCATCTTCGCGTGCATTGCCCACATCAAGTTCCACCGACTCCAACTGGCGCTCCTACAGGTACTGTTCCTACCTCGAAACGTACCACACCATCTACTTCCGCACAGCAGGACTCGAAGCCAAGATATGATGAGAAAAGTTCGCTTACAGACGTTGGTCAACGCAACGCTCCCACAGCCGCTTCCTCCTTTTCACTAGAGGACTTTCCTACAATTGCTTCCTCACTCCCGCAACGTCGTCGCTCCCCCACTGAGTCCCTTTCTAGGTGGTTCACAACCAGCTATTACCACTGGAACCTCCGAAACAGACGATGTGGAGTCCGTTGGTCCAGAGACGCAGTGTGAGGATGAGACGACCGAGCTTCCACTGACGCGCCGCGGCTCTGGCCGCAGCAGGCGAGTAGCGAAGAAGCAAAACTCTACTTCACCTCGTTCAACCTCCCTCTCCAGCAATTCTTCTCGACGCACCTCGCCAGCCGAAGTCTCCTTTCCCACGGTCGAAGAATTCGCTGCACTTCTCCAGACAGCCAATATACCTCCCGTACCACTCTCATACATTGATCTCTATACAAACTGAACGAATCCGACCAGCTACGCAATAGCACGTGCCTTAGCAGTCAAGAATCCATCGCTTCGCCAACTTGTGCCGGAGCAGATCTTCAATGTGTCGCATTTCTGCCGTCAGAATGTTCCCACCCATCCGTGGGCGCAAATCTTGTATAATCGTCTCAAGTCTTTTCCTCCAGCTCTGAAAGATCTTCAGCTAGAGGCAAGGAACCCCACAATTCAAGATCGTGTTACTTAATTGCAGGGGATTTGCTTCCCCCTTAGCAACTCTCTGGCATATGAAGACCTCAACCCGTTGGGGGCTGATATTCTCCTTTCTTCAGGAGACAAATTGCAAACCAACTACCGTCTATTCTCGAGGGCGCCAGTGGAACTTTGTGTTTCATCACGCCTATGGACTAACATCTCATAGCGGCCTTGCCAACGGCATTAGTCATATTCTCAATTCTATTATCACATCCCTCTCTGTGCGAAATATTTGTCAAAATCTCTTACAGCATGCATCCTCTACCATCGCGTCTTAGAGATACCATTTTTTAATATCTATATTCCAAGCACTACAACTCATTTATCGATTCTCTTCACACTTCTTTGCAGAGCACTGGACCGTATCCCACCGTCAGACCATGTTCTCGTTGGTGGGGATTATAACTGTACCCTGGATCCTCTTCTGGATAGGTCTTCTACCAATAGAGAGCGCCGCCATGCCCTGGCGAACCTGCTCCAGACAGTTGTCACCAACAACGCTCTCCATGATGTACATCGGCATATTTATCCATGGTCGCCTAACTACACTTGGCGCTCCTCTCATGCGCAAAATCCTTTCTTAGCCCGCCTTGACAGGTTTTATGCCTCCAGTACTCTACTTCCTGCCGTGACAGAATCGAGTGTGCATCCCACGGCCTCATCTGACCACTGCGTCATTGCCATCATAGTCCATACTGCACCATTCAAACCCAGGATAATACGCCCGTGGACATTTGATGATGCACTTCTCTTCGACCCGGCGTTCTGCTCTTCGGTCCGGTCATTCCTGATTGACAGACGACCGCAGTTTCAATCTGCACACTGCGGATTAAATTCTTGGATGGAGATCAAGCAACAGCTCGTTCTGCATGTCTGAAACTACTCATTCTAATTAGACTATGTTCGTTCAATGCTATCCAAGCTCAGACTCAGTGATCCTCTCTTCTCCTCCTTTCAAGAAGAGCTTCGATCTCTTGTCACTCCTCTGGAGCAACAAGCCCTCCGCCGACTTCGTTTGCAACACCTGACGCCGGATGCTCACAACTATGAGTTCCTGACGTCGGAGGAAAACACCCGACAAGCTTCGTCCATACTTCATTATCTACGCTTTTCTTCTGGAGAGGTGCCAGATGAGCCGATTGCGCTTTGTTCCCATGTCCGTCAGTACTTTTCCATGAAGTTCTGTGAACCTCCTCAACCATCCTCTGCAGCAATGGATTCTCTCATTTCTAATCTACCTCAGCCCACCCCCCCATCTCGCTTCTT
Organism: Macrothele yani; assembly: GCA_039090855.1. Taxonomy (NCBI): domain Eukaryota; kingdom Metazoa; phylum Arthropoda; class Arachnida; order Araneae; family Macrothelidae; genus Macrothele; species Macrothele yani. Next base: position 14,833,103 of record CM077002.1, on the reverse strand, counting down.
CTCTTCTCCTTTCCCCCACGCACTCTGAACTAAACACTACATTCTTTCCTCTGAATTCTGGGGCCGCTCCGGGTCCGGACGGCCTAACCTTTAGCTTTTATAAAACTTTTTTGCCTCTTCTTCTTCCGTTTCTCCTTTCCCCTTTCTCTGCTGCCTTTACTTATTCCCCTCTCCTGAGGGTATTCACAACTGCATACGTTGTTCTTTTCCCCAAGAAATTTGATCTCCTTGACTTGGTGAACTGGCGCCCAATTTCCCTACTGAACCTCGACTACAAACTTTATACCAAGCTTCTTTCACAGCGACTAAATCCCATCCTCACTCACATCGTCTCCCCTAACCAGACTTACACAGTTCCTGGCCGTTTCCTATCTCACAACATCCATCTCCTGACTGATCCAATTCACCTTGCACGCTCCTGCTCTGAACCCCTCGCCCTCCTCTCTTTAGACCAAGAGTCCGCCTTTGATAACATCTCCCACACTTATCTCTCTGCCACACTTCTCCGATTTGGATTTCCGCCTCCGTTTATTTCTCTAATCACCTCCCTCTACCAGGACGCCAGTTTCCAGGTCAAGTTGCCCACCTTTCTTACAGCACCAATCCTATTCCGCCGTGGGGTGAGGCAAGGCTGCCCACTCTCCGGTCAACTTTTCGCCATAGCCTTATAACCTTTTCTCCGCTCCGTTCAACGCTCCTTTCAAGCCACCCTGCCGCCACTCATCGCCCGCACGAGACACCATGTCACCACTTCCGTGGCGTATGCAGACGACGTTACTTTCTGTATACGCCTAGATTCGCAATTCTCTTTGCTCCAAAGTCTATTCGCCGATTACGCCTCCTGCTCCGGAGCTGCGATTAATACAACAAAAAGCACAGGCCTGTTGTGTGGCTCATGGGTTCACCGCTTGGATTCCCCATGGAGAGCGCACTGGTCTTCAGCCTCTCAACGTATCCTTGGCGTACATCTTGGCATCCCAGGTGAAGCCTCTAGCACAACGTGGAATTCCATCCAGCCACGTCTTCATCGGTCAACTGCGTTTTGGCGAAAAGCGCAGTTCTGTACTTCATATTTTCAACGTGCACGTCTTGCGCAAACCTATTTTCTCTCCATGTGCACACATTCCTGGCTTGCTACTAAATCCCCACTTCTTCGTCTCAATGATATCACTCGCTGCTTCACCTCAGTTATCTGGACCGGACACCACTGGCTCAGTGCCCCCAAGCTCAACCTTTCCTCCTGAACAAGGTTGCATTGGCCTAATTGATACACGACTGTACTATCAAGCTCTCCGGATTACTTCGTTCCTCCGTCTTCTTACTTCACCTGTTGCCGACGCCGTCACCGCAAGGAATGTCATCACCTCTTCGAACAACACTAATTTCACTTTCACTTCCTTCATTCTAATGGACCTCCGAACTACCACTCACTCTCGCCTTCCTCCTGCCTTACGGGAGACTCTTACCTTTCTCCGCTCTCTCCCGCTCACTCGTTTCCCACCCGATTCCACCACTGAACTCCTTGCCGAACCCCTGTTCTTCTCCTCTCTTCTTCACTCCTCAACTTTCATGCTTCGCCTATCCTTCTTGGCTCCGAGACGGAGTTGTAACCGTCAAAGAAATTGTAACCTCAGATCTGTCCTGGCGACCCTAAGCCAGCCTCCCCCCACTGTTCTTCTTTCACCCTCCTCTCGCTCTGTCTATGACTCCCTACTCTCTACCATCATTGCTAAGTTCCCTCATCTCGCAACCCCCACCGGCCTAACCTTTGTTCCTTCCGTTTCCCTTCCCCTTCCTTTCTTTATTTCAGTCGGCAGATCTACACTTCCACTCTCCTCTCTTTCAACCTCAGTTCTCTATCGGTTACTTTTAAAATCCCACTCTCCTTCTCCCCTTCACATCCCTGATGTCTCCCAATCCTCTCTCACCGCTGTCTGGTCTGCCACCCTTTCTCCTCTTTCGGCTCCTCTTGAAATAAACACTCACTGGCTTTTTCTCCACCACCGTCTTCCCGTTTTATCCATTATCCACCGCATGACCATTCTTGACTCACCTCTTTGCCCCTTCTGTGCTCAAGAAGCTGATGTCTCTCACGTTTATCTACATTGTGTCATCCTCCTTCCACTACTCCATCTTGCATTTTCCATTGCTCAACGTTCAGCCACAACTGATCATCTATTCCATGCCTATAAGACACTCCTCCTGCAGGTCTCTCCGCCAGTCAAGCTTCCACCCATCTGCTCATAAATTTTCATCCTGGTGAAACACGTCATCTAAGTATTTCATCAGCGCTGCCGAGATATCTCATCTCCTTATACCATCCACCAAGCCTCTGTGGAACTAATGTGCCACTTTCGGGAGCGTCTCCTCTCAAGACTTCGTCTAGAGAACCTTGTGGTTGTTGCCCAACAGAGAGAACAACATTTCCGTTCCACCTGGTCTCCGGCCGCTTCCTGGTTCTCCGGCATGCCAGCGACGTTGCAACTGACTGTCGGTAGTTTATCCTAGCTCTGTTGAACTTCAGTTCAACGTGCATGCTCACCATTGGTTTTCGGAATCAAACTTCAACATAAAGCCTATATCTTCTAACAAATGTAAAAATAATGTGCACCATACTATACAAATGTATATAGTCTTACTTGTTTTCTCTTTGATTATCATCTTTTCTACCAGTCCTAAGACATCGTAATTCCGTTTACCTTAGGTTTCACATTGTCTACTTTGTCATCTACAGTTCTCCTTTTGTACAGTGCTTCATTATAATATTCTCGTTCTGTTATTTGTCAGCACTATAATATATTTATGCTTCTAGACGAAATGTTTCGACAATCTCGCTTATTGTTCTTGTGCAAAATGCCTGCACCTCTTACCAGGAGGCTCCTTTGATAATCAATACATCATGCTGTATATAATGTATATAAAATTTTAGAGTTTGTATATTTTACCGTACAATATATGTATCAGGACGCCCATGTTCGCCTCCTGAACCCAACCTTGTTAATAAAATTGTGTTGAACTGAAGAAGTGTATACGCTCCAGCTTTTTCCGTCCGTTTGTCCGTCCGTCCGTCTGTCGGCAGGATAACTCACGTAAAAATGGGTCGATTTCGATGAAATGTTAGTATGTGGTAGGGAACTGCCAGGGGACGAACCCTATTGAAAATGGATGAAGTGGAATTAAAGGTCAGGACATACGAGCGGGATGCATTCCACCGCCCTTATGCGTCATAAGTTGAGTAACAATAGTTCGATTTCGATGAAAGTTTAGTGTGTGGTAGGGGACCAGTTGGGAACGTGTCCTATTGAAAATGGGATAAATGGGGTCAAAGGTCACGACGTAGGAGCGGAGTCATTCCATTGCCCTTATGCGTCATAACGTGCGTAAATATGGTTCGATTTCGATGAAAATTTAGTATCTGGTAGGAGACCAACTTGGGGACAAACTCTATTGAAAATGGATGAAGTGAGTTAAAGGTCAGGGCATAGGAGCGGGATGCATTCCATTGCCCTTATGCGTCATAAGGTGGGTAAAAATGATTCGATTTCGATGAAATTTTAGTATGTGGTAGCGGACCACTTGGGAACGTACCCTATTGAAAATGGGACAAATGGGGTCAAAGGTCACGTCGTAAGAGCGGAATCATTCCATTGCCCTTATGCGTCATAATGTACGTAAATATAATTCGATTTCGATGAACTTTTAGTATGTGGTAGGGGACCAACTAGGGACAAACTCTATTGAAAATGGATGAAGTGGAGTTAAAGGTCAGGACATAGGAGCGGGATGCATTCCATTGCCCTCATGCGTCATAAGGTGCGTAAAAATGGTTCGATTTCGATGAAATTTTGGTATGTGGTAGGGAACTACGTGGAGAGTAACCCTATTGAAAATAGTACAAATGGAGCCAAAGGTCAGGGCATAGGATCGGGATCTATTGCATCGTCCTTATCACACACTATTAAGGTGGACGTCAAGTAATTTTGCTTCCTATATTTCCAATGGAAAACCTTTTTAACACATTTCCTTCACAATTAGTGTGTTCCCAAGGATGGAAATTTGAACATCGATTAAAATAACTTCATACTATAACTTGGAATACTTAACATTTTCTAAAACATAAGCATAATTATATTGAAAAACAATAACGATTTTTTTGGTGATGTTGAAACCAGAAAAAAGATGGCGCGACCTGTACTTTGATGACGTCAGTGGACAAATAAATGTTGGATTGTATAATTACGGTTATAGTTTAGAATATATTATTGCGGTTATGGTTTAGAAAGTGTTAAGTATTCCGAGTCATGAAATGAAGCTATTTTTAACGATGTTCAAATTTTCATTCTTGAGAATGCATAATTGTAAAGAAAATGTGTACAGACGTTTTTTCCGTTGAAAGTATAGGAAGCAAAATTACTTGACGTCCACTTTAAAGTAGCAATTCTTGTATGTATGTATGTACATTTTATTTTGAAAACGGCTCTAAGAGTTTTGATGAAAGTCGTTAACCTACCGTTACCTGATACTAGAAATCGATTTAGCTTCATCTCGACTTTAGGAGAGTTCGTTTAGTGGGTTAAATAACCACTCGGAATTATAACATCTTTAGTGTTATGACGTCGTTCCATTAATGTTTCCAATGCTTAGAAATCTTATGACGTCGCAATCTGGCGTTTGAGAATGTTGGCGCGCGGTCACGTCATCTGTCTCATTACGTCACGCGTTGTGTGTGGATCCTATTAAAGTTTAATGACGTCATACTCTTGCGAGCAGATGGCCGCGATTCCCATCTGCTTCATTACGTCACGCGCTGTGTGCGTATGACCTTCCGCACGATAACTCGCGTAAAAATCGTTCAATTTTGATGAAATTTTAGTATCTGGTAGGGTATCACCTGGGAAGGAACCTTATTTAAAGTGAACGAAATGGGGTGAAAAGTCAGTACATAAGAGCGTGATCCATTCCACTGCTGTTATGTGTCATAGCTAACGTAAAAAAGGTTCGATTTCGATGAAATTTTGGTATGTGGTAGGGGACAACCTGGCAACAAACCCTGTTCAAAATGGGCGAAATGGGGTCAAAGGTCTGGACATAGGAGCGGAGTCACTTCCGTCGCCATTATGCGTCATAACGTACGTAAAAATGCTTCTACTTAGAAGAAATACTTGTATGTTGTAGGGGCCTGCCTGGGAGAAATTCTTTTGAAAATGGACGAAATGGGGTCAAAGGTCAGGACATAGGAAGGGGTCACTTCCATCGCCATTATGCGTCATAACGTACGTAAAAATGCTTCAATTTAGATGAAATATTTGTATGTTGTAGGGGCCTGCCTGGAGACGAATTCTATTGAAAATGAGCGAAATAGGGTCAAAGGTTAGGACACAGGAGCGGGATCTATTCCATAGCCGTTATGCATCATAACGTACGTAAAAATGCTTCGATTGCGACAAAATTGTCGTTGGACGTGCCCTCTCGAACTCCTCAAAGCTTGCTCAGTTTGCTCGGTAAAAGTGCCTGTTGCTCCCGAATTTTGTGCTCCAATCATGCATAAGGGTATGTGCTATCTTTCTCACCACCTTTCCTAGCCAAACTGTGCATATTTACTTCATTTTCATAGTAATATTACCTGCTGACCACGCCCCTTAGCGTTCTGAAGGGTGCGCCCTGTGTACACGTTCCAGTGCCTGCTGTTCCTTTCCTGTGCACCTCGCTCAAGTAATAAGCTGTCAGCAATCTTCCCATCTACGTTTGCGCACCGGTAATTGAATATTTCAGCGATATTCCTTCATATTTCATCTCGGTGGGTTTGTTTACCAACTGGCCATCATGACTCGCTTTGACTGTCTTCTATTCTCCATCAGCTTTCCTCTACGTTGCCTTATATGCAAGTGTTCCTCAGCTTATCTTTCCTAGTCCCGGTTGCGTCATCTTCCATTAGTGGTCCTCCGGTGACGTCATAGTCTCACAGTTGTGACATCTCTATTGCAGCTCTACTTGTGTCGTCATTGTTCGTCGCTTAGCCTTCGTTCACCTGTTCGTTGTGCATTCCCCATTTGTCTTCCTAACAATTGTGTATTCTACCACCGCTCCTGACTTGTGCAATATCACCAGAATATCTTCCACCACTGACGCCTTCACCCGATGTTTTGATTCAAGATAAACTTCAGCTCTCTTTGTCTACCCCCCACCACCACACATTCCACGCTTTTGCCGTCATGTCTCGATTTCCTTGTTTCTCCTCAGGATTCCGTTCTTACTCTTCATCTTCCTGAATCTTCGCCCCGAGGTAAGTCTCTACTAGCCTCTTTAGCCTTAGGGGTGAAATATGTTGCCCTCTCCAATACAAAACTTACTGTGTACACATCAGTTCTACATGACCTTGTTCCTCCGGACGCCATTACACATGTTGCACGTAACCTCGCTCTGTGCTTATTTATTTTTCCTCTCCCGCTCATGTTGCACGGGTTATGTCTTCTCCCATCTTTGTTGGTGATCAAAGTCTGTTCGCCATTCCTCTCGCACAGTGTCCTATCCTTGTAAGCATGTCTCCTGTTCCACCGAAAATTTCTGATGATGTCCTCCTTGGTTTTCGTTCTCGTTGTGGACTTGTTATTGGTCCAATTCGTATCTTACCTGCCGCATTGGACGAGCAAGGAGCTTGTCCTTATCTTTTTCGACGAAAGGCTCTCGTAGTGTTTCCGGACAAAGCTTCGATTATTTCCTGTCCTACCACATTCCAAGTAGTCTGTGGTAGACATATTCGTGCTGTGAATGTTTATACTGCTCTTCATTGCTTCATATGTAAATCACCTACTCATCTCCGTGCTTCTTGCCCAGCTAAAAACCTTGCATTATCACCAGTACCTCATGGCTCTTTTGCTGTCACAACGTCATTTGCCAAGCCTTTTCAGTCTGCACCTTTATTGTCTGATTCCGCTGCATGTACTTTACCTTCTGTACCAGGTGGGTTGTTCCAGCCTCCTGTGTCACATTCTCCACTCTCTGTGGCCTTGGACTCCAGCACTTCGACAAGTTCTTCCTTACTCTCATCATACCCAGCTTCTTTCCCTCGACCACTGCTTTCCAGTTCTGGATCACCTATTCCATCTGTGAATCCTGTCCCTCTGTCCTACCCATCTTCCACCACTGTGTCCTCTCAAGACTCTTCGGATGTTTCTCAGTTCAACAGTTTGCCTTCCCTACCTGTTCCTTTCATTGCACCGCTCCAGGACTATTCCAGTTTGTTGCCTCCGCCTAGTTCCTCCACCGTTTTGCACCAGGATTCTTCTACAATGCCTGCTTCATCTTCAGCTGCTACGATCTCCACTGTACCCCTTGTGGCCTCCCCGGTGATTCTTCTGCAATCGTTCCTGGACTCGTGTCACTCTGGTGATAGCACACCGGTGGTCTCCCCTCCGCCAAGTCCGGCACCCATCACCGTCGGCCCGGCCATTGTTCCTTCTCACTGCTCTTCCGACCTGTCGTTACCAGCCTCCGGTTCTTCACCCATCATCTCCGCATCACTTGACGACACACCAGTACGTTCAGGATTTCCTGGCTTGTCTTTTTGCGCCGCCGGTTCTTTGAAACATTCTTCACCTGCTTCTTCCGCTGCTTCCGCGGACACTTCTACAGCTACGGACTCAGGTTCTGATCTTACTGAGTACTCGGATACTTCTTTGCCTCCAGAGTACTCAGCACATCTTTCTGCTTCCGAGTGTCAAATTTTTCGTGCTAAGCACCCCCTGAGTCTACTCCGGCTGATATATCAAGAAAGCTCTCCATTATCTCACCTTAATTAAGATTCCTGTACCATTTCGTAAGAATTGTAGCTCTCGAATCACTTATAACAAAGCTCTAGACTCCTGGTGTTCTGCCAGATCGTACTTCAACCTCCCGTACGAGGTAGACAGGGACTTGTCGATGGCTCAGCAATTTGATCATTTGCGTCCGTCCTCCACGCCCTCTGTCACGCCTTCGTTGACTGCTTCTGCAACTCCGGCCGTGCCCATTTCCGTTTCCCTTCAACCGTCTCCGCATTCCATTGTTGCACCACCTCCGTCCTCTCTTGTTCTACAACCTTCATCTCCGCTCGACCTGTCGTCTTCCGCTCAGGCCTTTATTTCGGCGCCCTTAACAGGAGCCATTCCAAAGAAACGTGCACGTCGCTCCTCTCAGCGCACGCGGAAACGTCGTGCCAAAATCAAAGCTTTTCCAGCAGCTTCTGTTGTGTCTGTACCATGTTCTCCACTTCCACGACAGCCACTTCCACAAGACTTTGCCATTGATGATGATTTCATTGACGCCTTCACTCTTTAGGAAGAACTGCATTCGTCCGGCCTTTACTATTAGTTTGACTTTGCTCCTTCCTAGGCTTTTTATGTACTATCGTTTTGGTTTTCGGATTTGTCCTACACCCATCATTTGAACTTTACGCGTATAATTCATCGTGTTTATTACCATGTTGTATTGTGTTGCTTCTGTTCTACGAGTACGTCCTGCGTGCACAATTTTTATTGTGTCTTCCTTATCTTATGCATATTTCATGTTCTTCCTGTTATAGTGTTATGATTCCATGCTATGGCCTGTCGCTCACTATGTACTTGTTGTATTAGGCTGCCCCTGTTTTATGAGTGCGGCCTGCGTGGCCATGTTATCATGTTTCTCCTTACTCTGTGCATACTCCATGTTATACCTGTGTATCGCCCGGTTTTGTATGTGCTATATTGGTTTCTCTTTTTTGCTTATACTTATTCGTTTACTATTGAGACATCACCTGTAGTATGTATGTGCCCGAATTATGTATACTCTTGTTGTTTGTCCCGCATTCATATGTACCATTTAGTGTATTATTCCTCGTGCTTTTCTATTGCTTTCTTGTTCGCCCTCGTTTCTTGAGTGTGGCCTGCGAGCCCACGCGTTCTTTGTGTATGCTTCTTTTCCCATGAATGCTCACGCAAATGCCTGTGACTTCTCCGTGCTTTTGCCTTGATCTCCTGATCTGCGCCCTGGTGTTATTGTATACACTCAGTTTTTTTTTCAAATACAAGTACCCACGGTTTTTTATCTCGTTATCTTTAGTTCTCCCCATGTATGCCCTATGTTTATTGCCTGTGATTCTGTCCGAGTGTCTTTTGTCCTTTGTTTTTTTTTTTTTTTTTTGATTGGAGGTTTAACGACCACCGTGAGCAACTTAATGGGCTATAAGCAGTCACCCGTCCCTAATTTAGGGTCACTGGTTCCAGGGAAGGGAGAGAGCCAGTGCCGTAAGACAAACACAACATCCATGCCTCACCGGGATTCGAACCCGGACCCCGTTCGGACGAATTATTAGAGGCCATCGCTTAGACCACTGCGCCACCGGGGCGGCATCCTTTGTTCATGTTTCATACCCTATTTTATTGTACACTCCTAGTTGTACAATAAGACGATTCTGAAAGACAAAATTTTATCATGTTATTTCGGAGGTATATCGAACCGGTTCTGTTGAATATCATCGATATGGGATCAAGGGTCAGATCACAGGACCGAGATTTATTCCACAGCCATTATTCTCATAACTTGAGTAATGATTTCTCGTATAATGGAAAGCATATTATAATCAATGCATTGCATGATTTTACAAACTTGTTATTTATAGGCAAGATGTTGAGACATTGAACGCCGGCAGTGGAAATAAAATTGTTTTCGTTTTGAACTGTGAAGATAGCGGCATACATCCCTACTTACATTAGCTTTACTTGTTCTATTTGTATAACGTAATTGTGATATGTTTGTTAAATTATATATGTGTTTAAATTATTAGATGTTTCATTCGTTTTGTTTAACACTCCCTAGAGAAATATTCTGTCTTCTGAACTGTTATCTGATCCAGAGGTCGAAACCAAACGTCCCGAACGAATTTCGAGTCTGCGGCTTCTGGAATTTGATTCGGGGCCGATAGGCGACAGGCGGCCAAACAATATGATGTTTTCAAGTTTCTTCGAAAACTCACATTTCTCACGTTACAGGAATTCTATGCTACTAATGAAAATATCCATAGCTGATATCCCACTAGCAAAGTACGTTGGGCCAACATATACGAAGTTGCGTCAGCCCAGAGATTTATCTCTGGGCTGACGCAACTTCGTATATAACATTTTAATGTTATATACGAATATAACATTTTAATGTTCCGGTCAACAACGTATATGTCAACAACGTATATGTCAAATGTCAACTTCGTATATAACATTTTAATGTTCCGGTCGACAACGACACTTCTTTCCAGTGATTAATCGTTACGGTAAACGAAAGAGCTTATTTTACCTCCTGTCTCGTGCATCGTTTTGAATACCTATAGATAATCGGTACTTTCTTCTTAAAAACGACTGCAGTACTTTTTTTACAGCTTCTTCTTCAACAATATCCGTGAGATAAATATCTCACCTAAAATTAATCAACGTTGGAGAATAGCTGGTTTAATAAAAAAGAAATTAAACAAAATACAGTTTCGGGCGTTATGGTATTCAGAGCGATTTTTTTTGATTGGAGGTTTAACAACCACCGTGAGCAACTCAATGGGCTATAAGCAGTCGCCCATCCCTAATTTAGGGTCACTGGTTCCAGGGAAGGGAGAGAGCCAGCGCCGTAAGACAAACACAACATCCATGCCTGACCGGGATTCGAACCCGGACTCCTTACAGACGAATGATCAGAGGCCAGAGCCTTAGACCACTGCGCCAACGGGGCGGCATTCAGAGCGATACCAGATATTAGAGTAATGGTAGTTAAAGGGATAAGCTAAAATAGTAACTCAGGTTATATTCTGCAAACGAATCGCTCATACTGTATATCTTTCGTTACAATAGTCTATTTTCTTATGTTTCTTTAATTTATACCTCATGTCCGACTCTTACAAAAGGCCGACGCTTGAGGGACTATTAAAGAATTGTAGAGGATATTATTAATCTTTTACCTAACATTTTCATTCACACTAGCTTTCATATATTCTTTTATTAAACGAGAGGAAAAATTAATACTAGGTAGAATAGAAGTTAAGATTCTCTAAAAAGGTGGATCCTATTATGATTTAAATAATTACATACTTCAATACAAGAATAGGCAACCAACTGAGAGGGCCGCCCCGGTGGCGCAGTGGTCTAAGGCGCTGGCCTCTGATCATTCGTCCGTAAGGGGTCCGGGTTCGAATCCCGGTCAGGCATGGATGTTGTGTTTGTCTTACGGCACTGGCTCTCTCCCTTCCCTGGAAGCAGTGACCTTAAATTAGGGACGGGTGACTGCTTATAGCCCATTGAGTTGCTCACGGTGGTCGTTAAACCTCCAATCAAAAAAAAAAAAAAAAAAACTGAGAGGGTGGGAGCCTGCACGAGAGTTTCCGCTCGTAACAGGAAGTACACATTTTTTTCTTGAAATGCGTCTGAAGAACCCTCTACAAAGAGGTTCTCGCCCAAGGCCTTTCCAAGGAAAAAAAAAAAAAAAGAAACCAAAAAAAACTTTTTTGAAAGATGAAAAGATAGAAAAGTGGCGAATAACAATAGTACTGGAAATTCAAAAGTTTTATTTAGAAGAAACAAAACATCAAAGGATCCTGTTATACATTAATTTTGTTATAAGTAATATTTTTTGTGCTGAATTTGAAAATCGTTTTCATTTAAAAACGAATAGTGATAAATATTTAAGTATTGTTCAGAAAATTATTGGAGTTTTGTCGATATAGTCAAAATCGAATTAAGTAATGTATTTAAATTTTTTGAACAATTTACTGACACTATGTCGGAATTCTAAATAAATGTATTTAACAAAGTGAAAAATAATTAAATGTTACATGTTTATACCATTTAGCTCTAATTTTTCAAATTTGAAATAGTTATTCTATAATTTTATTTAATACTTTCAAGCTTTTCTTATATATAACTGGAGCCAAATATTTCCATTTATTAAATGTTTTTTGAGGTCCGTATTTTCTAGTTTCGAATTCTAAAAATCTTCTAACATCACATTTAATTGCTAATTTAATATGCTCAGAATTTTTTGATTCCTGTTCAAAAGATGAAGCATTTCTATTTTTCTATAGATTATATTTTGTAATTGCAATAGTGTGATGTGCAGCTTGGAGATAAATCACATGCTTGCAAGACACAGTAATAATAGTACTACTATTACAAACAGAAGCCCATAACAACAAAAACATTTACCAGTTATTCTACACCATTTATATATTATAACATACAAGTTACATAAGTCTAAAATCTGCTTTAATGGCGTTTAAACAACCACTAATATATGTCGAACTTTCGCACTCAGCTAGAAGCCTTTGTCTAAGTTTAATTCTCAGAGATTAAAACGCTCACAGACAACGATGAATCAATTCAGTATAAAGAAAGAAAAAAAAATTGAATTTTTTTCTGTAAAATTCAAAACATTGTTATTTTTATTTGAATTGTTTCAGGGTTGTCTGAGATCTTTTACACTCTGAAAATTGAGCCTAAACGAAGCCTCTGATTGGAGTGCAAAAGCTGGGCATATATTAAATGTTTGTGTTTACGCCATTTAAAAAGATTTTGGACTTATATGAGTCGTATGTTATAAGGAAAATATTTTTGCGCTGAAGTGAGAACAAGCCGTACACTGTTAAAAGTTTTGTGGTGGGCTGCACCAAAAAGTGGTGCCACCCCAGCTGCACCACTTTCTGAGAAAAGAAAAACCTTTGTGTGGTGCAGACAAAACCCAGGAACACAGTAAAACCTTGCACCGTAATGTGGTACAACCTTGTATCATAACGTGGTGCAAAGTTGTACCATGTTATTGGGTTTTGTTTACGCCACACAAAGGTGTATCTTTTCTCAGAAAGTGGTGCAGCTGGGGTAGCATCACTTTTTGGTGCAACCTACCATACAATTTTTAACAGGGTAGTGCTGACCCAAGTTGATGCGACTTGTGTCAGCACTTTCGGTGAAAAGAGGCGCTGCAGAGTGCGCCTCATCTCTAGTTCACATACGTAGCTTCTAAAGTGAAGCTGACACCTGACTTTCTCAGTCTGAACAATACTTTGTGTGAGATATGAGATCAAAAGTGATGGACAGACAGGCGGGTAAGTTAGAGATGTGATGACTTCGTATTTAATCGGGTCCGTTTGCTTAACGCGATCACCCGAGTGCGGTTGGTATTCGATGCTCACTATTGCAGCCGTTGGTTTCGAACTCGAAACCATCAAGTTGACTGCTTTAACTACTATGCTGCTCACAACTCTACCTGAAGGCAGACGATGCGTTCTTTCCCATAAATAGGAATTTCGGCTGGAAGGCAATGCATATACTCTACCTCTAATTTTTCATTGCTTTCACTTTAGAACTTTTCTACCTGAACATCTGTTCATTTCGGTTGGACCCATGACGTCAGGCCTTTTCCCGTCTTCCACGGCTTGGTTCAGCTTGCATGCTGGAAACCAAATCTTTTGAGGGAACCAGCAATCAGAAGATCTTATCAAAATTATTGAAGTGTCCGCTTGAATATTTTGAATTTGATCCACTATGTCATGCGATATTCGAGGCGTGAAATTTTGCCAACGATGGTATCTGTGTTTCTTCCCAGAAACAGCAGTCCCGTGGGCTCACACCTCTGCTAGTACATCTTGCTGGTATGTGTTTTCTGATGTACATCCCAAAATATTTCAATGGATCTGCCTCTTTTGAGATGGAACATTTCAACATGCATTAACGCATCAGAATTAGTCATACTGTAAGCCACGATTCTAAATCGCGGTCCACACGTCGCATGACAACCGATTCTTAATCGCGGTCCAACGCAAAAATGCATTTCCTTAATATCACTCATCTGTCACAACGACGTCCATAGCGGTTATCTGAGGATCCTATAGCTCAAACACAATTTACAAATTTTAAATGTATAATTTATCCCACACAGCTCATTTCAGGCCTGTCGCCCCGGTGGCGCAGTGGTCTAAGCGATAGCTTTGTAAAGGTTCTGTTGACCTGTGCTTCGTGTTTCACCAGCGTTTATTAGTGTTCTTTAGTGTGAGTGCCGTCATTTTGTGTATCTCCTGTGTCGATTGAGTCCGACTTTGACGTCCTGTAAGTAAAACTTTACTTGTACTAACTCTTTTTCCGTCTTGGCTTTGCCCAGGGTCGGATTTAGCAAGCCAGCCATTGCAAATGGCGGCGCCGGATCTGATAGGCCAGGTCTGAAGCTTGATAGCAAAGCTCCGCCCCCACCTGGCCATGTTCGGTGATCGTCACTACCACACGCAGCTGGTTTCCAAGCCGCGTTATCTGATGTTACCACTTCTTCTTCCAACTTTATGGATGTTGATTTCCCGACATTTTCCACCACCGTGACGTCATTAACTTCTTCAGTATCCGTTGCCTCTGGTACTTTATCTGTTCCTGCGAGCACTGCGTCTCGACCTTCCCCATCTCCGCCCATTCCTACGGCTACTCTACCTTATGCTTCCGTTGTGAAGGGTACCAGTTCATCTTCCTCTACAGCGAAGAACCCATGTACAACGCCTCTTGATATGATTGTCACTAGAGACAACAAGAAATTACGCATCCAAATTCCGGAAACTTCAGCTGCTGGGCAGGAGGATTTACGCACACAGAAACTTGGCATATGTTTTGATGCCCTCCCGGACACCAGCCTTAAGAAATACTCCTTAGCCGTCCGCCAAGTCCTCCCTAAGGGAGTGATCACCCATATGGCGAGGAAGCCTAGGACTGTTCTCATCTATTTTGCGAAGCCAGAGTTCGTGGAGCGCGTCTTATCTGACGGACTGCATGTTGGGGATCATACCTTAATGGGAGTCCCGCTCACGCAACTCCCCGTACTTGTTACGTGCTACATCGTACCACCATAAATCAAGGACCACTACTTAATGGCGGCCCTTTCCCGTTGTGGAAAAATAGTTGGTTCCATTTCCACTCTGTCTTCCGCACCAACAGACCCAGATGACAGGAACATCTTAGGTCTGCGTCGCCAAGCAAGGATCCTGTTTCCAACTGAAGATGCCATTGCTGATTGCCTTACTGACCTCACTGTGGTTGTAGGGAAGCAGATTTTCCGGATCGATATCGTTACTGCCTTGCATTGTTTTAAATGCTAGGCATATGGCCACATCCAATCACGTTGTCCACATGTACCTGCCAAGCCACCTATTTCCATACCGCCCGAAGTCAACACCCCAGCCTCAACACCAGTTTCTCTGGCCATACCAAGTTCGGCTCCACAGACGTCCTTGATCCCTTCTACTGTTGTCCCAGAGGCCTCTCCCCCAGCAAATGATGATTCATGATCAGTCTCCAAGTCTTCGATATCTACTACAGGAACTTTGGCCACCTCTCCATCGTTGGACCCATTTGCTGCTGTGGTACCTCTACGTTCTTCGGAGGGTATTATCTCAGAAAAGGAATGGCAACCCCTCCGTCGTGTTGCTTCATCTTCTTCCCTTGGATCCCCTAATGTGGAGTCAGATCTAACTGTCCTACACCCACCAGCTTCTCCCGGTTTTCCCACGTTGAAACGTACCAGACAGAGTTCCATCTCGCCAGTGACGTCTTCTTCACGCTGCTCTCGTTCCCGTTCGCCAATTCGACAGTCTTTCTCTCCAACAGCAGTTCCTACATCTCTTAAGTCCCCAGCTGTTCCAAAATTGTTAGATCAAAAAGCTTTCGCTGAATATCTGGAAATTTTCCCTGCATTAGATGGGCCGCTGGCGCCATCTGATCTTGCTCTCAACATACTCAATCAACCGTCACGTCCTCTCAAGCAGCTAGACTGCGTTCAATCACGTAATGCTTAGCTTCCTACTATTATCACCCAACTTCAGAATCTACTTGCTCTTTTGCCAAAAATTGACACAGTCACTAATGCGCAGACATCTAACTTGAAGAAACGTGTAACCAGTCTTCAAAGAAGTGCTGATAGTATTATTCAACCACTACAACCTCTTTCAAGTTAAAATTACTTTCTTTCAACTGTAAGGGATGCTCCGCCCCTCGTACCAAGGCGTTAGTGTTTGAAGACATTACACCGCATGATGCGGATATATTATTGCTACAGGAGACTAACTGCCATCCCAACACCTCATACCGCCGGTGGCGAAATTGGCCATTTCAATTCTACCATACCCATTGACTTAGTCTTCACGCAGGACTTGCGGTGGCCATCCATTTTCGTCTTCGATCCTTCATTACTGATGTCACGGTCAAACCGATTTATCGTGACCTTCTGCAACTTCTGTCTTTCCGACTTCACAACTTCCGATATCATATCTTCAACATCTATGATTCCGGCAATCAACAGTATGCAGACTGTCTTTTTGAGCATTTTGTTTCCTGTGTTCAAAGTCTTCCGGCCACTGATATTGTCATCTTAGGTGGTGATTTTAACTGAACCCTTGACCCATCCCTCTACAGATCGGACGGTTCCACGGATACCAGGTATTTTCTTACCAGAGCACTTTCTACAGCCATCAACCAGCTACAACTCCAAGATTATTTTCGACACCTGCACCCATTTCTTCGTTCGTACAGCTGGCGCTCCTACTCCACTTCCTCCCCTACAACTGCCCGATTTGACCGGTTTTATGTTTCTTCAATTCTTCTTCCTTCAGTTATCTCCCTTTCTCACACACTGACAGTTTCTTCCGACCACAGCTGTGTGGTCATGTGTCTTCACACCGGTCCATCTCCTCGGCAATACTACCGTACTTGGACCCTTGATGATGATCTTTTACTTGATT
The DNA here is from genome assembly GCA_039090855.1 of Macrothele yani. Taxonomy (NCBI): domain Eukaryota; kingdom Metazoa; phylum Arthropoda; class Arachnida; order Araneae; family Macrothelidae; genus Macrothele; species Macrothele yani. The sequence continues at coordinate 14,816,347 of CM077002.1, read as the reverse complement.
CAACTTACGTAAATTCCATTACATCGCAGCTCCAACAACCCTTATATACGCTCCCTTTTGCTTCTTGTTCCTTGCAACACTGGTTAAATGTGAAATCCAAAATTCTTCTTTATAACAAACAATATTTCCACGAAAAACGTACCACCGCCTCTATGAAGATTGATGCTGCACGCTCGATTTTTTCCACCCTAGATCTTGATTCTCCGCTGTTTTCTCATTACCAAGCCGAACTTCGTGCCTTGCTACTTCCTGTCTCTCAACAAGCTCTTCACCGCCTCAAGCTCCTTTATCTCCAGCCAAATGACTATCTATGTGAACAGGTTTAACAACTGGAATTCCACAAACGTTCTGCTCATCACCTCCGTAATCTGACGTTACCCGATGGAACTGTTACTAATGACCCCACTCTCATTTGCTCCGGTGTTAGAACATATTTCCAGTCACGTTTTGCTCAGTTCCAGTCAAGTTCTCCGCATGCTGATTCGATTCTTCGTGCCTTACCACATATTCCATCGCATCTTGTTACATCTCTTTCTATGCCTATCACCCCAGCAGAAGTAGTACAGTCACTTGCCTTACTTAACTGTCACTCGTCACCTGGTCCTGACGGGTTGACAGTTAATTTCTTTCGTACGTTTTCCTCTTTCTTACACCCTCTCCTATTGCCTTGCTTTACAGCTGCTTTTTTCCTTATCTGTTCTTCCCCCCGCTTTTACTCTAGCTCACATTATTATTCTTCCAAAGAAGGGGTGTATGCTGGAGTTGGATAACTGGCGTCCTATATCCATCCTTAATGTTGACTACAAGATTTATACTAAAATATTCTCTCTTCGATTGAACCCTGACCTTCCCACCGTCATACATCCCGACCAAACGTACACCCTCCCTGGCCGAAGCCATCATAGTAATATTAATCTCCTCCGTGACTCATATTGCCTTTCACACCTTTCCTCCGAACCTTTAGCCTTCCTCAATCTTGATCAGAGGCAGGCCTTTGATAACGTGAGTCATTAGTGGCTTGCCTCTGTGCTCTCTGCCTTCGGTTTCCCATCTGTCTTCATCACAGCCCTCCTTGCCCTGTATCAGGACTCAGTTGTCCATATCCCGACGGCCTCCTTCCTTACAGCCCCCATTCCGTTTCGTAAGGGCATCCGGCAAGTAAGTCCTGTTTCCGGACAACTTTTCTCTCTAGTCTTTGAGCCTTTTCTTTGCTCTATCCGTTCTCTTCTACAACCTCTCCCTCCACCATTCAGCATAGCACCAGGCACCATTCTATCGTTCTTACTGCCTACACCGAATATCTCACAGTTCTCATCCGAGAAGAATGGCAATTCACAATTGCTCTTGCATGGTATCAAGTCTATGCTGCGGCTTCAGGCGCTTCGTTAAACCTTTCAAAGTGTACAGGCATGTGGTGTGGCTACTGGAGATATCGCCCCGATACACCGTGGGGCACTCATTGGACTTCCACCAGTCAAAAGATACTTGGGGTGAACATTGGCAGCCGGGTCTCAGCAGCGGCTGCCACCTGGAGACCCCTCGTCAGGAAGCTACGTCACACCGCTGCTTACTGGTCCAAGATCAAGTGCTGTTTGACCTACCACAGTCGTGCACGGCTTTCTGGCACCCACATCCTCTCGTTAGTTTATCATTCCTGGATTGATCAACCACCACCAGCCTACGTTCAAACTGCAACAACATCAGCAATGCTCAGCATTGTTTGGTCATCTACTCATTGGTTATCTTCCTCAGTATTGTTTCTACCTTCGACTTGTGGTGGCCTCAATAAGCCAGAGATTATCATACGTCATAAAGCTGTAAGAATTTTCAATTTCCTCAGGTTTGATAGTTCAATCAGACTCTTCCGCTTCCATTCTTCTGCTGAATGTTCTGACTTCCCACCTTAATCCCTGCCTCACCGTCCATCTTCTTCTCAAGATGGATATTCACACTGTCATCCCCCCGTTTTCCTCTAGTCTACCATGAAGCTGTTCAGTTCCTTCGTTCTTTACCGCTCATTCGTCAACCCCCTCTTCCACTCTTGATCTTCTTTCCGAGCCTCTTTTTTTCTCCTCCGTCCTCCATCCCCCTGCTGCCAACTTTTTCTTTTTCCCCGCATGGCTACACGCTGGTGTAGTCTCCGTTTCCCAACTGGTCCTCCCCGATTTTTCATGGAAACCCGTTTCCGACCTTTTTCCCACCCTACCACCCTCGCCCGAACTCTCTGATAACTTCCTCCAACTTAAACATGCTCTTCAATCACTTTTTCCTTCCCTAGTCGATTCCTCTGGCCTCCTTTCCGTTTCCTCTGCCTCTCTCCCTTTTCCGTTCTTCCTTCCCTTTTCCGGTGATCTCCTCCCTCTCCACAGTCTTTCCACCCGCACCCTGTACCGTTTTCTCCGTTCTTCTTCTGCGGTACCTTGCCCTATTTCCTCTGTTCCTTCTGTTGCACTAATCTCAGTCTGATCTACTGCCCAACATTCACCGGCCCTCTCCTGAGAACTTGATGTGCACTGGAGGTTTTTGCACAATCAACTGCCTGTCCCTTCGACTTTGTTCCGGAGAAATATAGTATCATCAGATCTCTGTCCTTTTTGTAACGTCGTTGGAGACGTCTTACACATGTTTGTTTACTGTCCGACGCTACTCCCACTATTTCACAGTATGTTTCAACTTGCACATCCTTCTTGTACCAGTGATCTCACCCTAGAAGATTATCGTTTCCTCGGCCACAGTTCTACAAGTTTCTCCTCTATTTTACCAGTTTGTTCGTATTTATTTATTCTAGCTAAATATATTATTTTCTCTCACCTGCTACAGTTACAAGATCCAGATCCTATCACATTCTCTACCTCCTTGGTGGCACACTACCGCAACAGGGTTAAAGCCAGACTCACCCTGGAATACTCCTTGGCGAAAGATACGGCACGGTTACCTGCCTTCTTCACAACATGGTCTCCGTGTCGTCCCTGGTTTCAGTTTTCTAGTGCACAGACTGTTCATCTGCTGTTTTAATAAACCTACGTCGGAACTTTCAATTTTTACTGTTCCCTCACCATGTTTTCTCCTGGAACTAGATTGTGTTTGCTTCCTGCTGATGTCACCTTTTGTACACAGTTCTCTTCATCCGCACAGTGACTCTCTGCCACCAGTGATTCCCATGTAATTAGAACTGCGCGAATTTTTTCTGTAAATTGTTTCACTCCAGTGATGTTCCAAGACTTCAATGAACAATTATCTCAGAGCTGCTGCTGTTTACAGCAAATAATGCAATGCCTCTCATTGCTCATTTGTACAATTATCATTTCATTGTAAATATCTACATTTTGTTTTATTTCTCCGCTTCTCTCACACTGCGTGTGAGGTTGGGGATGTTCTTTTGGAATCCTTTTAAGTGAATAAAAGCGAATATTAAAACTAAGCGATGGCCTCTGATAATTCGTCCGAAAGGAGCCCGAGTTCGAATCCCGGTGAGGCATGGACGTTTTGATGTTGTGTGGGTCTTACGGCACTGGCTTCCTCCCTTCCGTGGAACCAGTGGCACTGAATAAGAGACGGGCGACCGCTTATAGCCCATTGAGATACTTAAGGTGGCCGTTAAACCTACAATAAAAAAAATTCAGAATTGGTAATTTAATGTAAATGTATCGCGGGTACGTACTGAAATAACCGTTTTCAAAAACTGAGATGGGATTCCAAATAGCTGCTTTTAAATCTAAGGCATACAGGGAAAATATAGAAATATTCGATTTTTTAATTGAAGTGTAATAGAAATTAATGTAAAACGAAAAACTACTAGGAAACTAAATAAATGAAAAAATATTTATAGCTTTTCTTTATATATGTTTTACCATTTTACAAGTTCTTATGTGGAAAATGTCTCCCGCGTGAGATTTCCTGCTGTAAGCTATCTTAAATGAGCGATTATACTGACGGCCTCTTTTATTTTGAGTTACTTATTTTGTATTATCAAAACCGATCGGCATAGCCTGAAAACACTAAAGTATTAAAGTACAACCACCCGAAAAGTTCCAGGGCTGACCGAATAATTGACGTAAGAGAAGTGGGACGAAAATTTAACGTGAATGCGAGAACACAGTAGTCCTTGGTCAATCAGCGAACTGCTAGGAACAGGTTTATATCGGTACCTACAGGCGGTATACAGCCGCCAAATGTGCCATAGCAAGCGTTATCGTCTCATTCTATTTTATCCCTGAAAAAAGTAAACATTCCCCTTTTTTTGGAAACTTGGTAAATCAGCTGCTGAAACTTACAAAATTTTAAAAGCGTATTGAGCCACAGCATTATATCGCAGCTGAGTTTCGTATTGTATGCACGATTTTGTGACGAGCAGGACTACTTTGACGATTATCCGAGATCTAAACGTCCCTGCAGTGTGCGAGATACCAGTCTTTCATTAAGTTTTCTTTTTCCCAGGTGCTCGCGTAGAGTCTCGTGACAGATAGACTTACTGATGCCCATCGACTCAGCCAAAGGTCGCACTGTTATTCGGCGACCTTTCTTTGCATTGCGTTTTCCTTTCCCAGATCTTCGCGTAGAGTCTCATTCCTTTTCCCAGATCCTCGCGTAGAGTCTCATTCCTTTTCCCAGATCCTCGCGTAGAGTCTTATTCCTTTTCCCAGACCCGCGCTTAGAGTCTCATGACATATAAACCCACGGATTCCCACCTACTCAGGCAAAAGTCTGACTGTATTTCGGCGATCTTTCTTTGCATTACGTTTTCCTTTTCCCAGATCCTCGCTTGGGGTTTCATGACAGATAGACCCACTGATACCCACTGACTCAGCCAAAAGTATCACTGTAATTCGGCGATGTTTCTTTGCGTTACGTTTTTCTTTTCCCAAACGCTCGCGTAGAATGTCATGACAGATGGACCAACTAATGCTCACCGACTCAGCCAAATGTCTCACTGTAATTTGGTGATCTTTCTTTGCATTATGTTGTTTTTCCCAGATCCTCGCGTAAAGTATCATGACAGACCCACTGATGCCCACCTACACAGGCAAAAGTTTGACTGTATTTCGGCGATCTTTCTTTGCATTACATTTTCCTTTTTCCAGAACCATCACTTGGGGTCTCATGACAGATAGACTAACTGATACCCACTGACTCAGCCAAAAGTATCACTGTAATTCGGCGATGTTTCTTTGCGTTACGTTTTCCTTTTCCCAAACGCTCGCGTAGAATGTCATGACAGATGGACCCACTGATGCTCACCAACTCAGCCAAATGTCTCACTGTAATTTGGTGATCTTTCTTTGCATTAGGTTTTACTTTTTCCCAGATCCTCGCGTTGAGTCCCATGACAGATAGAGCCACTAATGCCCACCGACTCAGCCAAAAGTATCACTGTAATTCGGCGATCTTTCTTTAACTGATTCCTCACCTCTTCAATATTTTCTGCTGTCGGCACCCTAACGGGCAACCCAGATATCGGAACATCTTGGAAGCATACGCTTTCGTCAAGAAACCTTGCACACCATTCGAAAACTCTGCTGCTGCATCATGCTATGTCTCCATAAGCTTCTTTTAGCATTCTGTAAGTCTCAGTAGTTGATTTACCAAGTTTTCAACAAAAACGAATGTTTACTCTCTGCTACTCCGTGGCTAAAATGAAATCGAACGCGAACGCTTGCTATGACTTCCTTAATGCCCGTTTGCCGTTTTCAAGCAGTTCGCAGATTGGCCAAGAACTTCTGCCTTTTGGAATAATTGATACTTTTATCCCACTACTGTTACGTCAGTCATGCGACCAGTCCTGAAACTTATAGGACTTAGGTTGTATAGTTTATTTAGATAGTTCAATGAGCAACTTACAATACGACGTGTCGACCAGCCCTCTTCACACAGCCTTACAATTCTTCCTCTCTGAAACGCAACCAAATGGCGATAATCCTACCGACGGCGTGTACCCGGTATTGTCAGCCTTCGCTGAACAGTTTCCCAGCACAAACAGCAAATCTGAAACGTCTACGTGACTTCCACCAGGTACCACACATTACCATTCCTGCTGCTGCAGCCACCTTTGTCTCCTGAACGTGTGACGCTATCGGCTTCGGTTCAGTCAATTTATTAAAAATTAAGATTTTCAAAGGAGCAACTAATTACTACTCAGAGACATTTGAAAATATGACACCACGGATGAATACTTACATGTTTTAGAACACAAAAAGACTGAAATCAATACTTTGTGTGGCCACCATTGGTTTTTATAACGGACAGAATACGATCTGGCATACACTCAATGGCGGATTTGCAGTAGTCAATTGAAATGTCTTTGCACCACAGGTACTTTGTCGCGTCAATCAAAGCTTGGGTATTTGATGGCTGTTTTTCGGCTACCTTGTCTTTCAAACTGGTCCACAAAATTTTGATGGGGTTAAAGTCGGGACTATTACCCTGCCTGTCAAGCACAGTTATGTTTTTTCTCTGCAGGTAGGCTTTTACTGTCTTTGATCTGTGGCATGGAGCACCATCAAGCATAAAGGTTGTGCATCTGCGCGCTTTCAAATGTGTTAACAGCTTCTCACGTAACTTTCCCACATAAAAAGGCACAATCACGGTAGTGCCTGTTGCAAAAAAGATAGTGAAGCAGTACGTACCTAATGCTGACATAGCATCTCATATCATATAACTAGGCGGATGTCTCACGGTGCTAACGGTGTATTTTTTATCAAACCATTTGCCTTTTGGTTGTCGAAAATGTGCTTCACGTGATACAAATTAACGCACAGTTCATTCATCGGAAAAGAGAACTTGGCTTCAATTTTCAGCAGTCCACAGTTAATGACGCTTCGCAAACTGGAGTCTCTTCTTTTTCATGACACAGTTAGTCTATGTTTATGTGCAGGTTAATAAGTCTTTAATCCAAAATATTTGCTATTATGTCTGGAAGCAGTGCTGATACCAATATCAGACCATTTTGAATGTAGAAATGCCTTGCCTTTCTTGCACGAACTCCTCGGAGAACGCATAACTAATCGCCTTATGGTATTGTCATCGCGTGGGGTTGTTTTCCTTGGACGTCCACCTCTCTTTCGGTCGTTAAATTCACCTGTATCTTGATATTTCACGATCGTATTATGAATTGCAGTTTTGCTCACATTAACCTTTATTTATGTCAGGTTCAGGGTATCCTTCATGATATAAAATCTCTATTTGTGCCCTCTGAGTAACACTTGATGCTTTTTTGTCCAATTTTCGCTATATTAGAAATAAGTACAGAACTTCTCAGCATGAAAACCAAAAGAAACCTGACCCTTGCATACTTCCTCCAATTCTATCAACAGCTGCCGCTGTAAGATGATGCAAGTCCGACAGGAAGTTGAGTAAAACAGACAGTAGCTGACGACATCGGCAGAAATCTCCTTATGTCAACAGGTGATCTTAAACTTTTGCAAATTGCAACATTGGTTATGGTCAATACTATGCACATTTATTTCTAAATAAAGCTGAAAATGATTTGAAAAAACGAAGAGGAGTAGAGAAGGAATTAAATGCCGGAGATAAAAGGAAAAATAACGTAAATTAAGCAATAATGACGCATTCGTTTGGAAAAAGAACCATTATTCCAACTCACAGAGGAGCGTTAATATATAAATTTTGGAATTCATGTTGATCTGCTTCTAAAAAAATATTTTTCAAAAGTGATACTTCCGGAAGAATTATATGCAAACTGTTAACTTTTTCCCCATCTCTTTCGGCTTTAGTTGTCTCACGTTCCTGAAACTCCAAGGATAACAGCCCCAATTTTACTGAAACATCGCTACTTAGATTTTAGTTGCTGTCTTTTCTAAATTATTGCATCAAAATCGAATCCTTTCCTCTTTTATTAAAGCTGGAATTCTTCTAAGGTTTTCGAGAAAAATATAAAGAACGCTCCTGCAGATACATTTTATTTCTGTTTTTTTCTTTCCCTTTCGCTGGTTTACTGCTCCAAATCAACTTGGGAAGTCGTACATTTTTACGATATCGTTCGAGGTGATCTTCGGGAATAGAAAATATTTCCGACATTCTGCTAAACCCAGCAGTTATACTCCTTTGGAAACGCTATTCTCCGGCAAGCGTCCCCCTACTCCAACGTCCTGATGGCTTTAGGTTTGACTGTTTCTCAGATAGGTCTTGTCAAATATTTCTGAGCCCTGCTTCTTGGAAAACTTTGGTCAGGAGATAAAACTTGATTTCTGAGGAGATTGTACAGGCGAACTTTGAAGATATATTCTTTGGAGTGAAACTCAGAATTATCTGTCCCTGTGCATTGATTGAATGTTTTGTAATGGACGAAAGCGAAAGGAAAGCGAAAACACAGAATGCAAAAATAAAGGAACTGCAAGGAGGTATAAATGTTCTTTTATGTCATTTCGTTGTGTTTTGATTCAGTCTTTTACGTTCATGTAACCAATGTGATCAGCTATATTTTCTTATTTACGTACTTTATGTGAACGATTTATAAACCTGCGTTTCTAATTGGCAGACCAGATATTTACTCACAGTGGTCGTTTAGAAAGTTATTAACCACCAATGTTAGTAGATGAAAAGATTATGCCAATCTTGCGCTTCCGGTGATTGCTTTGTGATATCACTGTCCAAATCGCCATCGTAAGACTACCTAATCACAACATTTCTTTATATTTGCACCGTAATAGCGTGTCGGAATTATTATTCGTAAACCAGCTAGAGTAATCTTCATAAATTCTACCAGACCTTTTAATGCATAATGTTTCCAATCTTTGATTTAAAAAAAATTGGGGAATATTGTCGATATGCTGTTCTTATTCCTCATAAATAAATTAATTATTATATGACAATAATATGTCCTGCTGTGCGTTTCGCCTTCTACATGTACATAAATACAGCAAAAAATTGCCGTGTAACTAAACTAACATTTAAAACTATAACCGTTTTCACGTCCTTTACGTAACAAAACTGTGCGGGAGGTATTTCTGAAATCTCCATTACTAAATTATCAAATGACTGTGAATTCCTTCTGTACTTAACGTAAATGTGTTTTTGCAGAAGTTTTTGTTCTTTGTTTGAGTTATAAAATTTATGATAAGACATTTCCCTTCATAATTACAGTTCGGATCTGCGATTCACATGTTAGGAGGGTGATGTCATTCAGTGACGTCACGATAATTCGTTTGCTCGCCTGCGATTCACATGTTAGGACGGTGATGTCACTCAGTGACGTCAAGATTATTCGTCTGCTCGTCTGCGATTCACATGTTAGGACGGTGATGTCACTCAGTGACGTCACGATTATTCGTCTTTGCGGAAAGCGCGATGAGCAAACTTTACAGTCTATTAACCTTGATTACCCACCAATTTGGATGAGTGGTCTGGGCAATGTTTTCCAGTCATTCGTCTGATATCTGCTCTGATTCAAGTCCCAAATAAGGCATGGCTGGTGTTATTGCCTTACGGAGCTGGTCTCTCACTTTCCGTGAGCCAGTGTCCCTAAATCAGGGAGGTTCGATTTCTGATGGCTATTATGTTGCTAGTTCAGGCCATTAGATCTTGAAGTAAATAAAAGCTATAAAAACTAATTTCTTACGCCGTTATCTGAAGATGAACTTTCTTGCAATTGCTCTTATGTTTGCAAATATAGATCATATGCACTGTGACAGTCTCGGGGAAACTGCTGCAGGCATACAAAACGCCAAAGACAGCTTCAGTAATCTTTGCATGTTCCAGAGGCTTAGAAGAGACAAAATATATAATGCAAGGGGTTAACGTCGATTTTCGATAAACTGGAAACTTAATTTGTTGAAAATTCAGGTCCCGAGACAGTAAAATACCCAAGAAAGGCCGCTTCTCCTCTTTCCCCAGTTCCCTCGTAAACTTAATAGACAGGAACTGGGAGGATAGACATTCAGTAAATTCATCAAGCAGATGCAGAGAATGAGACCAAAGTACCAACATGTAATCTATGTGTCTTACTAAAAGTGACGGTTGATGAGGAACGTCCAACAAAACTCTTTCTTCAAGATACTGGAGGAGAATCTAGGCCAAAATGGGGGAGGGGGAGGGGGCATTGGTGCTCCCTCCCTCCCTCCCTCTACTGAAGAAGCTTACCATCAGATTTAAAGTAAGACCGTCTTGCTACGAGCTTTAGTGCAGAAACGTAGCATCGGCTTCAAGTGGGGAAATAGAACTCTCCTCTTGAAATTTACTAGCAATAATGGAATGAACAATGTAAAGGGGGAACCCTGGAGCAGTGACACGGCGTCCAATGATACTATGACAAACTCCGTGCCAAAGGAGTTAAAGGCTTTAATACGGATTAATGCCTGAGTAGAACTTCCAATAGACACAGAAGAATTTAAAGGAAGGGGTTTCAAAAAGAAGCTTACGCAGTCTCAAGCGAGCTGGTTGGGTAAGCATACCCAGAAACTAATAACCTGAGCGGTTGACCAGGTTTATGTGTCTTCATTTTACCAAAGACTTCAGGAACCCTTGGTCCAACAGGAAGTTTCATTTTAGTGGAAATAGAGGTGGGGAGGAAACCTTGATTTCTCAGCTTCCCTAAATCAGTGACAGTAGATGAAGTCGGGTCGGACCTGAGAACTCGATGAGAGATCAAATCAATGGCCTGGATCATCCTGGCGTGGTAGCCAACTCGGTCTAGAATAATGATCTGATTTGTTTTATCAGCCCCTATAATAGACAAAATAGGGTTATTAGCCAATTGTAGTAATTGATCTCTTTCATATTTCAACTCAGGTAATATCTTGCTACAGCTTTTTGGCCACAGTGTAGCGTGTAACATCCCGTTCTTCCTCTGGTAGTGCATCAATAATATTTTCAACCTGAAGTATTGAATGCAGAGGGCGAAATGGTGAAACAGGAAAACTGTATTTAAACCCTCGATTAAGGGCGGAGCGTTGAGCGTTCGACAAATGAACAGAACTGTAGTTGAGAAATGGTTCCGGCAGAGAAGAGCTATTGATGGAACCAACATGTGAACACACCGGCTGGATTCGAGAAAGACGCCCGGAGACCAAGCTACAAAGTGTTTGGATATTTCTTTGATTGACACAGTTAATCTCCATTTGAAGAGCAGTAAAAAAGATCATCAAACGCTTACGTAGAACTATATGATGTGTAAGCCTCGTCAGGTTTGCATACGCATTGTAAGACTTGCGATTTAGTAGGTCCAAGTAGCTTCTTTTGCTTCGTATCTCCGCAGTAGGACGTTTACCCCGGGCATTGCCAATGACTTGTTCGTCTCTCGTTGAAATATCGTAACTTCGTATTCTGAGAAACTGTGACATAATCAGAAGCGAGCGGCAATTGGTAAGAGAGTTGAGATAAGCCTCATTGACAGTTAACTTGCGACAAAACGTACAAAAAGTCCTGATCACTCTTTCCATGTCAGTGCACAACTAATAATAAGGTAGACTACCATTTAAGCCACACTATTAAATATCAGATTTGCAGCTAAAGTAACTAATGTTAATTAGAAGTTACTCGTACGAAATGGTCATAGTGATTTTCCAAATAGCAGTCTACATACGATAAGTTAAAATCAAATTTTCAAACTGCAAGTTAAAACCACTTTATTTACAAATTAAAAGCTAGTTAAAATGCGAGATCTTTCGAGGCCTCATGTCCCTATCATCAGGTTAAGTGCCACTAGACACAGAGATGAGACGGTTTGTTGCACCTTCTACACAGCAACTCGAAGACGACGAATTTGCATAATATTTTTATTGTATTCTTCTGAACTTTAGTTCATTGTAAATGGCATCACTTGTGATCGTGATTGAGTGTATTGGGGGTCATTGTTGGTGTTATATAATGGTTGCATTTCTGTGTCTAGTGGCACTTAGGCTCATGATGGCAACATGAGGCCTTGAACAATCTCGTATTTTAAGTAGTTTCTAATTTGTAAATAAAGTGGTTTTAACTTATCGTACATAGGAAACTATTACTATTTGGAAATCACTATGACCATTTCGTACGAATAACTTCTATATTATCAAATTCAATGCAGTTTGATATACAAGAAAAATGAATGGTTTATGTGAAATTTTGAAATTTACGAGTTGCATTCCCCTTAAAGCAAATTAAGAATTCATTAAAAGTAACAGACGTTTTTAAGGTGTTTGTTGTTTTGATTATTCAAAGTTTTATCATCTTATAATCATTCGTTTACCAAATCGTTTGGTTTTCTTACATGACTTAACGTTTATAAATTTAGGACAATCTGAATTTATCCCCAGTGAAATTTCCATGTCTTCCAGAACATGCATTGTTTCTGATAAGGTAGGGGGAAACAGCATTTATCTGGGCAATATGGATAGTTTTGTTTTCTTAGTGACGCATTAAAAGCGTTTTTGAGCAGACAATAATAGGGAGCGCAGAAGGCTCGTAACACGTCAGAACGTTTAAAGGGCTATCTGAAATGGAATATCTCATTACATCGCTGTCAGAATTTCGACATTTCTTATACATCATCTTCTGTTTCGTACTGTAAAGGGGCAATGCTACAAGTCTTTTCTATAAAACTACATACATAAAAATATGAACGTACGTTTTTGGACGTGGTCGGCACTGAAAGAATTTCCAATTACTGGAAGCATAATTTATCAAAATCCGTCCTACGTCTAGAAAGATTCTCCGCACAAATCCGGTTTTTTTTGTAAAGGAAAAGGAGTTATTTCTTTGCCCTCGATACTCGGAGGAGAAAACATTTCATATCAGATTTTGTTATTCTTTTATTTTCCGTTCTATTCAACAGTCTTGCGAAATCACGATAACAAGGGAGTTTCATATCTTTTATTCCTTTGTTTTACTTCGTTTCGTTTTTCTGGCTTTGCTCATGTATTTAAATACTGAATTGCATTGTGTTACTCGGAGCAATATCACATAACTTATGAAAAAATCATAGAATTCCTCATGACTTCTACATTTTCCAATCGATGATGCAAAGCTGTCAGATTAATTATTTCATTTTTATGGCATAGTATCAATGCTTTAATATAGTACTTGAACAAAAAAAATGTACTTGTCTTTGTTTGTGAACCTACCAGTGGAAGTTATATTTCAACAAATCCGTGAGGAAGAATAACTGCGTACGAAGATGTGAGGTGTAATCAAATGAAACCGGTTCATGCCACGCCATGTGGACCGTCGCACGATGAGCATGATGACGTCAAACCTCGCGTGATAAGCGCAGACCAATGAACAAGCGAGCACGCGTTCATTCTCCTTGCATGTGTGGTTTGCGCTGCAGGTCGTTGACAACATGGCCGGTGTGTTCCCGAATCCGTTCAAGGTGGATCAGCGAGCTACGATTCTGTTCCTAACAGCGGAAGAATGTCGACCAGTCGACATTCGTTGCAGAATGCAGGCGGTGCATTCTGACAAATGTGTGTCGAATTCAACAGTGGCGGACCGGGCATGAATGGTTCGAGTAGGACGTGGAGGAACGAAAGATCTTCCGACGCCTGGCCAGGGAGATGTTGCGAAAGACGAAGCCATCGCCAAGACTTATGCAGCAATACGGGTGGACTGTCGTCGGAGTCCACGTATTGCTGTCGTCGGAGTCCACCCGTTTGCAATGGATGCCACGGATGCTGACAGACAAACATAAGGGCTGAAGTTTGAACCACTTGCTGCGTTACGAATGGGGGAGTGATGCATTTCTGTGGTGCATAGTGGCAGGCGAGGAATCGTGATGCCACCACTTCGAGCCGTCCAGCAAACCAGCGAGCATGCAATAAAAACATCCCGGATCACTAAAACACAAAAACTTCAAGTCACAGGCTTCCGACGGTAAGGTTATGCAGGCTGCATTTTTTGACCACGAAGGGCTTTTGTTGGTGCACTTTAAAGAGCCTCAGGTGAATATCAATGCCAATCGCTACAAAGGCACACTGGACGAGCTACATAAAGCCATCAAAAATAAGCGACCCGGCATGCTTTCGCGTGGTGTGATTCTGTTGCACGACAATGTTCGTCCGCACATTGTGCAGGATGCATTAGCTCGGAAAGGATGGGAGGTATTGCACCACCCAGTTTCTAGCCTCGATCTGTCACCATTTGACTTTCATTTGTTCGGACCCTTAAAAAAAGTTCTAAAGGGACAACGATTCCATTCCGATGCCATGCCTGCGGTGACCAAACGTTTCAAGGAGGAACCAAAGTCCTTCTTCGCGGACGGTATCCGCTTTTTCGCCAAGCAGTGGAATGCGTATCTGAAAGCCTACGGCGACTTTATTTAACGAACACTGGCGCATTTTTGCTTCCTTATACATTGAAGAGCAATTGAATTAGAGACAGCTGGCGTTATGCAAATTTCGCGCTGTGGGCGGCCCTGTAAACGGAAACGACATGACGTATGCAGCTATCCGACAATATAAGGAGTGGTGCGACGGGAATGAGTAAGAGTCGGAAGCAGTATGGGTAAAACGAAGGATCTAAGCGCATTTGATCGTGGGCAAATTGTCGGGGCCCGACGAATGTGTCACTCCATCTCGGAAGTCGTGCAGGCACTGGGATTTTCACGAGTCACTGTGTCACGGGTGAACCATGAGTACATCGGATCCGGTAAAACCATCCCTGCAAAGGCCAACTGCCGTGGACAAAAGCGTGTGGATGAGCTGGGTCATCGTCGGCTATCTCGCATTGTAACAGCGGATAGACGGGCCACAGTGCAAGAAATCACTCGACAATTTAACGCTGGTGCACAAAAACGTGTAAGCAGCCAGACCATCCAGAACCATCTCCTCGCTATGGGGTACAGGAGCCATCGTCCCACGAGGGTACCTCTCCTGACCGCACATCACAGGGTGCAAGGATTAGCATGGGCGCAGGAACATCGCCACTGAACCTTAGACATGTGGGAAAATGTTGCCTGGACTGATGAGTCGAGATTCACATTGGTACATGCGGATGGCAGGATACGAGTACGGCGCAAACCATATGAAGCGATGGATCCTTCTTGCCAGCAGGGAACTCTTCAAGCTGATGGGGATGTCATTCTCGTCTGGGGACTGCTTACGTGGACTGAAATGGGACCCCTGGTACGTGTGACATCGCCCCTCACAGGTCAACGTTGCCGGGATATCCTGGACGACCATTTGCTCCCGTTTGTGCGTCTTCAACATCCCACTGGGGACCTCATCCTGCAACAAGACAATACACAGTGCCATTGCTCCCGAATTGTATCTGAATGGTTGGATGAACACTCCAACGACGTGACCTCGCTTCCTTCGCCAGCTAGGTCATCTGACTTCAATCCCATCGAACAGATCTGGGATGCCATCGAGAGAGATGGTCCAGGCTCTTACACCCCTCCATCAAATCTTCGTGAACTTTGGGAGCTTGTTGAAGGGTCGAGGATCCGTATGGCTTCCCAACGCTTCCGGTGTCTTGTCGAGTCCATGCAGAGACGAATCACCGCCGTCATCAGGACGAAAGGAGGTGGCGCTACACGTTACTAGACAGATATCTCTAATTTTATTGCTCTTCAGTGTATATTGCTTTGTTTAATTCAGCCACACCTGCTTCTTAATAAAGGCACTCAAACGTGTTTCATTTGATCACGCCGAACATATTGCGCAGTTGTCTAAGCATTGTTCCGTTTTGGAAGGGGTCGAATTAACGACCACAATGAGCAACATAAGACTGATCCCGCCCTAATTTCGAATAGCTGGATCAAGGAAAAGCGCAAAACTAACATCATCGGACAAGTGAACAGAACATGCCACATCCGGGCTATTAGCCTAAGCTTATGTCGTACAAATGGTCAATAGCCGGCGCCTCACAAACGGCGGACACCTGAATAGCTGTCTGCACGTCACATTGACAGTAGAGATCTGTCTCCACATTTTTACCCGAACGTCTCTACTGGCCGTTCGGTTTTTCCAAAAATGTGTGTTGTTAATTCCGCACATCATCTGGAGTTATTCAAAGGTTCCTTCTTCGCTTCAAACAATCTTGTATATAAAACACAAACCGTGTGTTTGCCTGAAGGAGCAAAAACTCTCGAACGCCGAACTGTGGCATCGTGAAATTTGCATAGCTTATTAATACAGGAATTTCTAGGTCAACGCAACTATTTTTAGATCTCTGCGTTGTTTCGTTCGCGAGTTATGAACGAATTAATAAGCTAATAAATAAAGTCAGGGTCGTTTGCTACGTCATCGTTTCTGAAAGCACGTGACTGCATTCATCGCGCCGGCACATCCACAGGTGTTTCCATTCTTTGAAAACTGTGCATAAAAAAACGCAAAAACGAACTTTGCGAAATCTTAACGAAACGGGCTGATATGTTTTTCAACATCCTGAATTGGTTATAAGAGAAATCCGTCAAAATTTGAACGGAATACGGTCAAAACCTTTTAAAATAGGCATGGCATTTTTAATTCATCGGTAAATAGAAATATATGCGCAGAAATGGTTAATAACATTTTTACGGCTAATTTAAAAAGTTATTCGCCGATTCAGGCGAAATGTGGAGGTCATGTTCCTATTAACGATTTATGATGTTCATTAAAAGTTCAGCCAGTTTTATAAAATATTCGCATAGATACGTTCTCAACTTTTTTATCATAGAGATTCGCCCCTCAAAGACGTCTGAAACAGAAAGCACGAGATGCATTTGATGCTTCTCAAATGGACAGCTGTATGTCGGAATGTCAAGAGCAAAGGATCCAACAAAATTATATATTGTCGTCGATGAAGGAGAAACCAAAAATGTTGTGTACGACCAAGTGCTGAAATAATCACACTATTAATAAATAATCTGTAATTTGTGAAATCAGCTAATTTTCTTTCTTGCAAGAATCAATTTTGTTCCCGATTTTTTCAGTGACGTATAAGGAAATATTAAATTAATAAGCCTAAATCCAGGGGAAAATCGGTTAGTAAAGCTAGCAAATAAATAAATAAAAATAATTAAGAGGGAGATGACGTGACGTATTACAGAGGTGAAGTACGTGTCAAGGACAACAAATTTACAGCGATACATTCCGTCGGTGCAGCTTATTCGGTTCGGACAACTCACTCCGGAGCGGGCAGACGCGAGTTTCATTTCTATCACCGACAAATTCTTGTCTTCAAACAGTATATGGCAATACTTTCTGTAACGTAAACAAAACGTTGCTGCAACCAACGGACATAAAAGCTGATTCAGAAAATTCTTCAAATTACCCGTTTGCATGATCCAGTGGACCACCGAGCTGAATATATACCTACGTCTGTGTTAAGGAAATGTTTCTGGGATTGGCTTAATAATTTGCATGGGCATCTGAGAGTATGTGTTGCAGATCCCTAATTTGCATGCAGTGAATTTAAGGAGCGTGAAGCCTAGCTCCGTAGGGAAAGTACATTTCCCATGCCTCCTGCCATGCTAGGGTTGGAATGCAAGGCAGAAATCTGTGGCCGTGTCCACCCTGCAATCGGCGCAACGGTTGTAGTTGGGCATTGAGAGTTTATCTTGCTAAACATATGAATAGTGATGTTCGTTAAAAAAAAAAAAAAAACTTTCAAAATTATCAGTATAGTTCTATAGAATTTGCAGAAACAATTTACGTTTCCAGAGCACAGCATGTGATTGCATAAAGCATTTCTTGTTGGGAGTTCATTCATCGTTTACGCAAAAGAGTCATTCACGAACGAAATTTCGAAAAAATGGCCATTCAATTTCCAGGTTATAAGTACGCTTACTGAATAAATCGTTCATTAGCGCGATCTGGTGTTTCCCAGCAAAAACATAAGTTTTGGGAAACTGCTGGTAGTAATGAGTACCTGCTGGCTGAAATCTGCCGCTCACGGCCCGGTAGCGGTCCGTTAGTGTAAGTGGCATTAGTTGGTAGCCATTGATAGCCCTGCAGCATCGCCGTGAATTGTGGGCCTCCAAGCAAGTGCCACACACGCACGCACGCACGCACGCACGCACACGATGAAGAGCCATTCCTTGTGAACGAATCATTCATGAATGGTCCATAATTACAGCAGAAGATCTTTCGCAGAATGAATGGCACTAGGTTCTATCCTAGTGAGTATACGACTTGTTACAATATTTATGCTATCTTTTAAACCACTTGAAAGGATTCGAACAAAGACATGAAAGAATTGTAGCACTTTAAGCTGCCCGACTAGCTTTAATAAAATAAAGACTACACTATACTGTATACTGAAGTACTAAAAACCTGAGATAGCTCTCAAATACCGCGTTGGTCCTCCTCGCGATGAGATCATGTCAGCAACGCGATGAGGAATGGACTCCGTCTCTGTAGTACTGTGGAGTCAGTGAACACCGTGCTTCCTTAAGAGCGTCCCACTATTTAATAATATTTTCCGATTTATAATTCCTGGCATTGACGGCACGTTGCACATCATTCCAAATATGTTTAATGGCGTTTGAATCCGGAAAAACGAGAGGGCCCCGTCACGATGCCAAACTCCATTTAATGTTACTCAAGCCACAAAAGGACGACTGTGGACGTTTCTAGTGAATCATTGTCCTGTTTAAAGCGGTCGTATCCGTCCGAGCGGTTGCATGATATGAACGGTGCAAATGATCCCTGAAGATGGTTACGTAGCCTCCACCGGTCAGAGCGGTCTACAGACGAATGAGAGCTCCGAAAGCGTACCAGCTGAAAACACCCCACTCCCCAAACAGAGCCACCGCCGGAGTGCACTGTCCCTTGTAAGCAAGCAGGATTCATTGCCACGTGGGTTTGTCGCCACACCCGGTGAGGCCATCTGACGGAAAACGGTACTACCGTAATTCGACAGACCAGACCACACGTTTCAAACTTTATTTTGTCCAATGGCAGTGCTCCCGAGTCCAGGCGAGGCACACAGCTTTGTGTCGTCGGGTCAGAAATGGTATCCTGGTGTGCCGTCGGCTCCGGAACCTCATAGAAGACAAAGAACTTTGCACTGTCCGAACGCTGATGCTACTTCTGGCCCCAGCATTGCATCGCGCTGGGGCCACTGTACCAAAAGATAGAAATTATGTGCAAACGATTTTCCATCAGAAGGTGTATCCGCTGAATAAACTATTTTTTAAATCGGAGCTTTAGAAAAATAGTTATCGGGAAAAATGTAATTTATTTTACGCCCCCTAGCGGAAAATATACGCGTAATTTGAAAACGTAACTATATCTAATATACTCTTCGGCATAAATGAAAAATTTGAATATTTTTTTCAATCGGATGTTTAGAAGCAAAACGTGGAATAAAACATTTTTTTGAATTCGACATCATCTGCATTTACGCCCTCTAACGAAGAAATTGTACATCGTAAAAAAAAAAAAAGAAATAAAGGATCATCATTCTCATATTTCAAGCTTCCCAATGCAAAAATAATTTTTCAAATCGAACTAATAGTTGCACAGATATTGTGGGTACAGACGGACGGACGGACAAACCGATAACATAAGTACAACTTTTTTCAAAAGACGTGCTAAAAAAGAATGTGGTATTAGCAATGTGGAAGACATGGGCACTCAGCTTACGAAAAGGGTAACAGAGAATAAAAAACGGAAGTTAAGAACCTTTCAAACAAAATAGGTTTGGACAGACTTGTACAAAATGCACGGCAGAACAGAAATACTGGGTGCATGTAATGGAAACATTAGCTCCTTTCCAGTTAACTTGGAACCTGAGTCTAAGCTCATGACTGAAAAGGAATCAGAAGTAATATCCAAACCAGTCATCTAGTTAGGTATATTAACAGATCTGTTTGGGACACTGGTTTCGATTGTCAGAAAATAGAGCTAGACGTCTTCCTCATCACGTTTTTTTTTCATTAACAAATAAAAAAAAATGTGATGAGGAAGTGAACCTCGAAGAATAATCCAGAGAAGACTGCTCAGAAGCCCGTGTCAAAAGACTTCCTTATCCCGGTATCTTTCATTCACAAATCTGTTAAGGAATCTGGTCAGCTGGCAGAGAAGGCTGGTCACAAGCCAGCGCTAGCAAGAATCAGAAGTAATATGCAAACCAGTCATCTAGTTAGGCATATTAGCAATTCTGTTAAGGACACTGGTTTCAAATTCGTCATTCATGTTGACCCCAGCTAAGATATTTATGGCAAACTATCGCTTTCGCGGCAAAACTATCACCCCAGTCGTGAAACTGCGAGAGCCGACAATATCAGTACGGAAGTTTAAATTTTGATTGTAAACAGCATGAGCCAAATCATGAATATAACTACAGACTGACCACACACGTGTTGGACGGTGTGCTCCAAATCCCGGATAGAGAAGCACGGGGGAAGCCGGCGTCTCAACTGATCCCACACATGCTCGATAGGGGGCATGTGTTAGGAGCAGGAAAGCCATGGAAGTGTCTGAACATGACGTAAGCAGTTCTGGGAAACCCGATTAGTGTGCGCGTGGGCATTATCCTACTGGTATAGCGCACCTGGAATCCCAGCCAGGAATAGGAGCCTATGGGGCAGTAGGATCTCATCCACATACTGCTGGACCGTCAATGATCCACTTCCCGCTACTAAAGCTGATCGGCTATCGAAGGCAATGACCACCCAGACCATAATGTCAGCAGTGGAGAAGGTGTGGCACTCGATAGCGAGGGTGTGGTTTTGCCGTTGACCCGGGGGCCCACACCCCAACTAGATGATCATCTCTCCCCAAAACGAAGCGGCACTCATCGGTAAACACCACACGTTGTCAGTCTATGGCGTTTCACGTCTCCCTTGCCTGGCATTACTGCACACGGAGCCGGCCATGTTCCGGTGGTAATGGCAGCACACGCAAGAGGCGCTGGGATCGCAGATTCGCTTCCGTTAGGCGTCGAGATATGGTTATTGGACACACAAAAGCCGCTACATCTGCCTGTATAGTAGACGGGGTCCTCGTAGGATCTGTTCGTGCTTCGCGCCAGATCTGTCGGTCCTCTCTACCGGTGGTCTTCCTGGTCCGTCCAGAGCCGTTCCGCCATGTGGCAGTGTCGTCACGTGTCCACTGCTCCCAACAGAGTCGGGGGGTATGGTCAGAACGATCGACGTGGTGGGACATACGGCGCCCCGACCACCTTGTGGTTTTCAGCCCGATGATCAGGCCTCTCTCAAAGTCCGTAAGTTGCATAAATCAAAGTCTCTGGCGTCTACCCAGCATTCTTATCGCTCTGTACTCTTGATTGCGTCGGCCGGTGCTCTTCGCTTTCAGGGGGCATAGACTACATGCCGATTTATAAGGCTGCCTGTTCGTGTTTGCAACGCCAACACAGGGCATGTGGTCATGCGCAATCGCACCAAACATGGATCATTTGCATACCAGCATGCACTCTAGCTATTTGTAAAGTTTTGCGGTTGTAGCATGTTTTCTTCTAAATGCGCAACTTTCATTGCCCGTGAGTGTATCTTAAACAGCAGGTGCACAGAATAAGGGAGAGGAGAAAAATATCCTGTGCCACAGTAACAAAAATTCGTGCGATGGCCACAATGTTCGATCGAAATGGACAGGCGATTGAAAATGGTAATGAAACCCCAAGTACCTGACCAATTGCTCCTATTACCGGTAATTTCTCGTCATACGGAAAAAAGTGAGAACAGTTTTTCCCGTTAATATACGAAAGGAATTGCGGAAAAATCTTCTGAATGTTCAGAATATTCAGAACAAACACATTTAACACTTCTATAAAACGTTAATTTACCGTCAATGTAAAACAAGAACTGCGGAAAGGTTTCTCAAAATTCAGAATTTTCCCGTGGCACAAAAAAAATCTATGAAATTCAGGTTTCTTTCTGTCATTTCACGGAAAAGGTAGTATCAGAAATATGCATTGTTAATTCATGAACAACAAGTGAGGGAAAGTGACTCGTGTATTTCAGAATTTTTTACAGTGTATGTAAGCAAAAAAATGCATTTTTCAGTGACTAAATATGGTGCCAAAAATGAAGTACCTAACACATTTGTTGCGAAAAGATTTTTATTTTCATTCTAAGAGGAGAGAGTGCAGAACGATTGATAATGTCTAAGCTTTCAAAATCACCAAACAAAATCCTTCAGATTTGTTATTTCTCTGGGATTAACTACCACAGATGGACATCTAAGGCTATAAACAGACGTTCGTTCCTAATTTTGCGTCATAGGTTAAAGGATGACGTGACGTACTACAAAGCTGAAAACATGTGTCAAGACGACAAATGTGCAGCGAGACATTCTCTCTGTGTAGCTCAGTTGGGAGAGCGACTTACTCCGGAGTGATAGGACACGGTTTCGAAGCCCGTCGCTGAAAAACTTGTGTGTTCGCAAAGGAAACAAGAAGGATGACACCGAATTTTCGGGTGTAATAAGCAAGTCTTTTGAATCCGTTCTGACGCAAATTAAATTTATCAAAACTATTCAAAGTCAATGGAACAGGTATGGAAAACAATAGTTTATGACGAAAGAAAGAAGTTTTTTAATCGGGGTTTTTATTATGAGTGTTCTTTCCATACGAATAGCATGAGCATGTACCTCATTATTCATCCTGCGTATGTATTCATGTGAGGATATTTACGAACTCTTTAAATAAGCACACAAAAATACTTCACAGCATTCAAAAATAAAGCTGAGGTGTTAAATGTGTGAAAATATAGGGAAAAGTTTATTCTTCCTTAAATACAGAAACTGATCAATCAGTTCTCCCCAAAACCTACTTCAGGAGCGTACCAAATTGTCACATGCTGAAAAACCGATAGAAGCGGATCGATTTCTTTGCAGTCCTTTCCAATTTCTTAGTGTTTGCGATGTGAGAAGAATAAAAAACAGCAACACCTGCTGATGATTACAACCATCTGCGACCACCAAGGAATGCACTGAACTCCAAGGTTCGCCGCAAAAATATTGGATACTGTTGATTATTTTGATACTTCCTTCTTACGCGGGAAGTATTAGATATTGTTACATAATAAACGAAGGGAACCACGAATGGAGTAAAGAGAAAAGGAAAAAAACGAATCTAAAGACTTACCAGAGACATAAATATTCACAGTCTGCGCTTGTTTATTAAGTGAACGTACATCATGAGATATGCATTGAAAGGAAACAACGCTTTCACTTTATGCAATATCCTAAGTAAAACCGGTGAAGCGAGCGTTGAATTTGACTTCGAAAGACACCGTCTCAGTCAATAAGTTATATCGGACCACACGCTATCCTGCAGAACACCGTACGATATCTATAGTTAGGGACAGGGCCGTAGCTAGGGGACCGCAAACGAAGGCTCATCCTCCCCTAAAAAGGTTTGAGCAACCACTACGGAAGGCTCAACGAACATACATCGATGAGCTATTACATTATGACCACCCGGAGCCTAGGGAAATGAGTGCGCCTGGAGACTGAACTGTTGAGCAGGTAAAGTTCACAGAGCAGTATATATACAACCCAATGACAGGCTTTCGTTTAGTAGAGTGTTCGAAGTAAGAATGGGAAAACTGCCGATTTATCAATGATTCATTAATGACAAATTGTGACGGCAAGGCTCCATGGAGCAACATTCTCAGAAACGACTAGGCGTGTAGGTTGTTCGCGTGCCGTACAGGTTTTTTTTTTATTGGAGGTTTAACGACCACCGTGAGCTACTCAATGGGCTATATAAGCAGTCGCCCGTCCCTAATTTAGGGTCACTGGTTCCAGGGAAGGGAGAGAGCCATTGCCGTAAGACAAACACAACATCCATGCCTCACTGGGATTCGAACCCGGACCCCTTCGGACGAATGATCAGAGGCCAACGCCTTAGACCACTGCGCAACCGGGGCGGCGCCGTGCAGGTTCTACCTATCACAAGTGGTGCACAGATGGCCATACGACGAACCGTCGTGAGCAGCTAATTGATGCTAGATGTTAGCTGAGACTGTCGCGCCTTGTTCTCCGAAACCGCAGGGCAATAGTGCAACAAATCACCTGCAGCTACAGCAGTGGTGATCAGGGCAATGTGTGACAGCGCACAGTTCATCGCAGCCTACTGTGCATGGGCCTACGTAACCAAAGACCCAAATGGATACTCATGCTCATTGCACATCATCGCCAACAACGTATGAAATGGGCCGAAGATCATCGAGGTTGGACTGTGGATCATTGGAAGAAAGTAGTTTAGTCCAGCAAATCAAGATTTCTGGTGCATCACGTGGACGGCGGAGCCCAGATTCGCCGATTAGCAACGGAGGCTATGGGACCTAGGTGCATTGTTTGGCGTAAACAGGCCGGCGGGGGTGTTATGCTGTGGGCGATGTTTTCTTGGGAAACTTTAGTCCCCATTATTCCAATAGCACAATCCCTGGTAGTTTGCAGGTATGTGAAAATCGTTGCGGACCAAGTTCACCCATTCATGGCAACTGTGCCCCCTGCTAGTGAGGGGCCATTACCAACAGGATAATGAGCCATACCACACTGCCATAATCGTCAAGAAGTGGTTCGAGGAACATGCTGGTGACTTTCCTTTAATGCCCAAACTCACCTGACATGAACGTAATGGAACATTTGTGGTTCTACGTGGAAAAGCGGGTCCGCGATAAATCAACACTACCTTGAAATGTACGGGAACTGGAGGACCTGCTGTTGACATTATGGTACGAGATGTCCTAGGATACGGATCGCCATATCATCGAATCGATGCATCTCCGAGTGGCCACTGTTTTGCGGATTCAAGGTGGTCCTACAGCTTATTAGGTAGGTGGTCATAATGTAATGTTTCATCGGTGTAATAATGCCATATAATCCATGTGCCATGCCATATTTGAAAAAACAAAACCCGATGGGTTGATAGTTATTCGCCCGCTGTGTTTAATGTCCTGTCTTGTGTCTATAATAAGATCGTGAACAAAATACACAGTGGGTGTTGGTAATGTTACTTATTTATTTTGTTGGTGGTATCCTGCGGTATTGAAGATGCATACATTAATATTATTAATAACATCTATGAAAATGCAAGTGCAAAGATTAGGCTATCTGAAAATACAACACACATAAAAATTGGAAAGGGAGTGAGACAAGGTGACACCATATCTCCGAAGCTCTTTAATGCCACATTGGAAAATGTTTTTCAATCACTGAACTGGGAAAACAAAGGGATAAAGATTAATGGAGAGTATCTAACCCACCTTCGTTTTGCTGATGACGTAGGCATTTTTGCAACTACCCCATCAGAGCTGCAGAGTATGATCCAGGAACTTGCTGACAAGAGTAAAGAAGTGGGATTAAAAATGAACTTTCAGAAGACAAAAGTGATGTTCAATGCTTTTACAAGAAATGAAGATTTATCAATTGATGCAGAAAAACTGGAGATAACAGATACGTATGTTTATCTTGGACAGCAGATATCAAGTGAGGGTCACATTGATGAAGAAATTAATCGGCGTACAAAACTTGCCTGGAGAGCTTTTGGAAGAAACAGCATAATTTTCAAGAGCAATATGCCATTATGTCTTAAAAGAAAAGTGTTTGATCAATGCATCCTTCCAGTGCTTACGTATGGTGCAGAGACGTGGACCTCAACTAAAAGAGACATACAAAGGCTGCAGACAACTCAAAGCAGCATGGAGAGGTGCATGCTTGGTATAACCAGGAGAGATAAGAAGAGGAACTCGTGGATCCGAAAAATGACGAGAGTGGAAGACATCATGATCAGAGTTAAATCCCTGAAATGGCAATGGGCTGGACATACTGCCAGAAGGACAGACTATAGATGGACAGCCGAAATTTTAGATTGGATTCCAAGGGACAGGAAAAGACCCAGAAAAAGACCACATGGGAGATGGGTGGGTGAAATTCGTAAATATGCGGGAGTGACATGGAGGAGACTGGCACAAGACAGACCGTTGTGGAGGAAACTTGGGGAGACCTTCGTCCAGCAGTGGATTGATAATGGTTGACAATGATGATGATGATGATTACATGTGTAGGTCCGAATCATCGCTAGAATCTCTTTCCGCAATGTTTATGTTATTATCTGCAGTTGCTGCTGTCCCTGAAGTAGATGTTTCCTGTCTTGAAGGCGATAGGCTGTGAGTTATGGTAAACAGTGGTCCATGATAAGGGAAGTAAGAGGCATAGTTGACTATACGGAACAGTTGCGTGCCGTGTGTGAATATCGGATCGATAGTCGTGCTGCGCAGCTTTGTGTGTTGAGTCGGAGCAGTCGCTAGATTCATCTGGACATTATGAGTGCGCAAACTCGAGAAACCAATGGTTGTTCGATTTGCTGATGTCTGTATTGAAATATCCGGTAAGAATGATCGGTAGGTCCCACAAACGTAACTCGTCGAAGTCATTGAACATCTGTGCAAAACTGCGTGTTTAACAAGAATAAAGTGCAGATATATTACCCTCTACTCTTATTGTTAACAGTTGCAATTGTAATTTTGTTTCCAATTCACACGACTAGTGCACTATGTAAAATAATAATTATACACCAGAATCAATGTTCAATCAATTTCAGTTCAAAAGTATTGAAACGAAAACAAAAAAATACTCCCGGCGCAGAGCACCAAAATCACTATCGATTTCGGCGCGCTGTCACGGACTGCCATTGATCCACCGGACCCACCACTGATAATAACTAATTGTCACTAAATTCCATCTATCCGCTATCAAACGACACTTGCGCCGCTGCCACGCCAACGATAACTCCTGAGTTATTTCGAATTTAAACCGGTCACACAATTATGTGGCGTCCACCGCTAATCTGCATCGTTCCATAAGACGTAGTTCTACGACAAACAAAAAATAATGAAAATAATTTCGATATTATTTAAAGCGCTATGTATGGATCTGACTGAGAGGAAATCTCGAAAAGCAACTAATTTGAGAGCATGTCCTTCGAGCCAGCAACATGAAAATTTGAAGTTCTAAAAAACCGCAGTGTTTTTGGAGAGAGAAGCTTGTTTAAGACACAACATTACGATTCGCAGCTCAGTTTACCGCTCTGACTTTCACAATAAGCTGTTACAATTGTAAACCGTATCCTTTTCCGTTTTCCAGTACTTATTACCATTACTCATTTTTGAAATGCTTTGCATTCAGCAAGATCCTTCTCAAACATTTAGCCACAAATGCAGCGATGAACCATTACATTATGACCACCTTGCTGTAGGACAGCCTTTAGCCGCAAAACAGCAGCCGATCGACGAGGCATCGATTCGATGAGGTGGCAATAGGCATCTTGAGGTATCTGGTACCATAATGTAAACAGCAGGCCCTCCAGTTCCCGTACATTTCGGGATAGTGGTGATTTAGCTCAAACCCGCATTTCCAAGTCGAACCACAAATGTCCGATTGGGTTCATGTCAGGTGTATTGGAGGCCAGGGCATTAAAAGGAAATCACCAGCATGTTCCTCGAACCAATCCTTGACGATTCTGGCAGTGTAGTGTGGCACATTATTACGCTTTTGGTAATGGCCATCACCAGTAGGAAACACAGTTACCATGAATGGGTGAACTTGGTCCCTAACGGTGTTCTGATGCCTGGCAGCTGTCAGAGATTGTGCTATTGGGATAATGGGAGCCTAAATTGTCCCAATAAAACATCGCCCACAGTATAACTCCGTTGCCGCAGGCCTGTTTCCTTCCAACAGTTTATCCAGCTGTCATTGCCTTCATTAGCAATCGGCGTATCCGCGCTTGGTCGTGTACTTGATACACCAGGATTCTTGATTCGCCAGACCAGACCTTCCAAACCAAACGAGCAACGGAGCAAGCGATGCTTCCAAACCAAACGAGCAAACTGTGCAAGCAATAAACAAAAAGCCCCCCCCCCCAAAAAAAAATTATGGCTTTTTCTTTATCGCTTTCACCGTTGCTCGTTTGGTTTGGAAGTTTTGACATTTTTTATTTGTTATTCTTTTTTTAATATTGTTTTATTTTTATTTTTATTTTTATTTATTTTCGCATTGTTTGTAGCATTATATCAGTATTTCTTTTAATCTTTCTTTAATGCAGCCGTGGGCGCCTTATAATTTCAAAGAGGTTTTTTTTGTGTGCATTTTATAGTTTTTCTGCTATATATACATATTAATTTGACATTTATATCATATACTCAATAATTATCAACTTTGTCGCCCCGGTGGCGCAGTGGTCTAAGGCGTTGGCCTCTGATCATTCGTCCGTAAGGGGTCCGGGTTCGAATCCCGGTCAGGCATGGATGTTGTGTTTGTCTTACGGCACTGGCTCTTTCCCTTCCCTGGAACCAGTGACCCTAAATTAGGGACGGGCGACTGCTTATAGCCCATTGAGTTGCTCACGGTGGTCGTTAAACCTCCAATCAAAAAAAAAAAATATGAACTTTCTTGGCGCACGCGCAATGATGGATGACAAACGTCACGCTATCTCTTAACCTCAAACTGCATATATGTATTAATACATCGCACTCATTTAAGCTTCTACATTTGCAGTGCTCTAAAGCATCTGAGGATGGACACCGCAGCTGGTCCGAAATATCTTATGCTACCAACTTCATGATGTTTAATTATTTTTAAGAATAAATAGTCTTCAATACGATCATTGAAGTTGTATTTAAATTGTTTTTATGCATCACAATTTAAATCGTTTAAATATGGTAATGCGTTACATTAAGTGACTAATGTGGCACGAATGTAATGAATCAACATGATTCAGTCAAACAGGCGAATCACAGTGGACGAGATCGGGGATGGAAGTGTGCAACACATCATCACCAAGCGTCAATAGTTTCGAAATGTTTGTGTTCTATATGTTTCTCGCTTACTCACAGAACAACACAAGGCGCGACGTTTTCAAGCAGCTCTCGCTTATTTTTGGGTCATTATCACAGAGATGGAAACGAATGTTTGGACCACATCATGACCGGAGACGAAACTTGAGTCCATCGCTTCACACCAGGAATGAAGCAGACGTCATTTGAGTGGAAACGTTCACATTCTCCGCCTACGGTCAACTGTGGAATTGTTCCTTCCGACGGAAAGTTTATGATCTTCCTTTTCTTCGACAGTCAATGTGTTGTGCATTATAAATACGTTCCGAAGGGCACCACAATTAATGCGGCATCATATTGTGAAACATTTAAGAAGCTCCGAAAGGCATTCGAAGATCAACGGCTTGAACTGTCAAGAGGCGTTGTCCTTCTGCATGACAACGCGACACCACATTCGGCACGCGTCACAAAGGCCATCTTTGACAAATTCAAATGGTAGGTGTGGGAACACCCTCCCTACTGGCCAGATCTCTCGCCTTGTGATTTCCATGTGTTTGGTCCCATAAAATATAAGATGTCCGAGAATTATTGGACACATTACAAAATTATATAAAACAAAATATTAAACAGATAGAAAAAATCTGACTGTACTAACTTACAATGTAACTATACAAGTTATTAAATTTCGATGTGAGTTCCCTTGGTTGCTCGTCGTACGTCCGACGATATTCGATTTCATGCCATGTATTGGAAAGCATCTGAGGAGATATGGATTTAATAGCAACTGTGATACGCTGCTTCAGTTCCTGCATATCAGTACAAGGCGTCTGATAGCATGATCCATCACATAACTCCACATGAAATAATCTAATGGAGTTAAATCTGGAGAGCGAGGAGGCCACAGAATGGGACCACCACGCCCAATCCATCTGTTGGAGAAATGCCCATTTAGGCACTTACGTACACACGTTGACCAATGCGGTCTTGTCGGAAAACGACGTTGTCATATCTTTTGTTCAGGGGTATAGCGAAATTTTCTAGCATATCCAAGTAAATGTCACTATTTATGGTTTTTTTGCAGAAGAAGAAAGGGCCAATCACTTCTCTTTTTGTTAGGGCGGACCACACATTAACTTTTGGAGAATCACGTTCCAGTTCAATAGCAGCATTAGGCGGTTCACTGCCCCATATCCTACAGTTGTGACGATTCACAATACCTGATACATGAAATGTGGATTCATCACTAAAAATTACAGTACTGAGAACGTTCTCGTCGTTTTCCACTCGATTCAGCATATTCACATGCATCTTTTGCATAATTTGAATTTTATAAGCATGAAACTTTAATTTCTTGTGCAAGATATCGTGAACTGTCGATTTCGGAATGCAAAGTTCTCTGCTTGCTTTACGAATGGATTTCCCGGGGCTTCGTCTGAAACTTCCATTAACTTGGTCAACCGTCTCACCGCTGACGCTAGGCCTACCGGCTACTCCACGATGTTCCACATTGCCAGTTTTTTTTAAACTGTTTCATCCACCGCTTAATTGAATTCGTTGACGGAGGATTACAACCATACCTAAACGGTCCGTCTCTTAACTTTAATGACAGACTTTAATTCCTCAAGCCATAACACACACATCGCCTTCTGCTGTACGGATGACATGAATACTGATTGCGCATTTCTCAGACATTCCTCATTAGGCCACACCTTGCACCATCTATCGGATTATGGGAATAACAATTCTGCAAAACAAAAATATAGAAACCGTGTTAGTAATACGTGTCATAGAAAAACAGACAATGCTCATAGTTTTTTTTTTTTTTTGTACATAATTTTGTAATGTGTCCAATAATTATCGGACACCCTGTATTATCTTCCGTAGATACGATACGACTCCCATGATGACGTCAAAAATGCGACACGAGAATGGTTATCGCAATTTCGACAATTTTTCTAAGGAAGGAGAGATAAATTCGTGGCACTCTATGATAAATGTTTAAATAAACTAGGCGATTACATCGAAGAATAGCTCTTCTATTGTATTTACTACGTAAATATAAACATTTCCTAAAATGTTCTCTTTTTTTTTTTTTGACGCACTATAACTCCATGGATAGTATGGGGCGACTTACGGCCGACCGCCTGTGACCAAAATGGGTCCCAATTAAAATCACTATATCGTTAAGAATACGTGCCGCACACTAATCGTGTTAGCATATTCGTAAACAGCATGGAGTCCAATTCGCGTGCTGCGCAATACATCATGCGCGCGACGCTCCTCTCGCTCCCTGTGCGCGGGGGAGATGACGCAATATTTCTGGGTGTGACGCCGCGTTTGACTCAGTCTATCTCGGCAACCGTGAGCGCAACATGACTATGCGTGGTATCATTTTAAAGCTCTCGACGAGATCTATTCAAATTTATCAAGAACATTTCGCAGTAGTTTAAGCTGATCATTTAAAAAAAATGTTTTCTTGTGAACCGGTGAACACTTTCTGAAATATCGCGGTTTATCTCGACAACCGTGAGGGCAAATCGACTGTGCGTGGTGTCGTTTTAAAGCTCTCGACGAAATCTATTCAAATATATAACGAACATATCGCAGTGTTTTAAACTAAAATAAAAAAAAACAATTTTCTTTTGAACGGGTTCACAGTTTCGACTATG
This sequence comes from Macrothele yani, assembly GCA_039090855.1. Lineage (NCBI taxonomy): Eukaryota > Metazoa > Arthropoda > Arachnida > Araneae > Macrothelidae > Macrothele > Macrothele yani. Next base: position 14,785,024 of record CM077002.1, on the reverse strand, counting down.
CTACGGTATTCGCAGAATGAACGCAAGCAAAAGTGGAGAAAATCAAAACGAGAGACAAGAGTAAGTGATGAGGAATGTAAGAAACCCAAGAAGATAGAAGGACACGTTGTGTAATTCGTGTATCGATCTGCTTTGTTTCGCAATGTATCCAGAATTACTTGTAAACATTGTGTGAGTTACTTTTTATATCATAGATATAAAAAATTAAATAAACTAGCTCATTCCGATCTTCAAGTTGTAGTCCTACGTTCCAAACTGACGGCTGAATCAGATCTGAGCCTATCTGTATTTTTTTTTTTTCACACAAGGAGTGCAAATAACTTTTTGACTGCCTTTTATATGGAAAGAGTACCTCCTCAGCGAGGCTTTTCATTCTGAGAGATTTATTATACACTAGCGGTAAATATGTACTTCAGTTTCTCCATGATATTTGTGCCATATTGTTGTAAAATTTTAAAATCCTACACTTCATATCCAAATATATGTTCAAAATGTCTTGGTGCAGAAGCGTTTTTTTTTCTTTTCGTATTTCTCTCTCCCGTATGAGGGTAGATATATTTCTAAAGTTTCTGTCTTTCTTTTATTTAGCTGATTTTACGGGTTTCTGCCTTTTGTTTTTGAGAAAAAACCTGAAAGTAATGAGAATGGAAATATAAGGGGTGATGTTCCACTGAAAAGAACAGGTAAAATTGTTCTTAAAATAGGAAAAGGAAAGTTGGCCCAGCTGTCGCACAATCTACTTTAATACAACGACGTTAACAAATTTATTTTTTGCTTCAGAAGACAACTAACTTACTGTGAGGAAAGCAACTTGCTCGGAAACAATAAGGAAGCAAACAAACTTTCAAATAAAAGTAAAAGTATCTTCCTCTGTTTAATGACATTCTCACAAATATGAATAAAGATTAACTAAACCACATATCTAATGGAAGGAAACATTTCCAATCTAATTAATCTAATACGTGACTTTTACAAGTGAAATGCAAAGATAATGAACGCAACTGATTTCGTATTACTTTCGTAAGGAATTTCATTTGTTAGATAAGAGGAAAAGACATAAATCACAGTGCGAAATCCAGGATGAACTATTTGGTGCATGGAGAAAAATTGGAGTGTTCTTTCAAAATAGAAGTAGCCCGAAATCATATTCAAGAGAAATGAAGACCTTGAATATTCTCATAAATATGCATGATGCTGTAGTTATGGAATTGTGGATCTGAAATTCGCAGGGACAATAAAAAAAAAAATGAGCATAGAATCTTTTCAGAACACGCCATTAAAAGTAACACCCATATTGATTTCAAACATATATTGCAATTGAAGGATTATTTTTATATTTCGTCTTTTCATGCTGCACAGACAAATTACGAAAATGGCTTAGCGCAAGACGCTTTCAAAAGTTACCGGTGAATATTCTCACTCCGAAAATATTAATTACTTTGAGTACCAACAACAGCAGGGTGCAATAATACAAATATGAGGGTTATTTCAAAAAGAATTTCACACTATGGGTTATCTCTTAAAAAAACAATTTATTTCGCAACATACCTTTACAGGTCTTTGAAGAAATTTCAATGTTTCTTTATGACAGCGGCCCAACATTTGGGCAAGTCTTGTATTCCAGTCAGAACACCTCCATTGTTGAGGCGTCGAATTACTCGGGTCACCTCACCATACCTTCACAGGCCTTCGAAATAATCTTCATGTTTCTTTATGACAGCGGCCCAACATTTGGGCAAGTGTTGTATTCCAGTCAGGACACCTCCATTGTTGAGGCATCGAATTACTCGGGTCACCGTAACATACTTTATAGGCCTTCGAAGTAATCTCCACGTTTCTTTATGACAACAGACCAACGTTTGTGTAAATCATGTATTTCAGTCAGGACACCTCCATTGTTGAGGCATCGGATTACACGGGTCATCTCAATATACCTTTACATGCCTTCGAAGTAATCTCCATGTTTTCTTATGACAGCGGCCCAACGTTTGGGCAAGTCTTGTATTCCAGTCAGGACACCTCCATTGTTGAGGCGTCCGATTACACGGGTCACCTCAACATACCTTTGTAGGCCTTCGAAGTAATATCCATGTTTCTTTATGACAACGGCCCAACTTTTGGGCTATTCTTGCATTCCAGTCAGGACACCTCCATTGTTGAGGCGTCGGATTACTCGGGTCATCTTAATATACCTTTAGAGGCCTTCGAAGTAATCTCCATGTTTCTTTATAACAGCGGCCAAACGTTTGGGCTATTCTTGTATTCCAGCCAGGATACCTCCATTGTTGAGGCGTCGGATTACTCGGGTCATCTCAATATACCTTTACAGGCCTTCGAAGTAATCTCCATGTTTCTTTATGACAGAGGCCCAAAGTTTGGGCAAGTCTTGCATTCCAGTCAGGACACCTCCATTGTCAAGGCGTCCGATTACTTGGGTTTCTTCTATAGAAACATCCTGAATCGTTTCCCGCGGAGTGGCTTCCTCAGTTCTGATAGCAAGTCCTAGTCTGGTGGGCTCATGTCAGGACTGTATGGCACTTGGGGAAGCAATTCCCATTCATACTTCTCCAGAATGTCTCTTACTGTACGGGAAACATGCGGCCTGGTATTGTCGTGCAAAATGATGACAAAAGCATCGAGCATGTGGGGCTTTCGTTGGAGAATCTTTGGACGCAATACATTTTGCTAAAACCTTCTGTTGTATTCCGCTGTTACAGTGGTACCTTCGGACACTTTTTTCTGTTGCTATCACAGCAGCTTTGTTATAGGACTTAATCTTCATCATGTTAGCCTTCAATTGTTGGCGGCAGAAGTATCGTCACAGAAGTGTCGACCGTTGTCCGTTGCATCTGATGGCCTGTCGCTTTTTGGGTCATCTTCGATGCATTCCCGACCTGCCGCCCCGGTGGCGCAGTGGTCTAAGGCGCTGGCCTCTGATCATTCGTCCGTAAGGGGTCCGGGTTCGAATCCCGGTCAGGCATGGATGTTGTGTTTGTCTTACGGCATTGGCTTTCTCCCTTCCCTGGAACCAGTGACCCTAAATTAGGGACGGGCGACTGCTTATAGCCCATTGAGTTGCTCACGGTGGTCGTTAAACCTCCAATCAAAAAAAAAAAAAAAAAAAAAATTCCCGACCTTGGCGGAAACGAGTAGTTCACCTTAACACTGTGCTAAGATCCACTACACTTACCCCACAAACTTCACAAAAAGCTTTATGAATTTCGGTAGGGAATTTTTGTCGCAAACTTTCATTTTAGGATCGCTGGTCGCTACCCGAGATCTGACCTAACTCACTATCTTCCACCATTTCTAGGCAGAATGTTTTGGAACAGGAACAAATTAGGCCTCAAACGTAGACACAACTTTGTTTATTGAAGTCTGACTCACAAGTAGTGCAACGATTGGAGCGATTCTTCTATTCTACGGGGCATCGCCTGCGCCGTGTGCAAACCTTTTGAAATGACCAACGTAATTTAAAAAAATAACATTGTATGCCTGGTGAATGAAAATGCTATTGCTCCTGCTCTGATGTATGGCAATGAAATCTGAGTGCTGCAGAAGATACATGTGTAGTTGACGTTCATGTGTTGGAAAAATGCGTTACTTACTGCTTCTTTCCAGCACGCAAACGATAACTGCGCATGTCTCTTCTGCAGTACTCAGATTTGTAAAAGTGAATCTAAGTATTGTTAGTTAGGTGCAAACCGAAAATCCTCCAAATACAGTGAATAAACAAAGACATCGCTCATTCCACGTTTAGCAACGCACCGCAACCGAAAAATGTTATTCGGCCGCCGCCGGGGAAATGAATCCCGGTTCTTTCGATATCTAGCCGAGCGCGTTAACCTTAAACTACGGTGGCCAACAATTCAGGGCATAATGTGCGTTTCCCTGTCAGCATCTTACATTATAAATCCGTAAGGTGTTTCCCAAATCCGTTCCCCGGAGGTGCCCGAATAAAAAAGGTTCTGTTGCTGTGCGTTGCTAAACGTGGAATGAGCGATGTCTTTGTTTATTCCCTGACGCCACGTATTTGCAGGATTTTCACTTTGGATCTCCAAGCCCTTTGGATTTAACTGCGCAGCGTGTTGTTAATCCGCGATTTTCTTCTGATTTGGGTGTGTTCTTGGACTCTTCGCTCCTTAATTTCACGTTCACCTTAAGTATAAAGGTATCGTCTTTCATTTTGCTTCGTTTCCAGCGCGGTGAGTGCCTATTTTGTTGTATTTCATCTTATTTACGTTTGGCCGAGCTGGCCAAGCTCGCTACTGGGCGCTGCCATTAAAGATGGCGACTTCCGGTAGGGATAGTGATAGCCCTAATCTCTCTTCCTTTTCTGATGCCCTAGATGGGGGTGTTGCCACGCAAGCGTCCGCTCGTGGCGTTGCCAATTTGCCTTCTCCAGCTACGTCACATCTCCCGGCTTTCGCTATCGATGATGACGTAATGGACATCACTGGAAATGCAGCCTCTTCTAGCACTGCCGAGCCCAACGTGTCATTACCTTCGTTTTCCTTGTTTTGCAGCCTCCAAAGTCTCTCGTCCAGCATCCAAGAATAATTATGTTGGCGCTGAAAAGCTGAAATCTTTTATTTCAGAAGCTGGCAATAATATCGTGCTTAATATCCCAGCCAGCTCTCCAGCTGGCACAGCTTTTACTGAGAATCTTGCAAAAGGCGTTCATTTCGAAGCCCTTCCGGACACTCCTTTGCGAGTATATGCATATGCCATTGCACAGCGGTTCCCATCTGAATCTATTCCGCAAATGTATCGTAGAGGACGACTTGTAGTTGTTTATCTGGCCACGGCTGAAATGGCGAAATCTCTCCTAACATCTGGTCTCACCATTGGTGATAGACATCTTTCTGCAGAACCAGTGGGCCAAAGACCCATTAACGTTTCTTTCTACCCGGTCCCGTTGGAGGTGACAGATCTCATGCTGTATGCTGTCTTATCTTCGGTTGGTCGGGTAGTTGGAGGCATACAAACGCATCTTGCTGCTCGAAACGACCCATTACGTGATCCACGACATGCGTCGATCCAAGGTGCTCGCCGTGTTGCGAGGGTCATATTTCCATCACAAGAAGCAATCGAACGGCTTCCAACACACTTCACTGTTCGGTGCGAAGATCAGGTCAGGCAAATAAACTTCCTGACGGAATTACATTGTAGTCAATGTCATCAGGTTGGTCACTACTATAAGCAGTGTCCAGTTGCTCCACCAAAGTCTGTTTCGCCCGTCTATCAAGATCCGACGCCTTCTCATCAAGATCCTAGTAGCGCTCCGTTACCGACGGTGGTTCCTGCGAACAACCTACCTTCGGTAGCAACCTCTACGCCAATTGTTGTCCCACCTTCTCTCTCCGAGGAACACTACCCAGTTTTACAATCTTCAGCATTTCTTCGTGTTCCTGCGGACCTTACAGCAGTTGCTGAGTCCGTTGCGACTGACCAGTCTGATACCGAGACCTCGACCGCTGATGACACAGCCTATCAAAGCGTCAGCGACCAAGCGATGAGTGATGGGACGGAGGGCTATCTCCGGACCCGTTCTGACAAAAGGGATGCCAAACCTCCTCGCGGCTCTACGAAACGACGGCGACAATCTGGCCACTCTACTCACACCTCTCCGACTAAGCCTGCTGGATCACCTGCTTCGGGTCGCCCTGTCAAGTCTTCCAAGCCAGTTATCTACCTCCTGCCTCTTGAGGAATTTTCCGCACGCCTACACATGAATGTGTTTCCGGACACTCCTCTCCCTTATAACGAATTGCACGACTTTGCTTGTGCCAAGACTCTTCTTCCTAATTTACCCACCTATGTCAACCGATTTGAAGGTCGCTACCCAGCAGTTGAGAATCAACTGGCACAACTGTTAACTCTTTACAATACTGTCAAGAGTCCATCTGCCGAGGATGCTGCCACTCAGAAGTGCATCCAACGGCGGTACAACAATTTCCGTTCCCATTTGGAAAAGATTGTCACTGCCACTAGAGACATGGCACTTTCACTGTGACTTTTCTTGAATTGTCGCGGGTTCGCGACACCAGTGTTGAACTCCCTCGTGCCGCCCCGGTGGCGCAGTGGTCTAAGGCGTTGGCCTCTGATCATTCGTCCGTAAGGGGTCCGGGTTCGAATCCCGGTCAGGCATGGATGTTGTGTTTGTCTTACGGCACTGGCTCTCTCCCTTCCCTGGAACCAGTGACCCTAAATTAGGGACGGGCGACTGCTTATAGCCCATTGAGTTGCTCACGGTGGTCGTTAAACCTCCAATCAAAAAAAAAAAAAAAAAAAAAAAAAAAAAAAGAACTCCCTCGTTTATGAGGACATTTCTGCCGCTGGTGGAGATGTTCTCCTTCTCCAGGAAACTCACTGCTCTGCTGACACTCCCACTCACCTATGGAGACACTGGCCGTACACCTTTTACCACTCGTATCGCCTCTCGCGGTATGGTGGTATAGCTGTAGGTGTGCGCCAGCGGTTTTTGACTCAGCTGACTTCTATTTCTGTAACAAATTTACACCTTGATTTTCTTCAGTGTTTTACCTTTTGTGTGCATAATGTTACTTTTCATATCTTTAATGTATATATTCCCACTGATGAAATATATGTTGCTCATCTTTTCAGTAATATTCGTGCAGCGATTGCAGCGATTCCTCCCGGGGATTATTTCGTTCTTGGGGGGATTTTAACTGCACGCTGCAGCCTTCTCTTGACAGAAATTCGTCTTTTGGCGAATACCGCATGAATTTAGTTTCACAACTGACTCAGCTCCTTGATGATTTTCATCTTGTCGATTCCTTCAGACGGCTAAATCCTGATTCCATTTCCTTTACGTGGTGTAATCCGCCGACGTTCGGTTCTACTGCTGCGCGGTTGGACCGAATATATGTTTCTGCTTCCTTACTCCCTGCTATCACTGCTGCTCGACATTCACCTACTGTTTCTTCCGACCATTCTGCCGTTTCACTATCAATTTGCGTCTCTCCTGCACCTTCATCTACGCGTCGTCATTGGACGTTTAATGACACTCTCTTGCAAGACCGTTCCTTTTGTGAGGAAGTTGAGAAGTTCCTTTCTGATCGTAAGCTGCTGCTCACAACGACCCCAAGCGCCTTGCGTTTGTGGCTTGATGTCAAACGGGATCTTCTCTTGCTCGTTCGTCAACTCTCCTTTACTATTTCCGCCACTCGCTCGATGGAGGTGAGTAACCTACGAGGACTCCTCTCCGCGACGCCAATGTCTGACCCGCACTACGCCTCCGTCCGTGATGAACTTCATGCCTGCCTCAAACCGTTTGCTCAGCAAGCAGTCCGTCGTCTTCGGCTCCTACGAATTTCACCATCGACGCATTCTTTCGAAGTCCTTTCGAAGATGGAATCCATGCGACGCACGTCATCTTCCATCAGACATCTCCGATTGCCTGATGGCACTGTTACTGGCAATACAACTCTCATCTGCTCTCATGTCCGTCACTTCTTTCAGGAGAAGTTCCGAGCGGTTGCGCAGGGTTCTTCTTTTCTTCCTCCTCTTTTCTTTCTTCTCTCAATCAGGTCCCGTCTTCGTTCTGTGCCCCTCTCATTGCTGATTTGTCTTTGCCTGAATTGAGAGAGGCTTTTGCCTCCCTCAATCTTCACTCTTCCCCGGGACCTGATGGCCTCCCGCTCTCGTTCTATCGTGCCTTTCTTCCGTCACTCCTGCCTTTTCTCTCTGCCGCTTATTCGTGTGCTCTTTCTTCTCCTGCACTTCTGCCGGAATTTACAGTTGCACATGTCATCCTCCTGCCGAAGAAGGGTGACCTTCTGGACTTGTCGAATTGGCGCCCCATCTCTATTCTCAACCTGGACTACAAATTCTTCACTAAACTCCTTTCTCGCCGCCCAAATTCTGTTCTTCCGTTCCTCATATCCCCCGACCAGACATATACCGTGCCTGGTCGTTCTATTTCTAACAATATCTCCTTTCTTCATAACCTTTCCTTTCTTGCACTAAAACATTCCGAACCCTTAGCTTTGTTTAATCTTGACCAGAAATCCGCTTTTGATAACGTCTCTCACGCTTACCTTTCTGCCGATTAACTCACTATGGTTTTCCTCCCGCTTTTGTTTCTCTCATCCTTAGCCTCTACCGGGGCGCCCATTTGCACGTTCGAACGGCCACATTTTTGACGGCCCCGATTCCTTTTCGATCTGGCATCAGACAAGGTTGTCCATTATCAGGACAACTCTTTGCTCTCGCCTTTGAGCCCTTTTTGATTGCAAGTCGGGCGTCTCTCTTACCTGCGGTGGGACCGATTGTCTCTAGTACTCGGCATCACCGTTTTCTTGTCTCTGCTTACGCAGATGATGTTACCTTTTGTCTTCGCCGCGATGACCAATTTGATACTCTTCTTGCCACTTATGAACAGTATGCTGCTCTCTCTGGTGCTGCCCTGAATATTCAGAAAAGTGCTGGACTGTGGTGTGGTTCTTGGAGAGGCCGCACTGACTCGCCGTGGGGAGCAGTGTGGTCCTCCTCGACCCAAAAATTTCTTGGAGCTCATTTTGGACACTCCTTTACCACAAGCAACGTCACTTGGCAAGCTCTTCGCCCACGACTTCATCGCACGGCTGGTTTTTGGCGATTTACGTTTTCCTTTTCCTCTTACTTTCAACGTGCTCAAATTGTTCATCGATATCTTCTCTCACAATGCTTCTATCCTTGGGATTCCTGTGTGTTTAAATCGCATCATTTCTCTGCCATCAATAGTATTTTCACTTCAGTGATATGGTCATCTAGACATTGGATTTCTGCTGCAACGCTTTCTCTGCCAACATCATTTGGTGGTCTTCACTTCCCGGATGTCAGAACATATTATCGAGCTCACCGAATCGTCTCCTTCATTCGTCTTCTCCTTTCGCCCTCCCCTGCACTTTCTTCTACCCTGAATACTCTTATTTCTCTTCATGATCCATCCTTCACTTTCCTCCTTTTTCTTCGGATGGATTCATCTCCTTCTACTTCTAAACGCCTCCCACCACTTTTTATCGACGTTCTAGCGGTATTTCATTCTCTCCCGCTACTCCGCGCTCCTCCCTCTACCACCCTGGACCTACTTGCAGAACCTCTTTTCTTTTCCACTCTGATTCATCCACCCGATCAACCATACTTTCTTTTCCCCTCTTGGTTCCGCTCAGGAATTCTCACTGTCGAAGCTTTATTAACTTCCGATTTAACCTGGAAACCCCTCTCTTCTCTTTTCCCTGACCCTTCTTCCACCTTGGAAGAGGAGTATGACCTTCTTCGCTCCGCTCTCCGTACCCTCTTCCCACTTCTGGTTTCTGACACTGGCCTTATTTCTGTCTCTGGACCGAGCCTCTCTCTTCCTTTCTTCCTTCCCTTTCGGGACTCTGTTGCTCCCATTTCTTCTTTTTCCACTGCCTCTATCTATGCGATCATTCGTGCGCCCCTCACTTCTCCGCATGGTCTTCCTGATGCTTCTCCTTCTCTTCTGCTGCCTATCTGGTCTGCCTCTTTCTCTCCCCTTTCTACCCCGTTAGAGAGAAACATCCACTGGCGGTTTCTTCACCGCCGCCTTCCTGTTCCTTCTTCTCTCTTTCACATGTCTATTTCTTCTACTTCTCTCTGCTGCTTTTGTGGTGTTGAAGGTGATATTCCTCATGTCTACTGTCACTGTCCCGTTCTCCTTCCACTTCTCAATACTGCCTTTCGTCTTGTAGGCACCATTTGCTCCAGAGACATCCCTTTTCAAGCGTACGAGTGGCTATTGCTTACCAAACATCCCCCGGCTATTTTGCCGGATGCCTGTGCCTATCTCTTCGTACTTGTGAAACATGTCGTTTTTCTTTATCATCAATCTCTCCGCTCTCCTGCTACCACACCTAGTATCCTTTCTGCTGGCGCGGCCTTACGGTCGATTTTTAGGAATCGCATCGTGTCTCGACTACGCCTGGAGAACTTCGCTGCTTCCACCCCTCAATCTCAAGCCTCTTTCCGGTCTACCTGGGCGCAGGGGACCGGTTGGTTCGAAATAACTGGATCTTCCATTCATCTTTCTTTCTGATTTTTTGTTTTTTTCCAGCTTCGAAGATCTGAATGCATCAGTTGAGATTTTGTGTTCTCTCTTCCTGGTGCTTCGTCACAGCGTCTACTAAGTGTTTGTCATGTAACTGCTTATGATTTGTATTGTAGGGGTTTTCTGCAATTTTTGTGTAATTCGTGTGCATGTACCGTGTTGTATTTGTTTCTTCGTTGCACCTGTCCTTAATACTTATTCTTCACTCATGTGTCTGCTTTTGCTGCCTGTACCTTCATTGAGTTGCGCACCGTGTATTTGTTCTCTAGGAGCAATACGAGAGGTATTGCCCTGCGATACTTTGTTCTTTCTGTTTTTTCTTGCTGCATTGTGTTGTATCTTTTAATTTATACCTTATTTCTGTCTTGCATTTTCACATTCTTTGACGTCATGTATTTTTTGCTCGTCCCATGTCGTTGTTTTTTGGACCGATGCAATACTGCACGGCTTGGTGTTTGTATTTTGTGTATCCTTGTGTTTCACTTGGGGAGTTTGCCCAAGTTTCCACTATGTTCTGTAATACTTATCATGTTTTTGTCACATATCGTGTGGTTTCCTGGATTGTGGGAACTTCTGTACCTTTATCGTAGTATATGCTTTTGTTGTGTTTTACATGTTCCCTTCTTTTTGTGCACTGCGTTGTACAGCCATGTTCTTGTAAATATATTTACCTGTTGTTTTGTGCACTGCTTTCACTCTGCACGTCATCACATGCTTTATTAATTAATCATTACTTCCTCAAGCATATATTGTTCCTTCTTAACGATTTTAACATTTTGTCATCCTTAGTTGACTGTCGTATCACATTCACCTGTAATATTTCATCAGTATCGCTCATTGTTTTGTTGTTTATTTTGCCATATGTGGTACGCCTGTATTCCCTATGTTTTTGCCAATAAAGTATATTTTGAACTAACTGCTATAATTAATATATAGCCAGAGTCGTTAATGCCCACCAGATGGAGACGTCTCAGCCGTTGAGCCCATCTTACGGATTTATAATGTCAGATGCTGACAGGAAAACCCACATAGCGCCGTGGATTGTTGGCCACCGTGGTGTAAGCCTAACGCGCTCGGCTAGATACATCCGGGATTCACTGCCCCGGCGGCGGCCTAATAACAATTTTTCGGTTGCTGTGGGTTGCTAAACGTGGAATGAGCGATGTCTTTGTTCATAGTAAGGTACGGACATATTCTCAGAAGGTATTCAACCATGCTGAAAGAATGAATGGTGAGATGCTTACCAGGGTAATTTATTCATCCCAAGTTGCCGGAAAGAAAGATATTAAGAAGGTCAAAGAAGATTTTTCTTAACGCACAAGTCTGCCACCCGAGGGCGTAAGCTCACGTTTCCGTTTACAGCAATATCTGCGGGACTAAAACCCGATTAAAAAACTTCTTTCTTCGCTCAGATACTACCAACAATGCAAACACTGTGTATGTATTTTTGTCAGAAATAATGCACAATTTTGCCGCTAGGGGTTGCAACTTCTTAATCTGTTTCTGTCCATATCTCAGCTTCTAAAGGTCTAACTTAATAAATTATTTCAACACCGCATGCCATTTACCTTGTAGGACATTTTGCGGTAGCACATGAGGAATTTTCTACTTCACACTTCTGCCAGTAGATGGTGTGTATGTACTTTATTTTGCAACTGTAAGGCCGGTTCAAAAACTGCTATGAAGAAATTTATTTTTTACTGTACGCCATTCTCTACAATAGATATAGATTACAATAGATAAATAATGCAAAGATTTCCCGTTAGGATTTCCCGAAACCTTTCTTTTTTTTCGCTGTCTCTTCTTCCGGGAGACGTATTTGCAAAGTTATTTTGCTCTAGCATGGCTTTTTCCGTGAAGAATATTTTTCACCTACAATATTTTCAACTTTTCCATTATGCAAAATTCTTCCACTAGCAGACGTAGACTTATATCATGTTTCCTTCAATATTTTTCTTTTCACTGTTCGATTTGAAAATCGCTATGTCTCCGATACCCTCCTTGTGCTATGGGAAACGTTTTGTGCGTCATTTGTTAATTTTTGTAAAATGCTTTTTAGCCCCTAAGTAGATGATTCTAGTAGATGTAACTAAGTAGATGTTTCAATTTCTGGACGTTTTATCGATTGTAGAAACCAGTTGATTGTTTTTCTAACCGGTTCCATTAATTTTAGTTAATAAGTTTAATTCGCGTCAGAACTAATTCAAATGTCGTGTTCATTACAACCGAAAATTCGGTGTCATCCTTCTTATTTTCTTTTGGTCCTGTTTCAATGCATGCATTGTTTTTTCACTCATTTCTCATAGATGCGCTTTAGTCTTCACTGATTTTAAAAAGCTTGTTATTACCGCCTGTAGGACAAATGAAAAAGGCTTGCTTTGACGTATTTTATCCTGAAAGGTCCTAAATGAAGATAATTTTTTTTTCGTGTGGAACTTCCATCCCCCTTAATGACGAGGCTCAGGAATTCTAGATATGAGCATACAAAAACCATTCCCTTTTCCTCCATTTTGCGCAAATGTCACAAGGAAAGTTTTCATTCGTTTCAAAGATACTCTTAGCATAAGAGTTCGCCATGACTCTCAGTAAGGAAAGCCTTCATCACCTATAAACACAAGGGTCTTGGATGTCAGTACATGGTAAGTAGTTATCTTTAGGAATGTTAATCACACCCTTTTGTATTCTGTCATACAAGGCAGACTTTCTAAAAGTGCCCCCATCACTTTGTTTTCCATAGGCTCAGACCTCAATGAAATTAATTTACAGTGTACATCACTGACGGCCTGCAGAACTATTGAAAAGTAGCTTTTATAATTACAGAACGTAGAGCCTGACCATTGAGGTTGAAGTATTCCGATGTGCTTTTCATCGATAGAACCTAGACAGTTAGTAATAATACTGATTTCATTGTCCCGTTCCGCCAATCTGTCTTGGCTCCACGGGGACTTATTGAGCACCTTGGATGTTATTTTGACATGTTGCGACAATTATCCTGCCTTGAGACACTGGTTCGGACCCTGGCCACCCCAATGGCCTGGAGACCAGCCCGTGGTGACGTGCTGGCAGGCGACCTAGTATACCTTGTCTGGGTTCCCGCTCTGTCTGGCGGGAAAGGTCGTTTGTTACTTTATCGTTGACTGGAAGATTCCTTGCCCTCGAACTTTTTTTGGGGAAAAATTTCCCTTTATTTTCTTTTACAAAACATCTACACACATGTATACACTTGTCCTCATGCTTAGGACTCACATCAAGAGATAGCAAAATTTATTTACAATATTTACATTGGTGGTCTCATCGTCTGCTTGCCTACAGACTTTCGCCCTCATTGATCTTCCGACTCGCTTTCGGTGTGCACGTTCACCTCCTGCGTTTCGGTCCCCATTTGATTGGGGAAGATCGTGTGTTGCTGGAGGGTCAGCCTCTCAACCAAGGCTATTATCCCCCTCCTGTTAACGGAGGATTGGATGAGCAGATCCAATCTTCGCGTTCTTTGCACACCTGGGATCAGTGTGTTTCTCCATTCGGCGAAGCCACTGCATTCGAGCACGCAGTGTTCTATGCTTGCCGCTCTATTTCCGCAGGGACAAGTGCAGCTCCTGATGGCAAATCTGCCCAGGTATTCAGGGCTGATGCCATGGCCACTGAGTACCTGATTCAGGAGCTTGTTTGTCTGTGCTCGTTTGGTCGAGACTTTCGGAAACACTCTGTGTGTCTTCCGCCCTGTCTCTCCCGTGTCCCATCTGACCTGCCATTCGGTCATGGTCCGACGTGCTAGTGCTGCGCGAATGCACCTTCGCGGCGTTCTGCATTGCACGTCGACCGTCTCTTTCAGCGTGGCTGCCTTCGCCAGCTGATCTGCCCTTTCGTTTCCTAGGGTTCCGACATGGCTTCGTACCCAGTGGAAACTAACTGCCCCATCTCCCTCTGCCCTCAAGAGGGTTTTGATCCTCTGGACGATGGGGTTTCTTCCCCTGAATCTACTCAGAGCCTGCAGTGCTGCCTCACTGTCCGAGTAGAGTTTTATTCTTTCGTCACTACGCCTGGGGAGTGCCCAGGTGAGTGCCATCTCTATCGCCAGAAGTTCAGCCTGAAAGACCGAAGCATTCTGCGATAATTTCACGCTTCCTGCAGTGGCTTCGTTCCCGTCCGAGAACGCACAGAAGCCTGCCCCCACTTGTCCCTTCAACTTTGAGCCGTCCGTGAACAGCTCATGCCCAACTCCCGTGGGTTTCTCCTTGTCCCACGGTGGGCAAATTTCCTCGGCAGGGTGGATCTGCCAGTCCACACTTTCCATCTCCACGTCGGAGGCTCGATGCGGCGCACCGAGAAGGTAGGCGTCCTCGCCTGACCTTAGGCAGTGCATTGCTGCCTCCCTTTCCACTACTAGGTCTGCCGGCTCGCACCCCGCCAGCACTTGGAGTGCTAGGGTTGACGTTGTGCGGAAACAACCGGTTATCCCCAGTAGGGCCAACCTTTGGATTTGGTTTATCCCCGTCTTCATTCTGACTGTGGGGTTCCACCATGCCCCACTTGCATACGTCAGAATTCTTTCAATTCCTCTCTGATAGATGGCCTTCTTGGTTTTGCCCGTTAACCTCATGCCATTCAATCTATTGAGAATCATCGTGCACCTTGTTCTAAGGTGCCTCAGGTGTGGCAGCCCTGATAGACTCTGATCCAGGACCACACCCAAGTATTTCATTTCACGCACCGCCTTGATAGTGCACCCTTGGAATCTGCACTGGGGTGGTGTTTTCATTACTCCTCTCTTAGCTATTGCTAGCAGAGTGGTCTTCTCAGGAGCGAAGCACAGTTTGCTTTCTCTGCTCCAATTTTCTAGCACATCCAAGGCCCTATGTGCTTCTCTTTCGATCACGTGTCTCCCTGAGGCGGAGACCACGAGAACGAAATCGTCCGCATAGGCTTGAATCTCCACTGCGGGCCCCAGGTCTAGGTTCAGTGCTGAATCAGCAACTATATTCCACCAGAGCGGCCCGGAGTTGGATCCTTGCGGACACCCTCTATGGTACGAACGCGAGGATTGCCCATTCCCCGCTTCGAACTCGACTCTTCTATCAGACAGGTAGCTGCTGATCAGTTTGAACAGGTTCCTTGGACAGCCAAGTTCTTTAAGTCTGGTTAAAACCATTGGCCACCAGACACTGTTGAATGCCCCCCTCACGTCTAGTGAGATGAAGCAGGTATGGAGCCCCTCCGCTTTGTTCCTCTCTGCCCTCTCTCGGAGGCTGCGAATTGCCTGCGTTGCGCAACGCCCCGGAAGGAAACCAAATTGGTTCCTGTTTAGCTTTCCCTGCTCCATGAGGAAGCTAAGCGCTCTGTTCGTTATGAGCTTGTCCAGCACCTTGCTCCACGCCGAGAGGAGGCAGATGGGCCTATAGGCTGCGGGGTCATTTTTGTTCTTTCCGGTCTTGTTGAAAAGAACTAGCACCGCTGTTTTCCACAAGTCTGGGAAGATTCCCCTCCCGAGGCATTCGTTTAGGAGCGCCACAAAATACCCGGGATTTGCATAGTAGATTTCTCTGACTATGCTGAGGTCGAACCCATCCTTGCCTGGTGCTTTGCCCGTATTTAGACTGGAGAGGGCATTCTCCACTTCGTCTCTCGTGAAGGGGGGTCCTCACCAGTGTCCGGCGGGATCCGACTTTCTTCCCTTATTTCTTTTTGTTGAGGGAGTCCCCTTCTCCCTCGTCTCCTTGGAAGTGGTAATCCAAGAGACTTTCTACGGTACTATCAAGAGTCTTTGATAGGCTACCGTCTGCCCTTTCTACCGCTGCTAGTTTTAGCGGTTCGGTTATGGATCCCCTCGAGATCTTATAGGGGATCCCGAAAGGGTCAGCCGGAGTTTGAAACTCACACAGTTTTCTCCAGTAGGAGATTTTCGAGAGATTCAGTTCTCTCCTGTATGCTGAACGAGCCTTTTTATGCACTTCTGTGCACTCCCTGTCTTGCGGAGTAGCTTTTGCTCTTTGCAGAGCTTTCCTACTCCGCCTAGCTCTCGCCCTAAGAGCTTTTAGTTTCTCCGACCACCAGGGTGGGGGTCCTTGGCTCCCCTTTTATTTCCCCTACTACTCTCGCATAGCGTTGTTATTTGACTGGTAAGTTCTTCAAAGAGGGAGTTGAGGTCCGACACTTCTGCGGCCTCTTCTTCCCTCCTACCTCCCAACAAGGTAGTTAACTTGGCTTTAAAAGCCCACCAGTCTTGATTCTTCATTAAGAATCTTTTGCGCTTGGGTCGGATGGGCTTTTCCGATCCCAAAACGAAAGATAGCGCTAGGTGGTCACTGCAGCTCTCGTCGTCCAGTACTTGCCAATCCTGGACAAGGCTGCGCTTTGAGACTCTGACGAGAGTCACGTCGATCCAAGAGGAGCCCCTCGCCCCTTGGAAGGTCGGGGTGCTCTCTGGATCGTTCAAGAAACTCAGGTCTGCCGCGTTGGCAAAGTCCACTAGTAGCTGGCCGCGTTCGTCCTCGTTCTGATTGCCCCAGAGAGGACTCTTCGCGTTGAAGTCGCCTGCTATTATTATCTCATGACTGGGGAATTCCCTAATAGAGCCATTAGCTCATTCAGCGTTTCTCTCAAATTGCCTGCCGGAGAACTGTATACGTTCACCATTAAAAATTTCGCATCACCACATTCCACGCCGAGGGCGACCACGTTCTCGGAGCATTTTATCTCGAGAACCGCTAGGGACGGGTCTTTCACGACCGTGGCCACCCTGGGCTTTGCCACCCTAGGGTGGTAGATCCGATAGGAGTTAGGGAAGCCCACCACTCTTCCCCCTGTTCGAATGGTTCCTGCAATAGCAGAATATGAGCTTTTTGCTCAGTGGCTGTCACCAGGGCCTGTGTTGTTGCTGCCCGTGCGTGGTGCAGATTGATTTGAAGCACCTTCACGCCTCTCTTTGGTTTATTATCCATAATGAGTGCGTTCTTTTAGCAGAGCCAGTTCTCTGACAAGGCTTGGGCATTCCTTGTCTAGGCTCGAGTGGCCTACATCCACTCGACGCCTGAATCTCTTGTTGTTTGCCAAGCAGTTAGTGCAGACCGGGCTATTGCTGCACTCTTGGCGCTTGTGCCCGGTTTCCCCACACCGGGCACATCTATCCTGCTCTTCGGTGCACCTTGATCTAAAGTGCCCGAACCCGTTACACCTGTAGCAACGGACCTCCCTCAGATATTCCCTTACTGAGTGGACGGTCCATCCCACTCCGAGCTTGCCTCGCTTCATTACTTTTTTGAAGGTCAGTGGGTCCGCCTCTGCTACCCAGTGGCGTTTCCCACCCTTCACCTTCAACGAGAACTTGAGCTGGAGGCTGCTCTCCTCCAACTCTGGGTTCTGTTCCGCGAGACATTGCTCGACCTCTTCCCTTGACAGGTTTCCGTCTATCCCGTAGACGATAAACCTTGGATTCCTCTTAGCTGGCAATCTGGACCGAAGGTTCTCCTTCGTCACTGCATTGCTCTTTAGCTCCGAATCCAGTTTCTCTATATCTTTGGCGGAGGAGCATTCCACCATTACTCCTCCCCCATTGACCTTTCTAACTCCCTTAACCCCAATCTGGAGTTTGGCGGGGCAAATCTGAGTTTGCAGAGCCGCCTTTACGTCTTCCGACGAGGGAGAACCCTTGTCTGTTGCGGGGTAAACGAGAAGCACGTGCCTCTTCTCGACCCTCTTGGGTGCCACCTTCTTGGCTACCTCCTTCTTACACGTTTTTTGCTTAGGGGCCGTATTCCCCTTGCCTGGCTTCGCTCGAGCCGCTTCGGCATATGTCTTTGGAGCCGCGCTAGCGTGCTCACTTCTTTCCTGGAGTCTCCCTTGGATGAGACTCATCTCTATTACTTGCTTGGTGCAAGCTGCTTGTAGCGAGTTCGCTACTTTTCTTATCTTGGTTCTGGTGTTAACCAGAACCTTGTTTGAAGGATTCTCTAGAATCCTCTCCAACTCTTGGAAGAAGGAGTTGACTGCGCTTGCGAATTCCGACGGAATTCCTAAGTCGCAGTCTGCCTCAACGGGCTCACTTGGACCGGGGGTTTGAGCCCCTGCGTCCTCTGCCATCTCTCTACTCGGGTTGCTAGCCGAGTGCAAGCCTTGGGACCTGTGTCCCTGGTCGGTTAGACTTAAAACGTTCGACAGTCAAGTGCTCAGCGATACTCTAGGGTTCTTTCCGCTGTAACCTGCACTTGACCCTGGTTGAGTGCGGGATTTGGCCTGATCCGTAGATCAGGGGGACCGGCACGACGACGACGTACCCGCTCGTGTGTCAGAGTTGCGCACCGTGCTTTGACCGCAGCCCGGACTTTGCCCTTACAAGGACAGTTTTTCTAAGTCCGAACTGACTGCACCGAAACACTTTTTTCAAATTAATGAAAAAAAAATTTTTCTTCCCTTCGTTTTGAAAACGAAAGAGAAGAAAAATCAAGTTTTTGAGGGGAGAAAACAACTCCCCTCGCTCTGCTAACAGAGTCTATTGGAACGGCAGTCGATTTGATTCGCAATCAATCACACAGTACTCACTCAACCAGCCTCTGACAACGGCCGGTCAGACAGTTAGTAAAATCCCCATTTCTTGAAAAACATATCAGCGATTTCTTTGAATTCTTCAGCAGTTGTGGCTTGATATACATTGGTTGTAAAACTTCCCATAACACTGGTAAAGTATGTTTGACAATAAGAGATAGAGTCGTGATTCCTATAATAATAAAAGCGATGTGAAGAGCTCCAGGATAAATGCTCCATGGCGAGCATCGCAGATACATGAAAGCAGCGAGGGGCCTGAGCGAGCATCTATGTGCCAGCAGCGAGGCTGCAGCATAAACGTACACTTAGGATATGTTTATGCTGTAGCCTCTCTGCTGCCACATCTCCCAACTGCGCACATGGATGTCTGGCGATGATGAAACAAAACCATATATCTTTACAGGCTCATTTATCGTGGAGCAGCTATGCTACCTGCGCTGCTCGCTGCGATCATCACCACAGCGATGATATCAAATTGGTTTGTTTTTCGAGCCTCAAAGATCACTAGAAATCCTCAAACTTACGCTGTGATTGGTTCCTTCAAGACCACTCTTCCCGTACATTGACCCCCTTTCCCAACCGAGTGTGAAACTACGCAGGCATCTCTCTCGTATCTTTAAAAACCGTGCTGTGTTATTATAGAAGCAAGATTTATTTTTAAAAAGGTGAAAATTCACTAACCTTTTGAATTATGAGTGAAATTTTGAAAGATACACTGATATCTGCTGTTTTTGAACGCAAAGCTATTTGGGACTAGCGGCATACAGAGAACCACAAGAGTTTCAAATTGGATAAACTACGGAAGGAATTTGCAATAAAACTATTAAAAATATCACAACAGTGAATTTTAACAACGGTTATTAGTTTTAGATCTAGAAAAAAACAAAAAAAAACAAACCCTCCTTACCTCAGAGTTAGCACCAGTCCCTCTTCCACAGAAATTGCGTTGACAATATTTGGTCGAATCTTTAACGGCTTCACAATTTTTGGTTCAAAAGCATTTAAAATATACTGAAAGATTTAGTTGCGACATCCTTAAGTGTCTGAAAAACTTCTCTCGATATTTATAATATTTAAATTGTACTGAAAAGTTCGTTGCGGCATCCTTAAGTGTGTAAAAAGCCTCTCATGGTAATTCTTGAGTAGTTGATAGAACTGGTGAAAGCAGTGGTGTAGTCGTAAAATAAATAGTACCGCGGCGCTTTACAAACTGCACCACAATGACATAAAATACCAGTAGTAAATACGTTAATCTACACAATATGGTGTTATAGTTGTTAACATGATGTTCATAGTAGTTATTATCATATATATAACCAGTTACACATAGTTAACATACAGCAATGACTAACAGATGCCCCAGCTGCTTATAAATCTCCAGCAAGGTGAAATTTAAGAGCAATAATTAAATGATTCATACAAAAAAAAAAAAAAAACACTCACCCTGTCAGAAGAGCTTCCAAACTTCCATCTCCTCCTCGTGCTCGTCTCGTGATACCTCTCGTGATCTGAAAAAGACGTACGTAGCAGACGAGGCGCCAATCGCATAGTGTAGTATACAATATGTGATTGGTACCTACACTGTGTATTGTCGCTCGTGTTATTATGTCTTTATTATTATATTTTGTGTTCTGTGTTGACAACCTGCAAGCAGTGCGGTAGCATAGTTTCGTCTCAAGTGTCTTCCAATAAAATAATGGTCTTCTTGTTGTTATACGACAAAGGAGCTATTGTGCTACGTTGAGTTTTGCTTAGATAGACACACGACAAATTAATGTTATATGAAAGAAAATTTGAAAACTAAATATTTACTGTCATTTTGTGAGGCAGGGCGCATCGTGGTTACATAAAAAAAGTACCGTGTTGGCGCCCTGGTGCGCCCGGGCATGACTACACCACTGGGTCAAATTAATCGTATTGAGAGCGTTCTTGATTCAAAGGATGCACTTCATACCTTCTCTTCTTTCTCCTTGTCAAAAGCCACATCTTTGTCGAAAATGAATCGCTATCACTGCCATTTTTTATTGGAGATTTAAAGACTACCGTGAGCAACTCAATGGACTATAAGTTATAATTAGTCGCCCGTCCCTAACTGAGGGTCACTGGTTCCAGGGAATGGAGAGAGTCTGCCGTGAGACAAACACAACATCCATGCCTCACGGGATTCGAACCCGGACCACTTTCGGACGAATGGTCAGAAACCGTCGCTTAGATCGCTACGCCACCGGGACAGCATCACTGTCATCAGAGGACATAAGAGGGAGCATCGTTTCATTTCAGACGACAAAAGACTATTATTAATTATAATAACAACCTTTTAAAAACACTCGACTGTATTAGTAAAAGTAGTGTGATCAGCTTCAGGGTACATGCTCCATGGCGAGCATCGCAGCTACATGCAAGCAGCGAGGTGCCTGAGCAAGCACCTATGTGCCAGCAGCGAGGTCGCCATGGAGCATTTACCTTGGAGCTGTTAACATCGCTTTTATTATTGTAGGAATCACGGCTGTATCTCTTATTGTCAAACATACATTACCAGTGTTACGGCAAGTTTTACAACTACTGCATATGAAGCCACCAACAGCTGAAGAATTCAAAGAAATCGCTGATATGTTTTTCAAGAAATAGGGATTTCCTAATTGTCTAGGTTCTATCGATGGAAAGCACATCCGAATACTTCGCCCTCAATTGTCAGCCTCCACGTTCTTTAAGTATAAAATCTACTTTTCAATAGTTCTGCAGGCCGTCAATGATGCACACTGTAAATTTATTTTCATTGAGGTCGGAGCCGATGGAAAACAAAGTGATGGGGGCACTTTTTGGAAAGTCTGACTTGTATGACAGGAAAAAGGGTGTGCTTACCATTCCTGAAGATAACTTCCTACAAGTATTGACATCCAAGCCTCCTTTGTGTTTATAGGTGATTAAGCCTATCCTATACTGAGACACATGATGAAGCCTTATGCTTGGAAAACCCTTGATCCATCCAAGGAGTAGTTCCAAAAAAAATAAAAGTTCAAATCACAGGAAAACTCCACAGCTAAAACTTGCTTCTATAAAAGCACAGCACGGTTTTTAAAGCTACGAGAGAGATGACTACGTAGTTTCATACTCGGTTGTGAAAGTGGGTCAATGGACGAGAAGAGTGGCCTTGAAAGAACAAATTACAGCGTATGTCTGAGGTTGCCTAGCGATGGTCGAGGCTCGAAAAATAAACCAGTTGGATATCATCGCTGTGGCGATGATCGCAGAGAGCAGCGCAGAAAGCATTGCTGCTCCACGATAAATGAGTATGTAAAGATTTATGGTTATGTTTCATCATCGCCAGGCATCCATGTGCACAGCTCGGCGGTGTGCCAGCAGCGATGTTACAGCATAAACGTACCCTAAGGCTTCTTCCTACTTGGTGAACGGGGATGACGCGTTTCCGTGCTCTAGGGTTTTGTTTCAGGTTTGAAATGGTGAAACCAACTTTCGTCACCTGTCACAATACTGTGCAAAATACCTGCTTCTTCATTTCGATACCAATACAGCAGTTGTGACGAGATGTTTTTGCGCTGGCTTTTGTGATGTTTTACGCTTTCCAACAGTAGGTTGAAGAAGCGTATATGGTTCAGCTATGTCCGTCTGTCTGTCTGTCAGCACGATAACTCGTGTAAAAGTGGTTCGATTTCGATGAAATTTTAGTATGTGTTAGGGGACAACCTGTGGACGAACCCTACTGAAAATAGGCGAAATGGGGTCAAAGTTCAAGACATAGGAGCGGGATTCATTCCATAGCTTTTATGCGCCATAACTTACGTAAAAATGCTTCGATGGCGATGAAACGTTGTCCTGTTCCTCCGGAGATATACGGAAGCGGTTCTGTTGAATATAATCGGAATGGGGACAAAAGTCAGGTCACAAGAGCAAGATTTTTTCTGCAGCCATTATCCTCATACCTTGACTACAAATACTTCTTTTGCGACAAAACGTTAGTATGTTTTTCCGGAGGTATAATGTACCAATTATATTTAATATCATCGAAATGGGGTTAACAGTCAGGGCACAGGAGCGAGCTTTATTCCACAGTCATTATCCTCATAACTTGAGTATTGGTTTCTGGTATGTTGGAAAGGGCATCATAATCAATGCATTGAATGATTTTACTAACCTTTTTCAGTAAATGTGGTGTCCAGCGGGGTCAAATGTTTCATATTCCACGCTGCTAATCGTTTCCTCAGCTGCACTCTGTTCCAAGCCCTAGTTCTACACAACTTCCTTCACCGTCACACGTCTGTCATTAGGAATTAAGGCGTCAGCGCTTTCATTGTGTTCCGTACAGGCTGTTCGACGGCGACCGATACGAGGCTAATATGTAATGTCTGCGAACAGTCTGTAAAATATTTCACTCATTTTGTCACACTGCTGACACACACAAACGCATCTCTGTATGCACGCTGAAACCTACGTTGAATGTAGGCAGCCGGAATTTACTCTTTGACAAGAAACTAAATCACAGCACGCTGACGGAGTAATGAATCACTGTCGGCATTCCTTTCTGGCGTCTGTTTGGTCACGTGACTGACGCTGGTGACGTCATTTGGCATTCATAGCCGAGAAAAGGAACTGCCTGACCATTCTCCCAATACCCAACCTGATTGTGTAATTTCGCTTTGCTCGTTACCTTCAGTATGACCTGCCTATGTAAATACTTTACCTGAAAGGATCTGATGTATTATTAGGTGTACAAATTAGTTTTAGAGCGTTTTTTGTGTAGACGTACACCAGAAATTTACATATCCCGAATTCCCCTGCGTTGTTGTCATGTGACCGTAAAAGGTCCAGAGTATAAAATGTGACACAGAAGTTTGCTGAACAGTCATACGCACTTTCATATCGATAGGTGAACAATGGCAAGAGATACAGCAATAATTCGACACTGCATTCGTTATGAATTTCATCAAGGAAAAACTTCTGCAAAAGCATGTGCATTGATCTGCTCTGTTCTGGGGAAATTATTGTATCTAAAAGCACGTGTGCGGTTTGGTTTAGGCGGTTTAAAGCAGGTGATTTTGAGTTAGCGATCGAGAACCTAGCGGCGCCTCGCAGAAAGTTTCACATGAGCAACTGCAAGCATTTCTGCATGAAGATTCGTCTCAAACGCAAAAAACACCTAGCTGAAAAACTGGGGTTAATTCAGCAAGCCATTTCCAATCGTTAACGCGCAATGAGGAAGTTTCAGAAGGAAGGAAAGTAGGTACCACATGACCTGAGCTTGTGGAACAAGGATGAGCGTGTCATGAAGTGTTTGAATATGTTGAATAAACAACACAGAAAGTAATTCCTGTGGAAAATAGTTACGGGTGATGAAATGTGGATATGGTACGACAATTCCAAACGCAAAATACACTGGGTAGACCCCGGTGAAGCAAAGACTTCGACACCGAAACGCAAAATTAACTCCGAGAAAGTTCTGCTGTGCATCTGGCGGGATATGAAGGTGTGCTCTATTATGAACTATTGGAACAGGGTCAAATTGTTACTGCTGATCGCTACAAGCAACAATTGGTGAGATTGAACCAGGAAATCTGTCGGAAACGTCCATTCACAGGCAAAGGATTGCGTCCCGGGAAATTACCGCATGACAACCTTAGGCCGCATGTCGCGAAATCGATCAAGTAAACGTTGTTGACGCTTGGCTGGGAGGTTTTGGAGCACTCGACGTATAGTCCCGACATAGCCACTTCACAGTATCATTCGTTCCGATCGATGCAAAATGGTTTGTCTGTTGTACGGTTCCGGACATGCGACGAAGTGCAAAAATGGGTTGACGACTTCGTCGCGTCACACGGCGAAGTATTCTCCATGGCTGAAATCCATCATCTGCCCGACCATTGGCCGAAGGAGATAGATAATGACGGTGCATATATTTATTCGTAAACGTATTCTTGAATTTTCTTAAATTAAATGTTGCGCTGTCTTACAACGCTTTAAAACTTTTCTGTACACATAATAAAATCTACGTTTGCTTTAGAAAAGAAAAACAGTTGGGAGTTTTCAGGATAAATCTCAATTATAATTATCGAAATTCAGGCTGTAACTCACTAAATTTAGTGCCTTCTTTTTTATGTGAGGTTATTAGCTTAGCACTAACTGACGAATATGAAATATGACCTGTTTTCTGTACGAAACAAATAGCAGAAGATCAATATTATTTCAGAACAGTAACACATGATCAATGCGTTTGACCCCCTGTGAATACCTTGAAATAAAATGCACTGCCACTTCAATTGCAGTACTTTTAAAATTAAATTTGACGTAACTCCATTAACAGTAATTGATGCAGGTGTGTAAACATTCAATATTTTGTTTAAAGATTAAAGAAAACGGTAGAATAGAAAAAATAAGTTGTGTATTAGGAAAAACTTTAAAGGTGTTATCTTAAGCATTTAAAAAAACCTATCTGACAAAAGCTAGTTTTGTCATTTTTTCTTTTGCCTAGATACATATAAATCATTAAGGGCTATTGGAATTATTTTATTCAATGCACATCTATGTCTGAAGTCTGAGATTAGATATGATCGCATAATATCGGGAAATTTTAAATACGACTTGTATGTTATTCCTTACTATCCATCTCCTTGCTTTTATGTTTTTCATCTTTAACTACCTTCTTTATTCTAACATTCTTTAATCACTTTCATGACCGGTTTAGCCGAATCTAAAACTACATGTTTGAAATAAAATGCAATGGAAATGAATTAATCGATAAGCACTAGATTTGAAGTTTGTTAGCGTCCTACATTTTTAGTTGCCGTTTATTTTTCATCGCTACCCATTGCTGAGAGCAGACTGCTTATGTGTATCCGTTTCAAAGATCACAGAATAATAAATTCCGGGCATTTTCCTTTCCTTTGGAGTTATATTTCATGCTGTGAATACCTTAACCTCTATTTATTTGTTTCTTTGAGTAAATCCATGGAGTTCTGATTGTCCTGAAGTCCTTTAAAAGCAGCCACTTAGAAATGACATCCGCACTTGAAAGCTATCTCACCCATGATTTTTATCAATTACTATCTTCCTTCCTCTTGGGGCAGTTGAAGTTCAACTGTGTACTCTGAAGAAAAAGCAAGAAAACGTTACGAAGTACTTAACTCCCTCAGGCCGAATATTTTATTCAGCGCAGACTTCGACAAGTTTGTAAGAATTTTGTTCTCTTCCGAAAACTTACATTTTAGAACAAAACTGCAAGAAAATATTTCGAAAGTTGAAATTCCTAGCACCTTTTCTCATTCCCTTACTCTTTAAAAATTTCGAATGCTGAAACTTTGGATGAATATCCCAAATAATTAGAAAAACTTGTATTCTGAATCAGCTGTCGTTCAAGCTTGAATTTAGTTTTCTTTTAACTTCAGTTTCTGAAAGGTGTATCATAATCTCAAGAAGATGGATGTTTTTAACTCTTTGTTTGAAGGGAAAGGCAGACCCGGTGGCGGAGTGGTCTAAGAGATGGCTTCTGACCATTGGTCAGAGATGGGTTCGGTTTCAAATACCGGTTAGGCATAGATCTTGTGTTTGTCTTACGGCATTGGCTCTTTCCCTTCGCTGGAACCAGTGACCATAAGATAGAGAGGGACGACTGGTTATAGCCCAACGAGTTTCTCACGGTCGTCAGTAAACCCCTAAACCAAACAAAGGGAAAGATCATTTTAGCCGGTCCAGTGGTCTAGGCGATGGCTTATGTCCATTCGTCCGAGATGGGTTCGGTTTCAAATACCGGTTAGGCATGGATGTTGTGTTTGTCTTACGGCATTGGCTCTTTCCCTTCCTTGGAACCAGTGCCCATAAGATAGAGAAGGACGACTGCTTATAGCTTAACGATACCCTCACGATGGTCAATAAACCCCCAAACCAAAGAAAGGGAAATATCATTTTAGCCGTCCCGGCGGCCCAGTGGTCTACGCGATGGCTTCTGATCATTCGTCCGAAATGGGTCCGGGTTTGAATCGCGTGAGGAATGCACGCTGTGTTTATCTTAGGGCACTGGCTCTCTCCCGGCCCTGGAGTCAGTGACCCCAAATTAGGGACCGGCGACTGCTTATAGCACATTGATTTGCTCACGGTGTTCGTTAACCCCCCCCCCCCCCCCCCCCCACCACCACCACCATCATAAAACAAAGATCATTTCATTTAATGCATGTGTAAAAAAAAAATTTTTTTTTTTTTGGTTGGAGGTTTAACGACCACCGTGAGCAACTCAATGGGCTATAAGCAGTCGCCCGTCCCTAATTTAGGGTCACTGGTTCCAGAGAAGGGGAGAGCCAGTGCCGTAAGACAAACACAACATCCATGCCTCACCGGGATTCGAACCCAGACCCCTTTCGGACGAATGATCAGAGGCCATCGCTTAGACCACTGTGCCAACAGGGCGGCGTGTAAAAATGAATACCCGTAGTTTAGAAAAAACAACAACAAATATTGCGTTAAACTAATGTACCAAGCTCGACACAGATATATTACACCATGAAGGAATGCACGAAATAAGACGAAGTTTTTTGCACATGTAGACAAACAAGTGGGAAACAGGCGATTTAATTTCTGAGGCATTACATAAATGCGATGAGGGAAGATAAGGTATAATATGGCCAGTGTAATTTGGTCGTATGTCCATTATGCTGGGCTATGTACTTAGCAACAAGTGCAAATTCAGTAAATGGTGCCCGAAGGTATATCACTGATGGTGCTTCGTTGACAGCGGTAAATAATTCATCAACACCTCAGTGGGTCGGTGAAGAGGTATTATGCCTTCTGACAATGCGCCACCCATTCTTTATAAGGGAGAAGTATGTCTAACACGTTGGACAAGGCAGCACCGTGTAGGCACTCTGCTGATGTTAGCAGAATTCGTTCGGGCGGTATCTTCTTGAAATTGGGCATCGGGGATTCCACAGAAGTACGAAACGAGATGCAGCACTTCATTCACATATCACCGATATAAGAATAACACGTAACAGGGCTCTCGATACATATAAAGGCCATCTAGAAAGTACAAGGCCATGATATTACAGAGATGCATTCTCTCAATTTGTGACGTCATTCCCATGTTACACAACCTTATAAGTCGGTGTCTCGTTTGAAATCATACACGGCAGCGTTCGAAACCAATCGGCAGCCCTAGTTTCCGTGTGGAGTCACTAAAAGACGTAACTCATCAATCTCACGTCATGCCCTTGTACTTTTTACACGGCCGTGTACATACCCACCAATTTATATGAATTTCCTATAGATAATTCTAGGAGTGGCAATTTCTATGTTGAGCTGTGTGTAACTGAAAATATAAGTATGATTCACAAATATTGGACAACGAATGTACTACCGTTACTGTTTGATATCATTGCTTTATATATAAATTCAGATAATACAACGTAGTTTGTCACAAATATTTAATTTTTCAAGTCGACCATGGTTTCGCTGGGTATTGTCTTAGCTTTTTTCAGGACGAAGGGCACCACATAAACATTCAAATTGTATATGATATCCTAAATGGTGTTTTCAGTCACGTGTTTTTGTTAGATGCTCGCGCTTGATACAAATGGGGTGTCATTAACAAGTTGCGAAGACTTCTGATATGCACTGAAGAATAATTGAATGAAGAGCAACAGCTTATGTTATGCAAATGTGGCGCTGTGGGCGGCCCTGTAAACGGAAATGACATGACGTATGCAGCGATCCGACAATATAATGATTGATGCGACGGAAATCAGTAAGAGTTGGACGCAGTATGGATAAGACGAAGGATCTAAGCACATTTGATCGTGGGAAAATTGTCGGGGCCTGACAAATGGGTCACTCCATCTCGGAAGTCGTTCAGGCACTGAGAGTTTCACGATCCACTGTGTCACGGGTGCACCGGGAGTACATCGAATTCGGTAAAACCATCCCTTCCAGGGCCAACTGCCATGGACAACAGCGTGTGGATGAGCGGGGTCATCGTCGGCTATCTCGCATTGTAACAGCGGATAGACGGGACACAGTGCAAGAAATCACTCGGCAATTTAACGCTGGTGCACAAAATCGTGTAAGCAGCTACACCATCTAGAACCATCTCCTCGCTATTGGGTACAAAAGCCATCGTCTCACGAGAGTACCGCGCCTGACCGCACATCACAGGGTACAAAGATTAGCATGGGCGCGGGAACATCGCCACTGGACCCTAGATATGTGGAAAAATGTTCCCTGGACTAATGAATCGAGATTCACGTTGGTACATGCAGATGGCAGGATACGAGTACGGCGCAAACCACATGTAGCGATGGATACTTCTTGCCAACAGGATACTCTTTAAGCTGCTGGGGGTGGCATTCTTGTCTGGGTACTGTTTACGTGGACTGAAATGGAATCCTGTTACGTGTGACATCGTCCCTCACAGGTCAACGTTACCAAGATATCGTGGACGACCATTTGCTCCCGTTTGTGCGTCTTTAACATCCCACTAGGGACCTCATCCTGCAACAAGACAATGCACCGTGCCATCTCCCCCGAATTGTATCCGAATGGTTGGATAAGCCCTCCACCAACGTGACCTCGCTTCCTTGGCCAGCTAAGTCGCCTGACCTCAATCCCATCGAGTAGATCTGGAATGCAATCGAGAGAGATGTTCGAGGCTCTGACCCCTCTCCATCAAATCTTCGTGAACTGTGGGAGCTTGTTCAGGGGTCGTGGATCCGTATGGCTTCCCAACGCTTCCGGTGTCTTGTCGAGTCCATGCCGAGACGAGTCGCCGCCGTCATCAGGACGAAAGGTGGCGCTACACGTTACTAGTCAGGTATCTCTAATTCAATTGCTCTTCAGTGCAAATGGGAAACTTCCAAAATATCAAGTTTGGTGATTGAATCTGGCTTGTCAATTAGGTTTGCTTTTTTAAAGATATTTATGGTCATTTTCGTAACAGTGTTTAGCCATCCATGACTTCTTTAGGTCACAATTCCGAATGTAGGTCTTGTGCTCCTTCAATCGGAAACGCAAGGCTCTACGGGTCTGTCCTGTATACGAAGCCCCACATTCGCCGCCCCGGTGGCGCAGTGGTCTAAGGCGTTGGCCTCTGATCATTCGTCCGTAAGGGGTCCGGGTTCGAATCCCGGTCAGGCATGGATGTTGTGTTTGTCTTACGGCACTGGCTCTCTCCTTCCCTAGAACCAGTGACCCTAAATTAGGGACGGGCGACTGCTTATAGCCCATTGAGTTGCTCACGGTGGTCGTTAAACCTCCAATCAAAAAAAAAAAAAAAAAAAAAAAAGAAGCCCCACATTCACGTGGAATTTGATAAATTCCCCACGAGTCTTTGTCTTCAACATAGTCCTCTGATCCTAAAAAGCTCATTATGTTTATGGGTTTAAAAATCACCTTAAAATTAAATGTTTTGATAATTTTTGAAATTTTGAAGGCAATTTTACAGGAAACTGGAATAATGGCAAAATTCTCTTGCAATGGGCGCACAACAGGAGTTAACGTGGAGATCGACTTCGGTTTCCGGAATTTTGTTAGAGCTTTGTCTATAATGGAGGACAAGAATAATTGAGATCAAGAATCATTGCTTTTGTTTTTAACGCTCAGCATAGAGTTTTGATGATCTCACATCTGTGAGATATTTAATATGCATAGATCATGGCTTTATCATAAAAAAGGCTAGGATTAGAATAAAAATACGCATGCACATTTTACAAGTTTTCGATATTTAAACAAAAAATGTTCCTTTTTCGAGTACAAAAGTACGGAAATTATCGCAAAGAAGGCTAGCACTTTCATCGCAGAAAAGCGGCACTAAACTAATAGCTGTAGTTTACCCGGTGCTCATCGGAAAACTTTCGAAATTCAATCTGGATATTCTAATGTTATCTTGTGTCTCTCTTAAACCAATATCAATGGACAACTGAAATGGTCTTCACATTTGCATTTGACCGGGAAAATCCTTTATGAACCATGCGTAAAATCATTAATGTAAAAATATGTGTAAAAAACTGGTTGTATAGATATTTATGTACTGAATCACATACATTCTTATCCACATAACATTCCGACCACCGCTGGAATAACAATGCCTGAATTAGGGACGTTGTTTCACTTCGCCTTAAGAATTCGTGAGAGAAACTTTCTCGTGATAGAGTCGACGCACGAATGCAGCATAAAGTTTACATGAACCAACGCACGAATGGAGCATAAAGTTTACATGAAGTTTCTCAGCTGTATCTTTTCATAATATGCTGGTTGTCCTATAAATAGGAAGCCTCCCTCTTAAATGTCGACACGAAAATATTGTACCGAGTTGAGAAGTTAGCATTTCCACTTGATTTTCCGATAACTGATGACCACCATACACACCCACAGATGATTTCCTGTGATTCATGAACTACATAAACACACGCACTCACTCACACACACACACATGATTTCTCGATAAGAAATGACTACTACATACACATAGGCACACATAATGTTTCGTGAGTGATGATTGCCACAGACACACACAAGATTTTACTAGGAGGTATACCAGCCACGGACACGTATGGAATGATTTTCCGAAGACTGATGACTGTCGCATACATACACACATGAATTCCCGATAAGGGATGGCTGTCACACAAACACGCACATATGTGGGTGCGCGCTCACACACACACACACACACACACACACATATATATATGATTATCTGATTAGTGATGCCTTCCAGAGGCTCACATACATGATATTACGATGAGTATGACTGCCACAAACATCACATTTTCTGTTTGAGTGATAACACACACACACACACACACACAAGATTTTCACTGAAACAGCCAAGTTTGGGGAAATTAAAACTGGCGCAGCGGCTTCCGGCGAGTATTCTGGCAGAGTCTAGATTACGACAGTGGACCAATATTTCAATTCCAGTAATTATGCGCTTGATGGTTGTTCCGAAGTTACTTTCAGACCTGGGTGCGTCGTTGACCAAAGCTAGGATCAATTGAAATAAATACGCCATCTTCTGCAGACCATTCTCAACATGTGAGCGTGCTCAGTGAAGATAGATGTGGTCTGTTCCAGTTTGGACGACAATTACGAATGTATATACCGAGTGATCCAAAAGTCTTGCACATTTTGAAAACGTAATAACTTGCGGAGTTTTGACAGTAGGGCAACGCGGTTTGCGTAGAAATGATCAGAATGACATCGGGTTTTTTTTTATGAAATCACATAAATTTTTACTCCTACTCATTTTACTTGCAGTTTTCAACGCCAGATGGCGCAGCAACCACAGGTTCGAAGTGTCGAGAAAAACAGACACCTGATTGTACCAGGTGTTCAATTTGATTGCCGTCCTGTTCCATCACTGCCTGCAGACGAGATAAAACACCATGGACGGCATTGAAGAGCATGTCTGGTGGTACAGCTGCCAAATGGTGTCGAATGGCATCTTTCAGCATGGCCAATGAAGTGGGGCGACATCTATACACTTGTGATTTTAGGTAACCCCAGATCCAGAAATCGCAGGGTGTCAGGTATGGTGACCGAGATTTCCAGGCCTATGAAAAGTGTCGGCTAAACACACGATTTGCGCGAAACGTCTCTTGCAGCAGTTGCTTAACGGAACGCGCGATGTGGGGTGGTGCTCCATCCTGCATAAATGTGCACATATTCACTGTATCCCGCTCTTGCAAGCTAGGGATAACGTACGTTCGTAACATGTTCGCATAACGTGCACCTGTTACTAAAACGGCTTCGAAAGAGGTGCCGCGGACCTCTTCAAAAAAAAAAAAAAAAAAAAGACCGATAATGAAGGAAGCCGTGAATTTACACCACACTGTCACTTTCGGCTAATGAAGTGGCGCTTCAACGACTGCTCGGGGATGTTCCGTGGCCCAGATGCGGACGTTGTGCGTGTTTACCGCTCCGTTTAGGTAAAAGTGTGCCTCGTGAGTCTATAAAACGTTCATCAGCCAGTTCTCGTCGACATTCATTTGTCGAAAAGAACATGCTGCGAACTCCTGACGCTGCACGTAATCGCCAGCTTGCAGCTCGTGATGCCGTTGCAGTTTGTACGGGTATCTATGTAGAATCCGTCGTAGTGTTCGCCATACAGTCTCGTATGGAATATATCTTTGCCGAGAAACATGGCGAGCACTGAAGTCCCCATGTGCGGATGACATCGCAATCACATCCATTTCCTGCGTAATCGTCTGTGCTGCAGCAGCACGTGTTAGTGGTCTACCGCTTCGCGGGCGTGCTGCTAAAGATCCCGTTTCCTCGAAGTTTTTCACCATTCGCAGCAGCGCAGCTGTTTCCATCGGTCCTTTTCCACTGCGATCACCTTTTAGTGACCTGTAGGCTCTGAGCGCAGCACTCACACATTCAGCGTTGCAATAGAACAATTCCACAAAGAACGCTTTGTCCGGTAATGACAGCATACTGACACGGACCGTTGTGACTTGTGGTTGCTTCTTAACTGCTGCTTTCATACCCACTATCCCAGACCTGTTCGCCTATGGTGCCATCTGGCGATGAAAAATGTAAGTAAAATGAGTAAAAATTTATGTGATTTCATTAAAAACCCGTTGTCATTTTGATCATTTCTGCGCAAACCGCGTTGCTCCACTCTCAAAACTCCGCGAGTTACGACGTTTTCAAGATGTGCGAGACTTTTGTAACACCCGGTACTTCAACAGCCATGAGCAAGAGGTTTATATCAAACACGGAGGTTTTTATCAGAGCGGTGTTTTCTTTTCAAGTTCATTCCGCCAGCCGCAAAATTTCCTGAAACGGTTGCTGTTTGTCCAAATGAATCCAACACACTCGCCTTCGACTCCGCTTATTTTTCTGAATTCTACAGCCAATTTCAGCTTTTACTTCTAGTAATGACACAACAAAACCAAGATTCCGAATTTCGTAGTCATTTTGTACAATGTAATAACAGTCCGGTGAACTTTTCGAAACACGAGAACCATATATAATACTAATCAGTTTCCCAACAAATGAGCTCTTTTCTATAATATCGACAACCTATACCGCTGAGAATATATAAAATATCGGAACAAAGGAATACAATGTAAATCCTGCTTTCCAAAGACAGCCCAGTAAAATAGAGCACATATTAAATCCTTCGAATGAATCATTTCACTATAGAAGTATTTGACTTACAGGATGACGGAAAAACAAGAACATATAGATATGTAATAAAATAAGAAAGAACAACCAAGATATACCATATGATAGTTTCTCTTTGAATTCTACTCTGTTCGCATTGTTAGAAAGTCGTCGGCGCGAAGCGTGATCTGACTCTGAATTTAATCAATATTTGGAAGTTTTCCGATAGCGTGGAACCTGAAGCTAAATATTTGAGTTAAAATTTGAACCTTCAGTTTATTCTTTCGGATTTCGATCTAGACCTAGTTATGAAAACATTCTTGCTGTCGTGGAATAACCAGGGAGGCACACTCTTCTTGTGAGGATAGCATATGTACCTATAAGGTAAGTCTTGGTATCCCACAGGGAAAACATATAGAGGAACATTAGATTCCGCATTTATCCACGGTTCACTAAATATATACATTTTCGTTTAACTTAATAGAAATTCCAGAAATGAAATACAACAGTTTCACAGTATGAGAATCCTAAACTAAAAATACCCTCTGAATCACGCTCCGGTAAATTTTAACATAGCGTTTAAAAGATTTCATTCTGGGAACTAAAAATGGACAAATTAATGGAATTATGCTCTCTAAGACTGAATCCAAAGTACTGTAGTTATCAGTTGTGATTTAATTTTCCTCGCCATTAAATTTCCGCAAACGGGAGTTTTCGTTTTAACTAAAGTGCCCAGCGGGATGATTATGAGATCCTTGAAAAGAACTATCATAGAACCTTTCGACACTTGAAGAACAACGAAAGCTGCAGAAGCGTTCATTATTATTCAAATAATCCTCGGATCTTAAGCACTTAAGTAGAGTGGAATATCATCTTTGACGCAGAATGGAACTGCTGAAGATATTTCCAGACGAAATTCTTTGAACACGAAAACGCATAGCGTGCGTATTTATTCTAGCAAACATTTTGCTGATTTAGTGTAAGAAACCATTTTATTAGAAAGCAAAGCGTTTACTAGAGGCAGATGAATTCAACGCTAATGATGTTTAGGCAGTTGTAAGAATATCTTTATATATATCATTAGATTCCGTATTTATATATATACATATATATATATATATCATCATCATCATCATCATTGTCAACCATTATCAATCCACTGCTGGACGAAGGTCTCCCCAAGTTTCCTCCACAACGGTCTGTCTTGTGCCAGTCTCCTCCATGTCACCCCTGCATACTTTCGAATTTCATCCACCCATCTCCCATGTGGTCTTCTTCTGGGTCTTTTCCTGTCCCTTGGAATCCAATCTAAAATTTCGGCTGTCCATCGATGATCTGTCCTTCTGGCAGTATGTCCAGCCCATTGCCATTTCAGGGATTTAACTCTGATCATGATGTCTTCCACTCTTGTCATTTTTCGGATCCACGAGTTCCTCTTCTTATCTCTCCTGGTTACACCAAGCATGCACCTCTCCATGCTTCTTTGAGTTGTCTGCAGCCTTTGTATGTCTCTTTTAGTTAAGGTCCACGTCTCTGCACCATACGTAAGCACTGGAAGGATGCATTGATCAAACACTTTACTTTTAAGACATAATGGCATATTGCTCTTGAAAATTATGCTGTTTCTTCCAAAAGCTCTCCAGGCAAGTTTTGTACGCCGATTAATTTCTTCATCAATGTGACCCTCACTTGATATCTGCTGTCCAAGATAAACGTACGTGTCTGTTATCTCCAGCTTTTCTCCATCAATCGATAAATCTTCATTTCTTGTAAAAGCATTGAACATCACTTTTGTCTTCTGAAAGTTCATTTTTTTAATCCCACTCTTTACTCTTGTCAGCAAGTTCCTGGATCATACTCTGCAGCTCTGATGGGGTAGTTGCAAAAATGAATACGTCATCAGCAAAGCGAAGGTGGGTTAGATAATCTCCATTAATCTTTATCCCCTTGTTTTCCCAGCTCAGCGACTGAAAAACACCCTCCAATGTGGCATTAAAGAGCTTCGGAGATATGGTGTCACCTTGTCTCACTCCCTTTCCAATTTTTACGTGTGTTGTATTTTCAAACAGCCTAATCTTTGCACTTGCATTTTCATAGATGTTATTAATAATATTAATGTATGCATCTTCAATACCGCAGGTTTTCAGAGCCATTGTAACTGCTGATGGTTTCACCGAATCAAAGGCTTTTTCATAATCGATAAAAGCCATGCACAATGGAAGTTCATATTCCCTCGCTCTTTCAATTAGTTCTCTCAGCACGTGGATATGATCTATTGTGCTGTAGCCACTCCTGAATCCAGCTTGTTCTCTCGGTTGAGCCATGTCCAGTGTTACCTTCAAGCGGTGTGAAAGAACTTTAGTGAAGATTTTATAAACCACTGATAGGAGGCTGATAGGTCTGTAGTTACTGAGATCCTCAATGTCACCTTTCTTATGTAGCAGGATCATTGTAGCGGTGTTCCAATCCTCAGGAATCTTTCCTTCATTAAGGCATCGAGTGAAAATTTGGGCGAGTACTGTTTCGATTTCTCCACTTGCTTCTTGTACGATGTCTACAGTAATTCCATCTTCTCCTGGAGCTTTTCCTCGCTTCATGTTCTTGATAGCATGTGCAACTTCTGTTGGAAGGACTGGAGGAACTCTGGTACTGGTATCTTTCATGATGTCTGGAGTGCATATATCATCCCTTTCATATAATTTGGAGTAGAAATCTTTCACTCTTGTCAAAATTTCGCCTCTATTTCTTGTTACAGAACCATCTTCTTTTCTCAGTGCCATAATCTGTTTTCTTCCCTTACTGAGATGTCCCTTTGCTATCTTTAGGCTATGGTTGTTTTCAATTGCTTTCCTCACTAGTTCACAGTTGAATTTCCTTACGTCTTCAGTGATACTTTTTCTTACTGTCTTGCATAGCTCTATATATTCCACTTTTGGAAGTCACATCTTCTTTAGTTGTCCTCATCTCTCTTCTTTTTTGCATCAACATTTTGGTTTTTCCTGATAATTTGTTCACATGCAACTTGTTCTTAGACCCAGCTAATTTTGTTGCTGTTTCCATGAGAGCTTTGGTTACTTTTCTGTTAACTTCAGAGATGTCCACTTTTTCCGATGTTAGGCCTTCTAAAGCAGAGAACCTGTTCTTCAGTTCTAACTTGAAGGTATTATGGTGTTTTTTAAGGTTGGTTATGTCAATAGATTTTGTTTGTCTTATGAGCTTGCCACGTTCAAGTTTAGTGTTGAGGTGCATCTTACATCTCACCAATCTATGGTCACTACCTGTGTTGAACTTGTTTAGCACACTGCAGTCTTCTATGACGAACTTTTTGTTACACATAATAAAATCAATTTCACTTGACGTCCCATTTGGATGTCTCCATGTCCATTTCCTGTGTGGCTTTTTCTTGAAGAAGGAGTTCAAGATGAAAAACCCTTCTGCCTCTGCAAACTCAACGAGAGTATTTCCACGCTGGTTTCTGTTGCCATGACCGAATTTACCTACTGAAGTTTCATTCT
Organism: Macrothele yani; assembly: GCA_039090855.1. Lineage (NCBI taxonomy): Eukaryota > Metazoa > Arthropoda > Arachnida > Araneae > Macrothelidae > Macrothele > Macrothele yani. The sequence goes on along the minus strand of CM077002.1, from coordinate 14,747,791 downwards.
GTTGCCGTTGCCCTATTTTTGCATTGAAATCTCCCATAATTATTTTCAAGTGCTGCTTACCTTTATTATTTAGATGACAAATTTCCTCATAAAATTCTTCAATTTCTTCTTCAGGATGACTTGTGGTGGGCGCATAAGTTTGAATAATCTGAGCCTGGTATCTTTTCGAGAGTTGGATAACAAGTCGTGCAGCTCTGTCAGAGGAACTTTCAACTTCTACAACTTTATCCTTCAGTTTCTTGTTTATTATAAATCCAACACCACTAGTTCTGCCAGTATCTGTCCCACGATAGTAGAAGAGATGTCCACTTTTCAGTTCGATGAGATCTTCTCCTTTTCTCCTTACTTCACTTAGCCCCACGATGTCCCACTTGATCCTTTGTAGTTCCTCTTCCAATTCAAGAAGCCTTGAATCAGAAGATAGAGAGCGTCCATTGTAAGTAGCCAAGGTCAGCATCAGATGGCAGCCTAGTCCGGTTCTCCGGGGATTCTTAGCACCCTCTGCCTTCATGTCGCACTGGCCGCTGCCTTGGCCAGGTACATTCCAGCTGCCGGAGACTGAGGGCCAAGATTTAAGTTGTGGAATCATTTTGAGGGGTTTGGCCATAACTCACCACGCTGGCCAAGCGGGTTGGTGAGTGTGGGATAGAATTTCCTCTAATCCCGATTGTATAGTTATACCGCTATGGGCGGTCGTCAGAGCCCCTTTAGTGGGAACAGGATGCACCACGAGAAGGCGGGGTTGACATTTGTCAAGGAGAGGCTGTGATGTTACGCATCACCTGACCTTACATCCCTTTATATATATACATATATATATATATATATATATATATATATATATATATATATATATATCATCATCATCATCATCATTGTCAACCATTATCAATCCACTGCTGGACGAAGGTCTCCCCAAGTTTCCTCCACAACGGTCTGTCTTGTGCCAGTCTCCTCCATGTCACTCCCGCATACTTTCGAATTTCATCCGCCCATCTCTCATGTGGTCTTCTTCTGGGTCTTTTCCTGTCCCTTGGAATCCAATCTAAAATTTCGGCTGTAAATCGATAGTCTGTTCTTCTGGCAGTATGTCCAGCCCATTGCCATTTCAGGGATTTAACTCTGATCATGATGTCTTCCACTCTTGTAATTTTTCGGATCCACGTGTTCCTCTTCTTATCTCTCCTGGTTACACCAAGCATGTACCTCTCCATGCTGCTTTGAGTTGTCTGCAGCCTTTGTATGTCTCTTTTAGCTAAGGTCCACGTCTCTGCACCATATGTAAGCACTGGAAGGATGCATTGATCAAACACTTTTCTTTTAAGACATAATGGCATATTGCTCTTGAAAATTATGCTGTTTCTTCCAAAAGCTCTCCAGGCAAGTTTTGTACGCCGATTAATTTCTTCACCAATGTGACCCTCACTTGATATCTGCTGTCCAAGATAAACGTACGTGTCTGTTGTCTCCAGCTTTTCCCCATCAATCGATAAATCTTCATTTCTTGCAAAAGCATTGTACATCACTTTTGTCTTTTGTCTTTTGAAAGTTCATTTTTAATCCCACTTCTTTACTCATGTCAGCAAGTTCCTGCATCATACTCTGCAGCTCTGATATGCTAGTTGCAAAAATGACTACGTCATCAGCAAAACGAAGGTGGGTTAGATAATCTCCATTCATCTTTATCCTCTTGTTTTCCAACCTCAGTGACTGAAAGACACCCTCCAATGTGGCATTAAGGAGCTTCGGAGATATGGTGTCACCTTGTCTCACTCCCTTTCCAATTTTTATGTGTGTTGTATTTTCAAACAGCCTAATCTTTGCACTTGCATTTTCATAGATGTTATTAATAATATTAATGTATGCATCTTCAATACCGCAGGTTTTCAGAGCCATTGCAACTGCTGATGGTTTCACCGAATCAAAGGCTTTTTCATAATCGATAAAAGCCATGCACAATGGAAGTTCATATTCCCTCGCTCTTTCAATTAGTTCTCTCAGCACATGGATATGATCTATTGTGCTGTAGCCACTCCTGAATTCAGCTTGTTCTCTCGGTTGAGCCATGTCCAGTGTTACCTTCAAGCGGTGTGAAAGAACTTTAGTGAAGATTTTATAAACTACTGATAGGAGGCTGATAGGTCTGTAGTTTCCGAGATCCTCAATGTCACCTTTCTTATGTAGCAGGATCATTGTAGCGGTGTTCCAATCCTCAGGAATATTTCCTTCATTAAGGCATCGAGTGAAAATTTGGGCGAGTACTGTTTCGATTTCTCCACTTGCTTCTTGTATGATGTCTACAGTAATTCCATCTTCTCCTGGAGCTTTTCCCCGCTTCATGTTCTTGATTGCATGTGCAACTTCTGCTGGAATGACTGGAGGAACTCTGGTACTGGTATCTTTCATGATGTCTGGAGTGCATGTATCATCCCTTTCATATAATTTGGAGTAGAAATCTTTCACTCTTGTCAAAATGTCGCCTCTATTTCTTGTTACAGAACCATCTTCTTTTCTCAGTGCCATAATCTGTTTTCTTCCCTTACTGAGATGTCCCTTTGCTATCTTTAGGCTTTGGTTGTTTTCAATTGCTTTAATCACTAGTTCACAGTTGAATTTTCTTACGTCTTCAGTGATACTTTTTCGTACTGTCTTGCATAGCTCTATATATTCCACTTTGGAAGTTACATCTTCTTTAGTTGTCCTCATCTCTCTTCTTTTTTGCATCAACATTTTCGTTTTTCCTGATAATTTATTTACATGCAACTTGTTCTTAGACCCAGCTAATTTTGTTGCTGTTTCCATAAGAGCTTTGGTTACTTTTCTGTTAACTTCAGAGATGACCACTTCTTCCGATGTTAGGCCTTCTAAAGCAGAGAACTTGTTCTTCAGTTCCAACTTGAAGGTATTATGGTGTATTTTAAGGTTGGTTATGTCAATACATTTTGTTTGTCTTATGAGCTTGCTACGTTCAAGTTTAGTGTTGAGGTGCATCTTACATCTCACCAATCTATGGTCACTACCTGTGTTGAACTTGTTTAGCACACTGCAGTCTTCTATGACGAATTTTTTGTTACACATAATAAAATCAATTTCACTTGTCGTCCCATTTGGATGTCTTCATGTCCATTTCCTGTGTGGCTTTTTCTTGAAGAAGGAGTTCAAGATGAAAAACCCTTCTGCCTCTGCAAACTCAACGAGAGTATTTCCACCCTGGTTTCTGTTGCCGTGACCGAATTCACCTACTGAAGTTTCATTCTGTTGCCGTTGCCCTATTTTTTGCATTGAAATCTCCCATAATTATTTTCAAGTGCTGCTTACCTTTATTATTTAGACGACAAATTTCCTCATAAAATTCTTCAATTTCTTCTTTAGGATGACTTGTGGTGGGTGCATAAGTTTGAATAATCTGAGCCTGGAACTTTTCGAGAGTTGGATAACAAGCCGTGCAGCTCTGTCAGAGGAACTTTCAACTTCTATAACTTTATCCTTCAGTTTCTTGTTTGTTATAAATCCAACAATACTAGTTCTGCCAGTATCTGTCCCACACTATTAGAAGAGATGTCCACTTTTCAGTTCAATGAGATCTTCTCCTTTTCTCCTTAACTCACTTAGCACCACAATGTCCCACTTGATCTTTTGTAGTTCCTCTTCCAATTCAAGAAGCCTTGAATCAGAAGATAGGGAGCGTCCATTGTACGTTGCCAAGGTCAGCATCAGATGGCAGCCTAGTCCGGTGCTCCGGGGATTCTTAGCACCCTCTGCCTTCATGTCGCACTGGCCGCTGCCTTGGCCAGGTACATTCCAGCTGCCGGAGACTGAGGGCCAAGATTTAAGTTGTGGAGTCATTTTGGAGGGGTTTGGCCATAACTCACCACGCTGGCCTAGCGGGTTGGTGAGTGTGGAATAGCATTTCCTCTAATCCCGATGGTATAGTTATCATCTATGAAAATGCAAGTGCAAAGATTCGGCTGTTTGAAAATACAACACACATAAAAATTGGAAAAGGAGTGAGACAAGGTGACACCATATCTCCGAAGCTCTTTAATGCCACATTGGAAAATGTCTTTCAATCACTGAACTGGGAAAACAAAGGGATAAAGATTAATGGAGATTATCTAACCCACCTTCGTTTTGCTGATGACGTAGTCATTTTTGCAACTACCCCATCAGAGCTGCAGAGTATGATCCAGGAACTTGCTGACAAGAGTAAAGAAGTGGGATTAAAAATGAACTTTCAGAAGACAAAAGTGATGTTCAATGCTTTTACAAGAAATGAAGATTTATCGATTGATGGAGAAAAGCTGGAGATAACAGACACATACGTTTATCTTGGACAGCAGATATCAAGTGAGGGTGACATTGGTGAAGAAATTAATCGGCGTACAAAACTTGCCTGGAGAGCTTTTGGAAGAAACAGCATAACTTTCAAGAGCAATATGCCATTATGTCTTAAAAGAAAAGTGTTTGATCAATGCATCCTTCCAGTGCTTACGTATGGTGCAGAGACTTGGACCTTAACTAAAAGAGACATACAAAGGCTGCAGACAACTCAAAGTAGAATGGAGAGGTGCATACTTGGTGTAACCAGAAGAGATAAGAAGAGGAACTCGTTGATCCAAAAAATGACAAGAGTGGAAGACATCATGATCAGAGTTAAATCCCTGAAATGGCAATGGGCTGGACATACTGCCAGAAGGACAGACTATAGATGGACAGCCGAAATTTTAGATTGGATTCCAAGGAACAGGAAAAGACCCAGAAGAAGACCACATGGAAGATGGGTGGATGAAATTCGAAAGTATGCGGGAGTGACATGGAGGAGACTGGCACAAGACAGACCGTTGTGGAGGAAACTTGGGGCGACCTTTGTCCAGCAGTGGATTGATAATGGTTGACAATGATGATGATGATGATATATATATATATATATATATATATATATACTGAAAATCACCACAATACTTAAAATTGTAAGTACTGATTTCCCAGACCATAAAGCTACCGACCACTGGGAGAAAAAGAAAAGAATATAAAGCTATGTTAGGCTGTTCTTTTTGGCTTTGTCAAGGGCTAGGCACGGACAACACCTATTCTACCTCTATAGAGACCAAAGAATGTGTGGGTTTCTGCGTGATTTAGTTTGCAACGAGCCTACCGGAAACAGCAAAAATTACCTCTCGAAAAGAAAAACCATAAAACAAAATTAAAATTAAAATAAAATGCAATAAAAATATATTTTAGAAGAAACCCTCCCAGAACTCGGACTGAGTTACACTCCGAGCCCCTGCACACCAAAAACAAACCCCAGCATAAAAATAAAAAGAACTTTAAAAAAAAAGAAACAAAAAACTACCTAACATAAAAGACAATTCTTAAACCACACACCTACCCACAGCAGACAAAAAGCGACGAAGCCCTATCTCACACTAGACCAATGCAAATTATAGAACAAATAACGTACAAAGAAGCAAACGATGCCGATTACGTATGAAGTAATTTGCTACAACTAAACTTGAACTGTAATAATTTATAAGCTTATTCGCCTACCTAAAGGTGGATGAAAACTTGAATAAGAAACTGCCAAATGAGAATATTATACTATTGATAGAAAGATAAAAGGCAAGTCACAACTGCACAAACTAAGCCTGAAAATGTACGAAACGAGGCTTGTACAATGGACCACTTGTACAAATAAACGCCACCCGAAAAACGGAGGAGAAAAATATCCAACAGTTTAAATAAACTTAGTAGGTAAAATTGTGCCCTTGAAACCAAAACAATTATTATAAAATACAGTACTATTCAAAAAACGAGACGTAAAACACTTACCTAGTTTCCCCACATGTTCTCTTCATACCTAAATACGTCCAAAATGGGCGCCTACGGTGAAGCGGCGATTGCACCGCCACCTGCCATACAAGAGGATAACTATAATCCCAAAAATCTATGTTGGTGCTGTCAAATTGAATTGAGTCCGAACTTTTTTCAGATTAAAACTAACTAGCCGGAATACTTCAAAATATCCAACTGCGAATAGCTTAAACTGCTCCCAACTGGTGTTCAAAAGTATTTAAATTACCCAAAAAACTAAAACCCGTCCCTCTATTTTAATTTAATAAAATTATACTATTTTTTTTTTATTTTATATGTTCATACCTTTTTTTTTGTATGTGTCCATTAAAAGACTTTTTTAGGATTCTTTTTCATCATATTAAAACTTTTTTTGAATTAAAAAGAAAGGGAGCAATAACATCCTGTTGGATTCCCAATTAGGAGAAAGTAACCACATCGTCATCTAAACTTTTATATAATAGCTTCGGGCGTCTTTTGTTTCAGGTGCATCATCCCCTTAATGAGTAAAACAAGTTAGTATAATCATGCAATGCATTTATTATGATACGCTTTCCAACACAACAGAAATCATTACTCAAGTTATTACTCAAGCTATGAGGATAATAGCTGTAGAATAAATCTCGCTCCTGTGTCCTGACCTTTAACCACATATCGATGTCATTAAACATAATTAGTTCAGTTTACCTCCGGAACAACATACTAAAGTTCTGCCGCATTAGAAGCATTTTTACTCAAGTTATGAAGGTAATGGCTGTGGAATAGATCTCGATCCTATGACCTGACCTTTGACTCCATTTCGATTATATTCAGCAGAACCCGCAAAGTATACTTCCGGAACCGCATGATAGAGTTTAGTAACAATCGAAGCCTTTTCACGTAAGTTATAACGCATACGGGCGATGGAATGGATCCCACTACTATGTCTTGGCCTTTAACCCCATTTCTCACATTTTTAATACGGTTCGTCCCCAGGTGGTTCCTTACCACATACTAAAGTTTCATCGAAACCGAATCATGTTTACGCACGTTATGACGCATAAGGGCAATGGAATGAATATCGCTTCTATGTCCTGACCTTTGACCCCATTTCACCCATTTTCAACAGGGTTCGTTCCCAGGTAGTTTCCTACCACATACTAAAATTTAATCGAAATCGAACCATATTTACGCAAGTTTTGACGCATAAGGACATTGGAATGAATCCCGCTCCTATATCCTATCCTTTGACCCCACTTCACCCATTTTCAATAGGGTGTATCCCCATGTGATCCACTACCACATACTAAAATTTCATCGAAATTGAACCATTTTTACGCGAGCTGGAGCATATATGCTTCTTCAACCTACGGTTGGAAAGTGTAAATGATATAAAATGGAAAACAAAAACCCAGTGTAACATGCGTCACTCATTACATCGCCCGCGTTAGTGTAACTGTCCATCCAATTTTTGTATAAAAAATAGAAACGGCTGCACTGGGTTTAGGTGCACTGGAGATGGACACCAAATGACAGAAAAATTCTAATATGGTCTACCGAATTGCGTTTCCACCTGAAATACTCCGATAAAAATATAAGTTTTAACGGACTGCAACATAACAATATGAATTAATCTTGTTTTGTCAAAACTTTCCGAGTGATGGGTAAAGTGTAATGGAATAGACTCTGCTTCCACGAAAGACGCTGGATCCCTTTGTTTAAAATTGAGATCATGATTGAATGCCCAAGGCTGTTGACATTTCATTACTTTTCAAGTTCACTGAACCGTTGACACTCTCAACATCAGTGGCGAGGGGAACTCCCTGAAACAATGTGTACTACACTGAGTGGCCATTTTATTATGACCACCTGACAGTTTTAAGCAAATGAGCTATGGCTGCACGCTGTTGCGGCTAGTATAAAAATGGAAAGCTTAGTGCTTGCGACAGTAGTAGAAGTGATTTTTGGGTGACGAGATGGGTAAAAAATGCGATTTGACGGACTTTCAACGTGAGATGATTGTAGGAGCTCGGAGCCATGGAGCGAATATCATCGAAATCGCCGCATTCGTGAAATGTTCCAGAGCAGCTGTTGTTAAAGTGTTTAAAGACTGGACTGTCAGCCAAAAACTGGGTCTCTACGTGCAAAGTGTGGTCGTCATCGACTAGTGACTGCTCGGGTGGAACGGAGAGTGTCCAGACTGGTAACAGACAACAGAATGGCAACAGTGCAACAAATTACAGACTATCTTAATCAAGGATCCCCTCAAATGATCTCTGCACGCACTGTTCGAAGTACACTGCATCGAATGGGATATGGCAGCCGAAGGACTGTTCGAACACCTTTGATGGCTGCAGTTGACAAGACAAAACGTCTCCAGTTCGCACAGGAACACAAGGATTGGACAGTCGATAATTGGAAATAAATTATGTGGTCCGATGAAGTACGTTTTCAGTTGCATCATACCGATGGCTGAACGAGAATTTGGCGGAAACAGCACGAAAGCATGGACCCCAAATGCATTGCTACAACCCTTCAAGCTGGTGGACGCAACGTTATGGTTTGGGGAATGTTTTCCTGGCATGCTTTGGGCCCTTTAGTTCGTGTTGATCAACGTCTGACTGACACATCATATCTAAACATCGTTGCGGACCAAGTGTATCCTGTCATGTGGATGGTTTATCCCAATGGCGATGGCTACTTTCAACAAGATCATGCGTCCTGCCATAGTGCTCGTATTGTACAGGATTGGTTTCAGGAACATGCCGGGGAGTTTACTTTGCTTAGGTGGCCCCCACAATCTCCAGATCTCAACCCCATTGAGAATTTGTGGGATGAAGTTGAACGAGCTATCAGACAGCTGGATCCACCACCCTGAAATCTCACACTCCTGGAAAGTGCTATTCATCAAGCATGGTCTCAGACTGCACAAACCACATATCAACATCTCGTGGAGTCTATGTCACGAAGAATCGTCGCGGTATTAAAGGTAAAAGGTGGCCCAAGGATGTACTGAGGGGGTAGTCATAATAAAGTGGCCACTCAGTGTATGTCTCAATACCCACCCTGTACCTGATATATCTAAGAAATATAATGAACAGTCTTCCATGTTTCATTGGAGATATGAGTTTCCAGATCTGATTCGTACAGAGCATTTGTCTGATGGCGTCAAATAGAGTATCAGACATATTAATATATTGTCATCCAGTTTGCGAGAACTGTAAGACGCCATTGTGCATGCGCAAACCAATATTTCACCATAAACTTACCCAAACTTCATGGAATCAATTCTGGGGGAAATTGCTGCTTTTCTGAATGCCAGAAGTGATCGAATAAATTCATTGAGCAGATGGTCTGCATAAATTTCCCACTTAGAGAATTTCCTGACTAATTTGCTGGATTTACAACTTCTCTGTAATTCAAAAAGGATATGTACGTTCGTCTAAGTGGATCTGGGTTCGAAGCCCGGTGGTGAGGCTTGTCTGTTGTGTTTATCTTAAGGCACTGGCTCTCTCCCTTCCCTGGAGCCAGTGGCCCTAAATTAGAGACGTGTGACTGCTTGTAGCCCATTGCGTTGCTTACGGTGGTCATTAAACCCTCAACAAAAAAAGATTAAAAAGCACAGCTGATCGAAAAGACACTTTACGAGATATAAATCCCTTTTCCACAAAAAGTATTTAAAACATCAGTTAAACTGAGAGCAATATCCATTGTATATCACTGGAATTGCGGTTTCTGTCTGTGTGTCAATCGCCTACAGAAGAATCTATTGAACGTAGAGATTTGAAAGTTTGCAGATGTGTTCAGTAGCAGGTGGGAGTGCACCTCAGCCCCTCTTCTTTTTTTCTGAAATCCGAATTTCCAGAGTTTTTTTTAACCTGTTTAACTTTCAAAGCTTTTGACCACTGCTGAAATTTGAACCCTCCTCACCTTCGCCATTTATTTATTTTATCTCGATGAAATATGTATCCTCCAACCATCTCAGAACACGACTGACTGTCGAAGCCGATGTCAAATGTAATCAATAATGTAATCGATACTACTATCGTGACTGGTCATGTTGCAAGAGATCATGTTCTAAACTTAGGGTCAATTAAACTTCAGAGATGCAAAACTTAGGGTCAATTATTAAAATTTGTTGGTCTCGACTTGGAAAACACATTCTTTTTCTAGGGTTAATTGCATCCGGTTTGGCAAAAATAAAAGTATCGTCATTGGCTCCAAATAAAAGAATACTCTAGTCTTTCACCCAGATGCTGTTCAAAAATATTTTTTTTTGATTGGAGGTTTAACGACCACCGTGAGCAACTCGATGGGCTATAAGCAGTCGCCCGTCCCTAATTTAGGGTCACTGGTTCCAGGGAAGGGAGAAAGCCAGTGCCGTAAGACAAACACAACATCCATGCCTCACCGGGATTCGAACCCGGACCCCTTACAGACGAACGATCAGAGGCCAGCGCCTTAGACTACTGCGCCACCGGGGCGGCTCAAAAATAAATCAGCTTGAGCTTAGGAAATATAGTGCGTTACGCTGATCATAAAACAATGGACAAATATAGACGTTTGTGAGGTATATTCTATTTTAACTTTCCTTTTGAGTTTCTTTTTCTATGTAAATTTGAGTTCGTTCTCTTAGACATTTCCAAACTTTAAAGTTGTATCTTTTCCCTCAAACGAAAATAATGTTGGCAACACACTGAGGTCCGAACAAGAGTGACGTATATGTGGCCATATAAGAACGATAGATTAAAAGGCAATGGAGCAATTGTTGGGATAGACGTGCTGTTATACTGCGATTGGATGTTAAATCACTGATACTGTATTGAATACGCCATAAACCGGATGTGAGTGTGAAGTACAAACCATGCAAGCAAAATAAACGTATTTGTAAGTACTACAATTGACCTCTTTTTTGTAATGTGTATGAGTGCCGTCTAATATTACATTGACTTTAACACACATAACGTAATTACTGACGTAAGGACTATGTTACAGCGGAAAGACAATTACGTTACAAGTTTCAAATAATTACCTCCTACATTCACAGTCAATACTGAAGACTTTTGATTTAAAGGAATTGTCGAGGCACAAGTACAGATATTTTCCGTTTATTTTAATCCTTTCATTTGATTACTACATCATATTTCAATCAAATGTTTTCTTTCAAAATCTCGTATTCATTATTTCAGGAAAGCTCGGAAAACGCGATCCAGAGAGAGGTTTCATGTATTTTTGCCAGGTAAAACGCCTTTGCTGGTTATGAATTTCAAAATATTTGTAAGTGAATTTAGCTAATCTGTCCAAAGATTTATATAATAATTTTTAGACTCGTAATAAGAAATGAGGAATTGTTCTTCCATTAACAGAATACGTGTAAGCGTTTTACAGTATTTAGTTATAGTTACGCCCCGTAGAACGGAAATCCTGCATTAAATTAATGGAATATTATTAAAATGGTGACTTTTCAGGATTTTGTAGTTATTCCGAAATTCGGAAGCGCATACAGTATGGGAATTAGAAGTAAATACGTATTAAGAAGGTAAACATTTAAAATGTTGTACAAAGATGTTTTTTTTTTCATTAGGGCTTTCAATAAAAATATACTATTTTTAAAATGGGTGAAGCAATTTTCGTACCTCCAATGAAATTCGTATTCATTGTACTCATGCAGTCCAGGAGTGCGAGGTTATGTTGTACCCGTTTAAATTCCGAACAAGCTCAAAACAGTTAGTGTTCACGTATCGTTTGCTGTGCATTCATAATATGACCAAAGTGTAAAGACAGCCTCCAATCCAGCCGCCAAAAACTACAGCCTGCTTTAAGTAATTATAACATGTCGAACTTAGCCACGAAACTGTGCAGTGCTTCAGAGCTCAAGTACCATTGGATTTAGTACACACCATAGTGTTCAAACTGTATGTTAACGGTAGGTTACTCCGGCTTGATATTGGGCACTATCCCTTCAGCTCTAAAGATACCTTATTTCCCCATTTTTATGGCACTAACACTGATAATGGTTACATACGTAAAGTACTATACCCCATTCAATATAAAATATAGCGTGTGAATCTATGGATACATCCAATGTCACGTGTTGGATATTTTAAATGTTTCTAAATTATTTTAAAGTTTTATGCAATTCAATAGTTATAGAATGATTTATCGAGTGCTTTGACATTTATACAATAATATCTGGTCGATCTGATTCTCTGCGCGGAGACGAAGGCTGTACATGACGTCTGTTGAGCTAAGGCATAGATCGAGACACAGTGACCTCCACAGGGTGACACAGTGACCTGCAACGAAACGGGCATATAGTTTCAAAACAGCATTACTTATCGATAATGTTTGTTTAGTTGGTATTTAAATTTCTGAGAAACCTACCTGCTGAGAGTAAGGATGCATCTATGCAAAATAATTATAGCATTGCAAATTTCTAGTTGCCATTTGCTTCGGATTAAGTGACAGAAACCAGACCCTTTCTCGTTATGAATCATTAGTCGTATCGTAATGGAATTGCTTACCATTCCTAAGGGTCTTTCAGTTAAACAGTATATCTGTAATACAGTGATCGGTTAAACTGTGTTGGATTATTACTATTGATATAACTTTTTTATATGGAATATGGTATCCAGACAGCAGTACTTTGTTTTAGAATGGTGTGCAGTGTTCTGCAGTTTTAAGGGCGTTATATAAGCAGCATAATGGGGCTTCATGTAGAAGGTAGCATTTGTTGTGATACGAGTAATATTTTTCGTTCAGAGACGGTTTTATGTTTTGGACAAAGAGAAGTTTTACATACTCGAGAAAGCATCCACTTAAAGTAGAGGGACTGAAATTGTTGACTCTGAGATGGTTGCTTTTAAGTACCCAATTTGCACCTATTGGAGAAACGCAACTGCCAAGATTTTATTACGGTTCACTGAGTAAGGAGCAACAGCAAAGGACTTAAAATTTTTAAATTAAAAGTTAACGTTGGAAATTAAGCACATAAATCAAATATAATGACTATGTTGTAAAATGCTGCGGAAATAGTTGAGAAAATGCCTTTGAAGAAGTACAACGACTTTAAGAATTCCAAGTGAAATGAGCGTAATTTCAGGATCATTTGGTAAATCCAACTGATTCACGTAGCGTTGTCTTATCACAAATCAGCTACAGAATTCCAGCTACGCACCTTAGAGCTATACGTTTTCAGCTGCTGCAGTCAATTTAAGAGATTTATCTGAAATACAGTTATTTAGTCTGAAAATAATTTAATTCCTGTTTATTTGGATTAAGCTGTTTGAAATTCTCCTATGGCGAACATAACAGTTTGTCGTGCACATTTACATACTTCTCAGTAGAATTACGTTTCCGCGTAGGCATCGTATCATTCCTACAACCTTTTTAATAGGAACTACCGACTAATAAGATACACACAGACATAAACGGTCGTATCACAATAATATGACCACCCCCGGAATCACAGTGTACCCGCCCAGGCGCGTCACAGAGTGCACGTGACAAGGTCGACCACACGGAGATATAAGCGGCCGGCCAGGACAGATGAGCCATAGTGCGTGACGTGAGCACAAGGGGCTAGGGTAGTGATTTGACGGCATTCCAGATGGAATGATAATCGGCTACGGCACCAAGAATATTAGAAATAGAAAACTTTGTGAGCTGTTCGCGAGGTACTGTAGTAAGAGTGTACCAAGAGTGTACCGCTGACACACCGAGTACTTCCCGATGTCATAACTGTGCAGCTCCAAAGGACATCGATCTCAGAGGAGAACGTCACCTCCGTCGACAGGTAAAGGGCAATCGACGCGCAACAGTGCAGCAAATGACCACGAAAATGAACGCTGGGGTTCCCAGGTACGTGTCCCCGATAACAGTAGAAAAAACCATGTTAGGCATGAGTCTCTGCAATCGACGTTGCGTCAAGGAGCCCATGTTATCCCAGGTCCATCGGCAAGGACGCCTGCAGTTCGTATAGGACTGTCGTCATTGGACAAAGGAAGAGTGGAGATAGGTTGCCTTCTAGGACGAATCACGGGTTCTACTCCACAGAAGGGATGCGTGGTGGCAGATACGGCATCATACATACGAAAACCAACACCCTGACATGCTTATCGATCAAGTACAGGCTGGCGGCGGCAGTGTGCATGTCTGGGGGATGTTTTCCTGGTATGGCCTGGGACCGCTGGTACCACTGGATGGGTCCCTGAACGCCAATGGCTAACTGTCCATCCTCGCTGACCACATTCATCCCTTCATTTTGGACGTTTACCCTGATGGTGATGGTGTCTACCAACAGGACAATGAGCCGTGCCACGTCGCTAAGGGGGTGCGTGACTGGTTTCAGGATAAGGACAATGATGTCTGCGTTCTCCCTTGGCCGGCGAAATTGCCCGACCTCAATCCTATAGAACACTTGTGGGACTATTTGGATCGCAGGTTCAGCATGCCGACCCATAACCACGTCTTCCCCGGAACTTTCGTGCTCTGCTGTTGTCCGAATGGACACGTCGGCCTCGGGCAACCTTTCAGGGCCTCATTGCGTACATTCCACGCAGTCTGGCAGTTGTCATCCGAGTCAAGGGTGGTTACTTTTATTATTAGGTAGGCGGTCATATTATTCTGATACGACTGTGTATGTACCGTATTAGTAGGTACACACACTGCCAACTGAATTAGAAACCTTTATGCAGATGCACATATAAGTCACTTTTACAGCTTATATGCAAAATATGTGATGACTTGCTTGAGCACATAGGCTAGGAAACTTGATAATATAAATAATGATATAAATAACATAAATTTAATTTGATAATATAATAATAATATAAATTAATTTGAGAATATAAAAATATAAATTAATTTGAGAATATAATAATAATATAAATTAATTTGAGAATATAATAATATATAAATTAATTTGAGAATATAAATATATAAATTAATTTGAGAATATAATAATGATATAAATGTAAATTTAATATTATTAAAGATTATTAATATTAAATAGTATTAATATTTAATATTATTTACATTATTAATATATATTATTATTTATATATTATTAATATATATTACTATTTATATATTATTAATATATTTTATTATTTATATATTATTAATATTTATTATTATTTATGTATTATTAATATATATTATTATTTATGTATTATTAATATATGTTATTATTTATATATTATTAATATCAATACCATTATTATTATTATTATTATTATTATTATTATTATTATTATTATTATTATTATTGTCAAACATAAATGTAGTTTGATAATATAATAATAATGTAAATAATATAAATTTATTAATATAAATAATATAACTTTAATAATATAAATAATATAACTTTAATAATATAAATAATATAAATTTAATAATATAAATAATATAAATTTAATAATATAAATAATATAAATTTAATAATATAAATGATATACATTTAATAATATAAATAATGTAAATTTGATAATATAATGAAAACATAACACTAACATTAAAGGATCTTTAATGTTATGAAGAAACAAAGGATCTTTCGGAGATCGATAAGCGCCTTATTGTGGGTGCTGGTCTTACTGGAACGACGATTTTGTAAACTGACTGGTTTCTCAAACGGTTTAAAATCTCGTGTCTTTTGTCACTGGAAAAATAACCCACATTCCTTATTTAAGAGGTGTAAGTGTGTCTTGGCTGTCAGTGTGACGACAGTCAGTAAGGAACAAGTTGCCGTAGTCTGTGAATGTTGAACAAGTTGCCGTAGTCTGTGAATGCTTTCCTGTGTGCCGCAATGGACCGACGTATTCAACGACGACAATTTCTGACGCATATCTGTCCGAGCTATGGAAGTGGAATTGAATAGGATCGATATACGAAAACCACACGAAAGTTATCCTTGCGAAGAACTGAAAAGTTCCTCTATAGTTGAAGCACGTGAAAAAAAAACCCGAAAAGAAGAATCTGATTTTGAAACAAGACCCTGATTTTGAAGAAGAACCTGATTTTAATTAGATACAAATTTTCTGACTTTAAATATTAAAAAAAAAACTACAATTTTGATTTTTAAAGGGAGATAAACAGATTGTTGTTGAGCCACCATCTATTTTGTGGAAAACGGTACTCTTGAATTAGTTAACAATAATTGATGATAATTTAAAATGGAATATTATTATTCAAAGTATTGTAAATAAAATTCCAGGGGTATTAACTTTAATTGCGAACATTTCAAAGAATTTAGCAATTAAAACATTAAAAATGTTGTATTACAGTCTGAGGTATCCATGTTCGACATATTGTTTATTCGTATGGGGTCAATTTACTAAGACTAAGTTATATAAATTACAATCATTACAAAATAGGATAGTAAAAATTTTATATCATTTCAGGGGAATTAATCTGAATATGGGGTACGGATTAGTATTTATGGATTTTTAGATATTGAGAAATTACGGTAATATCGGTTATTAGCATTTATGTATAAAAGAATAACGGAGAATAGGTAGCAGCATTTAATTCATTTGAACACTGTGAGTCACGACTATCAAACAAGAAACTGAAACGCATTTTTGTTACCAATGTCTAGCACTTTAACCCTACAACGATTTATTGATTATCAGGTATTGGTGTTATGGGATAACCTAACTTGCCAACTAACTAATATTAATAATTATAATTATCTCCGAAAGCAACTTAAAATATTTGCTAACAAACTGAGATATAAAATTTCATAATAGAAAACTATTAATCAGACCACATATGCGTACGTTTTACATGTTCCGGACGTTTGGCTTGACTACGTACCTTAGGGCAATTGGGATTCCCTCAGGCTATATATGTATAGCCTTTCACTCAATTTTCTGCTCCCTGTACATAAGTATACATGTTATATAAGTTTGTTTCTTAATATTACATGTTATAAAACTAACTTTTAAATGTAACATGATCAAATGTAACCCCATAACGAAACATAAAATGAAATGAAATGAAGAGCCTGATTTTGAAGAACCTACAGGTGCACCTGAAAAGTTCGTCTACAGTTGAAAAACCTGATTTTTGCGAAGAACCGAAAAATTCGCATACAGTTGCAGAACCTGATTTTCAGAAGAAGCGAAAAGTTTGTCTAGAGTTGAGTCTGGAACACTATGACTGAACACAGGAAGACAAAAAGAAATCTTGCGGTCCAACGATTTACGAAACGTCTTTTGTACCGAGGGTGGGCAGAGTGTTTGGTGGCTTCTCTATGAAGAAATGGTTCCAGCTTGCCTTGTAAACACAACTCAATGTTCTGGAGATGGTGTTATGGTGTAAGATGCGTTCTGTTTATACGGAGCGGGTCCCACGCTCTGGAATTTCGGTTGTCCTCCAATGATTACCTGAACATTGTTGCCGATGAAGTCCATCCTGTAATGTTAACTTTTTATCTAGCAGGTAACGAGTGTTTCATCCACGACAACGCTATTGTCAAGTTGTGTTCGGCTGAGTTTGAACGTGCATGACAGCAACTTCGAGCATATTTCCTGTCTACCACAAAACCTTGATGTGAACCCCACTGGGAATGTTTGGGATATGTTAGGAAAAAATATCCGTCAACAATGTACGTCGTCAAACGTCAGCAAGTTAAAAAACTGCCTTTTGAATGTCTGGCATGATGTAGACGTAGATGCGCACAAATATCTTGTGGAATCTAAGAGAAATCGCATACGTGCTGTAATTCGGGTTAAAGGAATTCCAACTCAGCATTGAAAAAAGTTTTTGATTCAGTGGCCGGTATATGTATTTCGTAAAGGAGATATATATAATGTCTAGCCCCGGCATGGGAGTTCCGTGCGGTCCTCGCGCAAGGACTGGCTTGAAATATTGGGGCGTCAGCTGGACTTGAACTGGAAGCTTTAGCATTTTACTTTGGGTTAAAGTAAAACCTTTCGACTCACAGCATGAAGACTGACTTGTAAAGTAATCAAAAGGGTGATAATCAGTGATTTAAACGAAAGACAAGCAAGTACGTCCTCCGCCCAATGCACTGATTGATTGCAGCTGAAATCGACAAGGCTGGGCAGTAAGACCAAAGTCCGAAGTGGGACGGTATATTTCTTTAAAAGTTGAAATCAAATTCCTTTTCCACTTTATTGGCTGTAACCTTATTTAACATCATTACACACGGCAGATTTCGAATGATCATAAGAAAAAAATGCCACCTTGTCTTTTTTATGCTTTCCAACCGTAGATTGAAGAAGAGTATATGTTCCATCTTTTTCCGTCTGTCTGTCTGTCTATTCGTCCATCGTTCCTCCCGCACGATAACTCGCGTAAAAATGGTTCGATTTCGATGCAGTTTTAGTATGTGGTAAAGGACAACCTGGGAAGAAAAGCTGTTAAAATTGGGCGAATGGGGTCAAAGCTCAGGACTTAGGAGGGGATCCATTCCATCGCCCTTATGCGTCATAACGTACGTAAAAATGCTTGGATTGCGAAAAAACTTCATCATGTTGTTTCGGAGATGTGCTGAACCTGTTGTGTTTAATATAATCGAAATGGGGTCAAAGGCCGGGGCACAGGAGCGAGATTTATTCCACAGCCATTACCCTCATAACTTGACTAAAAATCCTTCTATTGCGAAAAACCTTTAGTATGTTGTGCAGGAGGTATACTGAACCAGTTCTGTTGAATATCATCGAAATGAGGTCAAAAGGTCAGTGCACACGAGCGAGATGTATTCCACAGCCATTATCGTCATAACTTGAGTAACGACTTCTGTTATGCTGGGAAGCGTATGATAATCAATGCATTGCATGATTTTACTAACTTGTTGCTTTATAATAATGCTTCCGAGTGTCCCCCATGTGAAGGATTAAGGACTTTTGCAAAGAAATTGCGATGTGTTCCAGAATGTTGTAAGCGTTACATTTTTAAATTTCGGTGATTCTGTTCGGATGATATCCGAAAGCAGCGTTCCTTTAAGAAATGATAATAAACTTTTTAGTGCAAATCGCTTTAGGATTTAGTTATAAATTTTTGCTCTGTATCTGGAAATGCTTTAGCACTAAATGTCTAAGATTCTACTATTTTAAGGGTCATTTATTGTTTAAAACCTTTTGACTTCATTTGCGCTTACAGTTTTGAAAACATATCTCTGTGGTGAGAGCTTTCAGTTGAAACAGCTCTCGGGTTGTTTACCTGAAATACATTGATGTCAGGTTTTCTACATGATATTTCAGGCACGTAATATCAATTAGTTTTGTTTGAAATCACACATACAAAGTAAAATGAGTCTCACGAAATAATGCTGTGAGTCATAAATTTTCACTGTTTATTACTGATGGTGCCTGGTCTAACACACAGGTATGATTTTTTAAATTACTGCAAGAATTGCTATAGGGCGGAATAAACAGGCACGGCAGTCGATCAAGCGTTTATGCAAGTAACATTCGCAATACGTAATAGGACCACTTTGTAATTAGAATCGCTTTAAATACTTAATATGTATAATTTACTCAATTATGCATAACTACTAATGATCAGTTTCGGTCAGGTTGGTGATGAAAATTGGGAATGTGCCAGCAGATATCGAAATAATAACAAAAAACAATAATTCATATATTCGTCATAATTAGTTTCCATTTTGTGACAAATCAACAACGTGTTCTAATCCAGAAAATAACATGATCTTCTCTAGAAAAATTCATAATCGTTTCCATACTAAGACTTTCAGGAAGTGTTGAGTGAAACTTTCCTTCTTACTCTGGAAATGTTGTGCCATTCTTTCGATGTTGTCCACCCTAATTTCACTGCACTTTCACGTAGAACATCTTCGTTCCGTCTTCACCGAATATTCAAAATTACACAGTCGAGTCACATTATTGTGACCCTTTCTACTCTTAACGTCAACCCTGCGAAGCCAGTGAAAGAAGGAACGTATCGTGAGCTGTCTTGGAGGTTACATAAGGTGCACTGTAGGCATTCTGAAAACATATCACACGTTGCTGTCTTCAGTGAAAGGAACGATTTATCAGATTTGCAAAAAGGGATGATTATCCGTTTTCGGGCCCTGGATGGCAGTATTTCTGAAACTGTGAAGTTTATGAACTGTTCGACTGCTGATGTGGTTAAAGTTTATCCTGAATGGAGAAATGGCACCATTGCGAATAAGCGATGGTGCCATTTCTCCATTGACGTGAGACGTGAACGTCGGCTGCGAAGGTGCGTGAGGGCCGATCGACGCACTACAATGGAGCAACTCACTCGCCGAATAGACCAAGGGACTACCGGAAACTACCACCGTTGTCTAAAACGGTAGTTCAGCGAACCTAAATACCAGTACAACGGTAGAACGACAGTTCAGCAAACCTAAATAACAGTACAACGGTAGAACGACAGTTCAGCGAACCTAAATAACAGTACAACAGTAGAACGACAGTTCAGCGAACCTAAATACCAGTACAACGGTAGAACGACAGTTCAGCGAACCTAAATAACAGTACAACGGTAGAACGACAGTTCAGCGAACTGTCGTTCTACTGTTGTCTAAAAGGACAGTTGAGTGGACCTTGCTGCCTATGGGGTTCCGATGCCGACGGATGCTCACGGCACCTTTGCTAACGAAAGCGCATCTGCAGAAAAGGCTTACATTTGCACAGCATTATCGGAATTGGACCTCTGCTGATTGGCAAAGAACTGCCTTCTCCGTTGAGTCACATTTTCAGCATCATCGAACGAATGGACGTTGGCGTATAAGGCGGTAAATATATCGGAGAACAAACATTCTTTAACCATTTCTCGAAGAACACAAGCTAGTAGGGGCAGCGTTATGGTCTAGGGAATGTTTTCGTGGAATAATTCCTTGTGCCACTCCTACCTGTGGAAGACACTATGGAGCGAATTCGTTATGAATCCATCCTTGCAGATCACGCACAGCCATACATGCGGACTGTCTTCCCTGCGGCGGATGGAATGTGTCAGAACGACAATACGACGTGTCATACAGCTAGAAATATCCGAGACTGGTTGAAAGAGCACGATGAAGACTTAAAATTATATCCGTGGCCCCCCTAATTCCCCAGACTTCGAGCACCGGTGGGACAACCTCGATCGTGTTGTTCGCTCTATGTGTCCTCCACCACGCACCCTCCATTAGCTGTCAGATGCACTGCAGTCACACTTGTGGACACCTTACAGCATCTTATTGAGTCACTCCGAACCAATCTATCTGCTATCCGTGCTGCATCCGGCGGTTACTCTGGATATTAGCTGGTCGTCACAATAATATGATTCGACCTTGCATATACTCAGCGCGTCTGTGTACAAATCGAAGCAACTGTAGGTAAACTTACGCACTTATGAAAGTCATAAAATTATATATATAACACTTGATACTGAGCTCTGCTACTTAGTGTTATTTTTGTTCTTCAGAAGGAAAGTACAGCGGACTTAAGCGAGTTTCCCAAACGCGAAATTGAAATGGCCAGACGATTGGGTCACATAAATTTCTCAGACGATAAGGCTTGTGGGGTAGTCACGGTCGGCCGTGGTTAATACTTCTAACAAGAAAGATAACACCGAATTTTCCGGTGTAATAAGCACGTCTTTTGAATCCGTTCTGACGCAAATTAAATTTATCAAAGCTATTCAAAGTCAATGGAACCGGTATGGGTAACAGTAGTACCTGACGGAAGAAAGAAGTTTTTCAATCGGGACTTTAATCCCTCAGATATTGCTGTAAACGGAATGGTGAGCTTACGAACTCTTAGAAACAGAGATATCGACAAAACTAAGATGTGACTTTACGTCCTTTGGTGGGAAAACCATGCATTATTTCAGGAAGAAAGTATTCACAAAAGGTTTATCCATATGAGCGGTATCGGTCAAAGAAAAACATTTTAGTCGAGTTTTCAGGAGCCCAGATTTTGCTACAAATACATCAGAAGTAGAAATTAACACTTACGACCCCTGGCGGCTAAACTGTTCTTTACCAAACATTAGAAGTTACGTGAAAAATATTTTCCGTCAGGTCTTGTATGCGATACAGGAAGAATTTTTCAAATCGGAGTTTTAGGAGCAGAAAACGCAATTTACCATTGTGCGCCCTAGCGGAAAGTCTATGATTTACTTGAAAATTTTGAATTTATAGGAAAAACGTTTCGCATCGGAAACACTATCCAACAAAGAAGGAATTTTTCAAATCGGACTTTTAGAAGTAAAGATATTGACAAAACAAAGATATACATCTACGCCCCTGGCGTAGAAACCATGCATTATTTCAAGAAGAAAATGTTCCTAAAATGTTTGTCGACATGAGTAGAAAAAAGACTTTTTTTCAATCGAGATTTTAAAAGCTCATATTTTGCTGCAAATACATCAGAAGCGGAAATTAAGACTTACGCCACCTGGTGGCCAAACAATTTTTTACAAACATTTGAAATTACGTGCAAACGATTTCCCATCAGGAGCTGTATCCGATGCAGAAAGAAATTTTTCAGATCGGAGATTTAGAAGCAGAGATATAGGGGGAAACGCAATTTAACTATACGCCCCCTAGCGGAAAGTCTATGAATTACTTGAAAATTTTGAATTTATAGGAAAAACATGTCACACTAGAAACACTATCTAACAAAGAAGGAATTTTTTAAATCGGACTCCTAGAAGTCGAGATATTGACAAAAATAAGATATACATCTACGCCCCCTGGCGTGGAAACAGTGCACTATTATAAGAGGAAAATGTTTCTAAATGGTTTGTCGACATGAGTAGTATCGGTCTACAAACGATGTTATTTTCAATCGAGAATTTAGAAGCTCATATTTTGCTGCAAATACATCAGAAGCGGAAATTAAGGTTTACGCCCCCTGGTGGCCAAACCATTCTTTATCAAACATTAGAAATGATATTCAAAGCATTTCCTATCTGGAGCTGTATCCGGTGCAGAAAGAATATTTCAGATCGGAGATTTAGAAGAAGAGATATAGGGGAAAACGCAATTTACCTTTACTTCCCTAGCGGAAAGTCTATGAATTACTTGAAAATTTTGAAATTATATGAAAAACATGTCACACGGAAAACACTATCCAAACAAAGAAGGAATTTTTCAAATCGGACTCCTAGAAGTCGAGATATTGACAAAAATAAGATATAAATCAATGCCCCATGGCGGAGAAACTGTGGAATATTTTAGGAAGAATATATTCCGAAAAGGTTTATCGATGTGAGTGGCATCAGTCCACGAAAGAATTTTTTCAATCGATATTTTAGAAGCTCAGATTTTATGGCAAATACATGAGAAGCGAAAATTAACACTTACGCCCCCTGGTGGCCAAAGTATTCTTTACCAAAAATTCGAAATTATATGCAAAAGATTGTGCATCAGGAGATGTATCCGCTGAATTTTTTTTTTTTTCAAATCGGAGTTTTAGAAGAAGAGTTATCGGAAAAAATGCAATTTACTTTTAACCCCCCCCCCACACACACACACCGGAAAATCTATGAGTAATTTGAAAAAGAAACTACATCCAAAATACTCTTCGACATAAATGGAATTGAAAGATAAAATATTTTTTTCTTTTTTTCAATCGGATGTTTAGAAGCAAATATGTGGAATAAAACGTATTTTTGAATTCGACATCATCTGCATTTACGCCCTCTAGCGGCGAAATTGTACATTGTAAAAAAAAACTAAATAAAGGATCATCATTCGCATATTTCAAGCTTTCGAATGCAAAAAGAATTTTTCAAATCGGACTAATAGTTGCAGAGATACCGTGGTTACATACGGACGGACGGATGGACGGATAAACCGATAACATAAGCACGATCTTTTTTTACAAAAGACGTGCTAAAAAGTGGTCCGAGGAGGGAAAAATCAGAAACCGCCAACAAGGTGTGGGGCCGACTACGGCTCATCGATATTAGAGATGATGAAGGCTATATCGAATGGCACGAATCGACAGGAGATCTACCGTTGCGCAAGACGCCTGTTATTTGAATGCTGGTGACAAGAGTTCTGTGTCAAACACCACAACCTACTGGAAATGGGGCGGCGTAACCGCTGGACGCACATGAGATAAAGGCAGATAGCAGTGAGGGCACATGTCCTCGTAGCTCAGTTGGGAGAGCGACTTACTTCGGAGAGAGGGCACCCGGATTAGATGCCCGGCGTGGACAAATGTGCACGTTATATTGGCCTCCGAATTTCCAGGATGACCCGGCTGTTAACTTTCTCGTAATGATGCGATGTTCTTTCCCCACGGCGAGACAGGAAAAATGAAAATCCCTTCTTCAGTGCTTCGAAAAAATAAATCAGTGTGATGTTACCATATTGTCTGAGATTTCTCAAATGCATGTTTTTCATCGGATGAATGCCAACAGCGACACATGGAGCCGGCTGCTCTAAGGACCATTCCCCCCGGCTCTCTTTCGACGGGGGGGGGGGGAGTGATGTGACATAGATAGCAGTGAGAGCACAGGTCTGTGTAGCTTTGTTGTGATAGCAACACACTCCGGAGGGAGTGAGAAGACCTGGGTTCGATGCGCGGCGCGGACAAACTGGTATGCTATACCACTCAGAGTACCCAGTCAAATCTCGGCATTGATGATATATGCAGAAAAATCCTGTTCACTAAAAGGTCTTGTGAAACTTTGAAACTTCTAAACAAATGCAATGGAAAGAACGTCAATTTAATGTATTCAGATTTTTAGGAAGGAGAGATAGTATTTTTCTTCCTTAAATCTTTAGAAGTTTACTCTGAGATTCAAAAATTACTTCGTGACTATCTAATTTTTTATTTTCGATTGCGTTCTCTTGTTCACAGTGTCGTATTCCCTACACAAGCCTTGGTCTCACGCCATAGGTGTTGGAATCACTTTGTGAGGAAATTATTCACCCTGATGATCACAAACATACTTAGAAACTGATACAGCTTCTCTTCGCTCCCGCGTGTGTATTTCTTTACTGACTGGAGGTTGTTAAACAACAAATAGGGCCGACAGAGATATCGAAAGGGATTCGAACATTTAAAAGGCATTATTTCATGTATAATGCAAATAGATCTAAGTGTAGTGTCTGGACAGTTCATTGCAGTAATAAAGTTTACGAGATTGACTAAAAGAAAAATGTTTTCTTTAAACTGATTAAAGAGACAAGGTTTTTGATTTTTGAGACTGACTGAAAAAACAAGTTTGTTTTTTTTTTTTATTGGGGGCTTAAAATATTATTTATTGGCCTGCATTGACAGGATAAACAGACGTAGGTGTACAGTACTGTCAAGCAGACATAAACAGTTTATTCATTTTACATCAACAATGTACATAGCGAAAATGGTATACAGTATACCAAATGATCAAGAAACACGGAGAGCCAGTGCTGATCAAGTAACACATAGACATAGTTAACATGGTATACAATATGCCAAATGAGCAACTAACACATAGACATAGTTAACATGGTATACAATATGTCAAATGAGCAAGTAACACATAGACATAGTTAACATGGTATACAATATGTCAAATGAGCAAGTAACACATAGACATAGTTAACATGGTATACAATATGCCAAATGAGCAAGTAACACATAGACATAGTTAACATGGTATACAATATACCAAATGAGCAAGTAACACATTGAGAACCAGTGCCGAATGACGAACACAAGTATCCATGCTGGCGCTTAGACCACTGAACCACCATAAGCTGGCCCTTAGACCACTGAACCACCATAAGCTGGCCACTGAACCAACAGGGCGGCCCAAGGACAAAAGTTTTCGAGACTGTCTAAAAGAAAGAGGTTAGATTTCCTGGGAATTTTCACACAATAGAACCCGTTCATAGGGACCTGTATTTAGCGAGATATCCAGTTTAACGAGCAAAATAGGCACTTTCTTTGGTGTTATGCAAATTTAAAGCTAATTTTATCGTTTTTTACGCTTTCCAATCATAGGTTAAAAAGTGTTTATGCTCCAGCTTTGTCCGTCTGTCTCTCTGTCTGTTCGCACGATGACTCGAGTAAAGTTGGTTCGATTTTGAAAAATTTTAGTTTGTGGTAGGGACAACATTGGGACGAATCCTATTGAAAATGGGCGAAATGGGGTAAAAGGTCAGGACATAGGAGCGGTATCCATTCCATCCCCTAATGCGTCATAACCTACGTAAAAATGCTTCGATTGCGACAACACTGTATCATGTTATTCCGGAATTATACTGAACCAATTCTGTATAATATCATCGGAATGGGTCAAAAGGTCAGGGGCACAGGAGCGAGATTTATTCCACAGCCTTTATCCTCATAACTTTGGTAATAACTTGAGTGATAATTTCTGGTATGTTAGAAAGCGAATAATAATCAATGCATTGCATGATTTTACTAAATTGTTAACGAACAGAATTTTATCAAGTCCGTGGTTTAAGGAGAAAAATAAAACTTAAGATGATCAGTTTAAACAAGGAAAGTAATAAAATTTAATGAAATTCGATACTTAATGAGGGAGAGAAAATCTGTTGTCTTGGGAAGGAATAATGGAAATGGCGATTTACAGGACAAAATTACAACGGCTCAAGGAATCCTTATGTGCTAGTGGAAAATGTGGGTAGAAAAGCAATGGAGAGGTAGTACATAAAACGCTGAAGAAGCGGGTATTGCGATAGACTATCTTCTCTACCGAATCCAAGGGGCCCTGTATTGGGTGCAACGCGTCAGCAGATTTGAAAACAAATCCCTATCCCCTCCTAGCAACAAGAAGATGGGTGGGACTCACGTAGATGTAAGAGGATTTCTGGGTGATAATTGCGGACAGGGATAGGGAGTAATGAAATGGGTATATCTTCGGAGAGGAAACACGAGACAACAATCACTGGAATTCTATCTATATCCCCTTTCACCTTTCAAATGAGGACGTAGAAAAAAAGGGACAGAGTAGCAACTGTGCCACAAGCTACAACGAAGGGCTACGCCAACTGTCCTTCGCTGATTACTTTAAAGAACCAGAAAAAAAGGGACAGAGTAGAAACTGTGCCTGAAGCTACAATGTAGGGCTACGTCAGCAGTCTTTCGCTGACTACTTTAAGGACGTAGAAAAAAAGGGACATAGTAGCAACTGTGCCACAAGCTACAACGTAGGACTACGCCAACTGTCCTTCGCTGATTACTTTAAGGAACCAGAAAAAAAGGACAGAGTAGAAACTGTGCCTGAAGCTACAATGTAGGGCTACGTCAGCTGTCTTTCGCTGACTACTTTAAGGACGTAGAAAAAAAGGGACAGAGTAGCAACTCTGCCACAAGCTACAACGTAGGGCTACGCCAACTGTCCTTCGCTGATTATTTTAAGGAACCAGAAAAAAGGGACAAAGTGGAAACTGTGCCTGAAGCTACAATGTAGGGCTACGTCAGCTGTCTTTCGCTGACTACTTTAAAGACGTAGAAAAAATAGGGACAGGGTAGCAACTGTGCCACAAGCTACAACGTAGGGCTACGCCAACTGTCCTTCGCTGATTACTTTAAGGAACCAGAAAAAAGAGACAGAGTAGAAACTGTGCCTGAAGCTACAATGCAGGGCTACGTCAGCTGTCTTTCGCTGACTACTTTAAGGACGTAGAAAAAAAAGGGGCAGAGTAGCAACTGAGCCACAAGCTACAACGTAGGGCTACGCCAGCTGTCCTTCGCTGATTACTTTAAGGAACCAGAAAAAAAGGGACAGGGTAGAAACTGTGCCTGAAGCTGCAATGTAGGGCTACATGAGCTGTCTTTCGCTGACTACTTTAAAGACGTAGAAAAAATAGGGACAGGGTAGCAACTGTGCCACAAGCTACAACGTAGGGCTACGCCAGCTGTCCTTCGCTGATTACTTTAAGGAACCAGAAAAAAAAGGACAGAGTAGAAACTGTGCCTGAAGCTACAATGTAGGGCTACGTCAGCTGTCTTTCGCTGACTACTTTAAGGACGTAGAAAAAAAAGGGACAGAGTAGCAACTGTGCCACAAGCTACAATGTAGGACTACGCCAGCTGTCCTTCGCTGATTACTTTAAGGAACCAGAAAAAAAGGGACAGAGTAGAAACTGTGCCTGAAGCTACAATGTAGGGCTACGTCAGCTGTCTTCCGCTGACTACTTTAAGGACGTAGAAAAAAAGTGACAGAGTAGCAACCGTGCCACAAGCTACAACGTAGGGCTACGCCAGCTGTCCTTCGCTGATTACTTTAAGGAAGCAGAAAAAAAGGGACAGAGTAGAAACTGTGCCTGAAGCTACAATGTACGGCTACGTCAGCTGTCTTTTGCTGACTACTTTAAGGACGTAGAAAAAAGGGACACAGTAGCACCAGTGCCTTAAGCTACAATGTAGGGCTACGTCAACTGCTTTTCACTGAATACCTTAAGGACGTAGAACTAGTGATATAATACCATCAAATAGTGGCAGATGACGTAGTTCCACGTTATAGGTTGTGCCACATTTGCTAATGTGCTCATTCGATTTATTTTCACTTTGGGATTGGGTATTCACAGTAGTTATATTTTAAATAATAGAAAATCGTGTTTTGTGCCATACATATTAACTTGAATATTACTGTGGGATTGTACAAATATTTTACGTGAGATAACTTAGTTTTCACTAATACTGCTGATACCACAATATACTAAATACGTCGACATTTTCGAGCTATAATAAGCATTTAAACATATCCGAATTCAAATAATAAATAGCGTCGTAATACACTGCATACCATGAAGATGAAATATTACTATAAAGTTTTTCAGAATATATATAGCAAATTTTCTTTCTAAGGAAACTTTTCTGCAGATCAGAATACATCCGTTATCGTTTTTCCTTTTTATTCTGTAAAAAAAGAAACAAAAATTCGAAAAAAAAACACGAATAAAAAAAACCAGACTACTGAAATTTCGATTATTTCATTTGCATCTCCGCACTTCACACGTATATATATCATCATCATCATCATTGTCAACCATTATCAATCCACTGCTGGACGAAGGTCTCCCCAAGTTTCCTCCACAACGGTCTGTCTTGTGCCAGTCTCCTCCATGTCACCCCTGCATACTTTCGAATTTCATCCACCCATCTCCCATGTGGTCTTCTTCTGGGTCTTTTCCTGTCCCTTGGAATCCAATCTAAAATTTCGGCTGTCCATCGATGATCTGTCCTTCTGGCAGTATGTCCAGCCCATTGCCATTTCAGGGATTTAACTCTGATCATGATGTCTTCCACTCTTGTCATTTTTCGGATCCACGAGTTCCTCTTCTTATCTCTCCTGGTTACACCAAGCATGCAGCTCTCCATACTACTTTGAGTTGTCTGCAGCCTTTGTATGTCTCTTTTAGTTAAGGTCCACGTCTCTGCACCATACGTAAGCACTGGAAGGATGCATTGATCAAACACTTTTCTTTTAAGACATAATGGCATATTGCTCTTGAAAATTATGCTGTTTCTTCCAAAAGCTCTCCAGGCAAGTTTTGTACGCCGATTAATTTCTTCATCAATGTGACCCTCACTTGATATCTGCTGTCCAAGATAAACGTACGTGTCTGTTATCTCCAGCTTTTCTCCATCAATCGATAAATCTTCATTTCTTGTAAATGCATTGAACATCACTTTTGTCTTCTGAAAGTTCATTTTTAATCCCACTTCTTTACTCTTGTCAGCAAGTTCCTGGATCATACTCTGCAGCTCTGATGGGGTAGTTGCAAAAATGACTACGTCATCAGCAAAACGAAGGTGGGTTAGATAATCTCCATTAATCTTTATCCCCTTGTTTTCCCAGCTCAGCGACTGAAAAACACCCTCCAATGTGGCATTAAAGAGCTTCGGAGATATGGTGTCACCTTGTCTCACTCCCTTTCCAATTTTTATGTGTGTTGTATTTTCAAACAGCCTAATCTTTGCACTTGCATTTTCATAGATGTTATTAATAATATTAATGTATGCATCTTCAATACCGCAGGTTTTCAGAGCCATTGTAACTGCTGATGGTTTCACCGAATCAAAGGCTTTTTCATAATCGATAAAAGCCATGCACAATGGAAGTTCATATTCCCTCGCTCTTTCAATTAGTTCTCTCAGCACGTGGATATGATCTATTGTGCTGTAGCCACTCCTGAATCCAGCTTGTTCTCTCGGTTGAGCCATGTCCAGTGTTACCTTCAAGCGGTGTGAAAGAACTTTAGTGAAGATTTTATAAACTACTGATAGGAGGCTGATAGGTCTGTAGTTTCCGAGATCCTCAATGTCACCTTTCTTATGTAGCAGGATCATTGTAGCGGTGTTCCAATCCTCAGGAATCTTTCCTTCATTAAGGCATCGAGTGAAAATTTGGGCGAGTACTGTTTCGATTTCTCCACTTGCTTCTTGTATGATGT
Source organism: Macrothele yani (assembly GCA_039090855.1). Lineage (NCBI taxonomy): Eukaryota > Metazoa > Arthropoda > Arachnida > Araneae > Macrothelidae > Macrothele > Macrothele yani. The sequence continues at coordinate 14,717,598 of CM077002.1, read as the reverse complement.
CTACAGTAATTCCATCTTCTCCTGGAGCTTTTCCTCGCTTCATGTTCTTGATTGCATGTGCAACTTCTGCTGGAAGGACTGGAGGAACTCTGGTACTGGTATCTTTCATGATGTCTGGAGTGCATATATCATCCCTTTCATATAATTTGGAGTAGAAATCTTTCACTCTTGTCAAAATTTCGCCTCTATTTCTTGTTACAGAACCATCTTCTTTTCTCAGTGCCATAATCTGTTTTCTTCCCTTACTGAGATGTCCCTTTGCTATCTTTAGGCTTTGGTTGTTTTCAATTGCTTTCCTCACTAGTTCACAGTTGAATTTCCTTACGTCTTCAGTGATACTTTTTCTTACTGTCTTGCATAGCTCTATATATTCCACTTTGGAAGTCACATCTTCTTTAGTTGTCCTCATCTCTCTTCTTTTTTGCATCAACATTTTCGTTTTTCCTGATAATTTGTTCACATGCAACTTGTTCTTAGACCCAGCTAATTTTGTTGCTGTTTCCATAAGAGCTTTGGTTACTTTTCTGTTAACTTCAGAGATGTCCACTTCTTCCGATGTTAGGCCTTCTAAAGCAGAGAACCTGTTCTTCAGTTCTAACTTGAAGGTATTATGGTGTTTTTAAGGTTGGTTATGTCAATAGATTTTGTTTGTCTTATGAGCTTGCCACGTTCAAGTTTAGTGTTGAGGTGCATCTTACATCTCACCAATCTATGGTCACTACCTGTGTTGAACTTGTTTAGCACACTGCAGTCTTCTATGACGAATTTTTTGTTACACATAATAAAATCAATTTCACTTGTCGTCCCATTTGGATGTCTCCATGTCCATTTCCTGTGTGGCTTTTTCTTGAAGAAGGAGTTCAAGATGAAAAACCCTTCTGCCTCTGCAAACTCAACGAGAGTATTTCCACGCTGGTTTCTGTTGCCATGACCGAATTTACCTACTGAAGTCTCATTCTGTTGCCGTTGCCCTATTTTTGCATTGAAATCTCCCATAATTATTTTCAAGTGCTGCTTACCTTTATTATTTAGATGACAAATTTCCTCATAAAATTCTTCAATTTCTTCTTCAGGATGACTTGTGGTGGGTGCATAAGTTTGAATAATCTGAGCCTGGTATCTTTTCGAGAGTTGGATAACAAGTCGTGCAGCTCTGTCAGAGGAACTTTCAACTTCTACAACTTTATCCTTCAGTTTCTTGTTTATTATAAATCCAACACCACTAGTTCTGCCAGTATCTGTCCCACGATAGTAGAAGAGATGTCCACTTTTCAGTTCGATGAGATCTTCTCCTTTTCTCCTTACCTCACTTAGCCCCACGATGTCCCACTTGATCCTTTGTAGTTCCTCTTCCAATTCAAGAAGCCTTGATTCAGAAGATAGGGAGCGTCCATTGTAAGTAGCCAAGGTCAGCATCAGATGGCAGCCTAGTCCGGTCCTCCGGGGATTCTTAGCACCCTCTGCCTTCATGTCGCACTGGCCGCTGCCTTGGCCAGGTACATTCCAGCTGCCGGAGACTGAGGGCCAAGATTTAAGTTGTGGAATCATTTTGGAGGGGTTTGGCCATAACTCACCACGCTGGCCAAGCGGGTTGGTGAGTGTGGGATAGAATTTCCTCTAATCCCGATGGTATAGTTATACCGCTATGGGCGGTCGTCAGAGCCCCTTTAGTGGGAACAGGATGCACCACGAGAAGGCGGGGTTGACATTTGTCAAGGAGAGGCTGTGATGTTACGCATCACCTGACCTTACATCCCATATATATATATATATATATATATATAAAAGCAAATGAACGAATCCACTGCGTTGCTAAGATGCGCGATACAGCTGCAAACGGTATAAAAACAAGCCTGCAGCTGACCGCCATCATATCGCACTGTGAAGTTGAGTGAAAATGTCGCGGCGGGAGGAAACTGACTTTGAGAAAGGGAAATTGTTGGGTGTTATATTACTGGGTTGCCCATAAGAGAAACCTAGAGGCGTTTAAACATACTCAAGTCAAATCTTTTAAATGTACTGAATACGTGGAAGACACATGGCGGGCCTGAAGCAGCAAAACGTATCGGCAGACCAAAAATAAAATCAGTGATAGAGGATGTCGCAGCCTCAGGAGAGTCGCTACAGCTAATCGACGGTGTACTGCACAAGACCTCAGTGTACATGTGAGTAAAAAAACTGGAATCTCGGTATGTACACGTACCATTCGTAGAATGCTTCCTTTCATGGGTTACCGTGGTCGTGCGGCAGCTCATAAGCCTTTCATCTCCACTCGGAATACGACTCGTCGTTTGGCATGGCGTAAAGAACATTTAACGTGGACCGTAGATCACTGGAAACGGGTCCTATATACTGGTGAATACAGATAGACGATATATCAGTCTGATGACAGTGTGTGGGTATGGCGGCTGTCGGAGGAACGCTGTTTACCACAGTGTACTCTTCCTACGTCAAGTTTGGAGCTGGTAGTGTACTCGTATGGGGGTATTTTTCGTGGCATAATCCCGGCTCATTTGTTGTTGTGGACAAACAACCAGCACGTCTACCACGATGTTCTGAACAATTATGCCCTACCAACTCTGTGGCAATACTATGGAACCGAGCCTTGTTGGCACCAGCAAGATAATGCACCGAGCCATAAAACAAGGACTGTTACCTCGTAGTTTGACGATAATTCCGTATCGTATGTACTAGCCAGCACAAAGCCCCGATCTTAATCCCATAGAGCACCTATGGGGTGAAGTAGAGAGCCGCATAAGAAGCTTGGAACCAAGGCCGACTGATAAGCATACAGTTATTAGCAGCATTATGTACTGAATGGAAGTGCATACCTATCGCAGTGTTCCAACACCTCGTCGAAAGCATATCTCGAAGGACCAGAGCATGCATTATGGCCAAAGGTGGACAGACACCGTGCTAATGCATGTTAATAAATGCTATGTTGTGTTTCTCTTCTAGGTGTTCAGTGACCTTTGTCAATAAAGTGTATATATATAAACGGTATCTATCTATATATATTTTTTTTATGTTCCAAGAGTCTGAAATCAGTTCTATTCAGAAATCGAATTTCCTCTGAAATAATGCTGTAGCACATTTCAATGGCATTTCAAGAGACCACTTTAAAATCTTTAGGAACCTTTGAGCTCGAAGAGAAGTGAATTTATGAAATCATAACAACTGGTGGAAGGTTACTTCTATTGCGACAGCGTTCTGTCGGGCTTCCCATTGGGATTTCTTTCCAGATTAAAGGGATCCTTTCCCATGTCGAAAATACTTTAACTTCGATCGTTTTTCCGTTGCTCAGTCTTTTTTCTCCTATCTGTCTTCCGGTTCAATCTATTTTTAGAAATCCTTCTCCGCCGCAGTTCCGTATTTTTGAAAGAGTGTTTGCGATTGAGTGTCTTAAAAATAAATAAAATGCTTGCATAAGAATGTGAAAGTAAAGAAATGTATTGTAGGTAACGGAGAACAAGAATTTTAAACTTCGTCAAAAACTCAGATGGAGAGCAACCCACTAAAGAAATAAAAACCGTTAAAGTGAAATGTATTATCCTCTCCCACTAACCTATTATGTCAAGAAGGGATCATTACACATGTATTTTTAAACTTATGCTGATTTAATGAAGCGACATTTGTATTATTTCGTATTTTACAAAGAATCATATTTCATGCAAAATACCCAAATTTAATAAATAATTAAGGGGAATGTTTTGTTGCAAATTTTATGGCCTTTTCCCCGGGTTCCCAGCTATGTTGAACTACAGATGCAGGAAAATCTGTTTTTTTTCTTGCCGATTTGTACAATCTGAGCAAAACGACTTCCGTTTTTGCACGATATTCAATAAGACATTATTTAAAACCACTGACTTACTAAAATCTTTAATTTACAATTAAAATACATAATAATGTCGTAGTTTAAAACCATAAGGCCTTTCAAGCTCGCTACGAGCTCATCCTCAGACGGGGACTACAAATTAATGGATCAGGTGTTTAAATATCAAATTCTCCGTCACATAATTGAAGGATGCGCGACAAATATGCGTGTAAACAATCAATGAAAACTGCAAAAATGTTCTAGTGTGAGTTGTCACTTGAGTTCAAATGGTCACTCTAGACAGCTGGTATCCACGAGTCTGGGATTTAGCAAGAGGTTTCTTCATTACAACAGGACAGGCCATATCCACGGAAAGTTTATTTATCAATGGATATGCCTGTTTAACAGGACAGGCCATATCTTTGCGGAAAGTTTATTTATCCGTGGACATGACCTGTCCTGTTGTAATAAAGAAACCCATTGCTTTATCCCAGACTCGTGGATACCAGCTGTTTAGAGTGACCATTTGAACTCAAGTGACAACTCACACTAGAACATTTTTGCAGTTTTCATTGATTGTTTACACGCATATTTGTCGCGCATCCTTCAATTATGTGACGGAGAATTTGATATTTAAACACCTGTTCCATTAGTTTGTAGTCCCCTGTCTGAGGATGAGCTCGTAGCGAGCTTGAAAGGCCTTATGGTTTTAAACTACGATATTATTATTTATTTTAATTGTAAATTAAAGATTTTAGTAAGTCAGTGGTTTTAAATTATGTCTTATTGAATATCGTACAAAAACGGAAGTTGTTTTGTTCAGATTGAATTACAGATGTTTGTATAAGTGTTTTTTATGAAGTAACAGTAATACAAAAAACGTACTGTCATATGTGTTATTGTATTACTGTTACTTCATTTGTACTTTGTATTATATGTATATTATTATTGTATAATATTTGTAATTGCATGTGTGATGGTTCATGTGTTTGTATTAGTTGCATTTTTATTTATATTTCCATTTTTGTGATGTATTAATGAATTTTTTACGTATATGTATTGCATTTATTTTGTATTTGCATGTGGTGCTATTTGTATTTGGTTAATCTTTTGTACAGAAATCGTATGTGCGATTTGATTGTGTGTTAGTTAGTGTAACATGGCAATATTAATTTCAATTCAATTCAAATTCAATTCAATTCATTTCAATAATAAGTCTCTAGGCATCAGAAAAGAAACACTACATATTTCTTAATAGTTCATATAGGGGAAATGTAAAATCTGATTATGTAAATATATTGTAGTTACTGTATACACAGAATAAAAAAATATAATTTGTTATTTTTTTGGGGGGGGGGGGGAGGATATGTTTGATTCTTCCGTAAAAGAAATTTCAGCACAAAAACACCTGCCTACTACGTGTATCATTATTTTCGACATTTCTCGTTTGAAATGTATTTTTGATCACATATTTACAGACGGATTTGATGTCATTACTCGATTTCTTTAATAAATGTAATTTCATGATACATTTAAAATTTATATTTCAGCATAAAGGTATCTATTAATTTTCTTTCTCAGAGTACATAATAAATTTCATTTGTGATAAACATATTTACAACCTTAACAAATTTCAATATAAATACATTTTAGCTGAGATTTTCTCACTTTAGCTCATATATAAATCAACCCGTTGACATTATGAATAACATTTTTACATATCGCTTCATAATTTATCACCTAAAATTAGAACACAATGGTTCATATTATTTTCTTTTCGAAGCTCATAATATTCACGAAAATCTACATCTGATACGAAGATGGAAGGTGAAAAATTATATCCTACAAAGAAATAATAATATAGTTCCTTTCAGATGCATTTACAAAATAAAGAACAAACTATTAACAAAATATTTTTGGTTAATTATTAAGGCATTTCCCCCGATTGAAATGTCATTATGTGTGATCGTAGAACCTTCATAATAACGGTAATCTCCTAAAATTGGGAACATAAAAAAACAGAATTTGAAAATTATGAAGGGGATTGAAAATTATGAAGGGGTCTCTGACAGGCCTGGATATACATGTGATATTTTTATGTTGAATATGCAACTGATATCATACGATACTATTGTTTTCGTTCCTTTCAGGGCGTGCGACATTATACACGTTTCAACTGAAGCATATTAAATGTAGTTTTTTTTATAATTCTATGTGTAGAATTTCTAGTTGTACTGTTTGAATGGGGGAAAATACATCTACCTAAGTTAAAATGCATTTCAATTTACTAATGTTCACTTGTGAAAAGTTTGCATGCTATTAAAAGTACAGGAGTTTCCATACTACTATAGCAGCTTGCGTATGTATATCTAACATGCATGTGTGCACAGTATTGAGTTTTGTACCCTTTAGGTTTTAGTTAATTAAATTATTTCGCTTTTTGGGGGAGAAAATCTATGCGCTGCGATAGAAACTGTGATACATCATGGCTCAGAGCCTTGTCCTAAATACACTGCCTGACAAAGAAAATGCCACTCGTGAAGGAATGCTCGAAACTAACCAACCTGCACACACAGATAGCCAGGTAGGTCCTGAAAAAATTATTTAATTGACACATCCAGACTACTTTCCAGTGTCCGAATATACAAGATGATCAATAAGGAGTGTGGCTCTCAATTTGGGCGATACAGCACTGAGTCCGACGTGCCATCGAGGCAATGAGAGTCCGAATAGAGTTCTGGGGTATCGCGGACCATGTGGTGTTGTTTCGAGTCCACATATCTTCATTTTCTAGGGGTGGGAGTGTATTCAAACGACGTCCAAACGTGTCCCACAGATGCTCGATGGGCGTGAGGTCGGGGGAATCGCGCTAGCCACGGAAGCATCCGCACACCGCATAAAGCATTTAGGCTAATCCAAGCGGTATGAAACCGGAGGTTATCCTGTTGAAAAACGGCGTTCGGGATGCCCTGCAGATACGGTTGTGCCACAGGCCTCAGCACCTCGTCGACATAGCAGCGTGCCGTCAATATTCCGGTGATGAGTACCAAAAGTGAACAGCTATTGGCGCTGATAGCACTCCACACCATGATTCCACGTTGCCTGGCCGAGTGGCGATCCACAATGGAGGAGGAATCCGTCTGTTGGCCACGTAGCCTGCAGAATTTCACACGGCGATAATCCATGGTGAGACAGAACCCCGATTTGTCGCTGAACACCACACTGTTCCATTCAGCACCCTACGCAACTCTGGAGCGACACCACGCCAGACGGTGACGACGATGGCTCGTTGTTAGGGGACGGCTGGACAGCGGGGACGACGATGATTCGCTTCACAACGGACGGCTGGACAGTTTATCAGACGCAGCCAATCGGCACGACACGGTGTCGGCGTCGATATCGGAGTATCCAAGCCTTCCCGTACCTCCGCAAAATGTCGCCCGTTGTGACCTGTGGGTCCGCTATGGGATGACGTCATATGCGACGATCGGTGCCTTTGGACGTCCGTCTCAGTGTTCCCGTTCCCCTACGACGTTACATAGATTCTGTATCGGACTACTTCCTCCAAATGCGACTGACGGTTGTGGAATCACGTTGCGTCTTTTCCGCAAAGCGACGCAAGGATCAATCGGCGGTACGAAGGTATATTATGACACCTTTCGTCAGCTCACCCGATTGACCAAATCGCGAACGACGGCATCTCAACGGCACTGGCACCCCTTGTTAAACTGGTTATCCGCTTATATCCCGCGCGCCATTCATGCCATTGGCCTACAGTTGCAATCATTTTCATATCTTGTATGTGTGGACACATACAAGTACAAACTTCTGCACAAGTACAAGTTTGCTGCGTTCATGTTTTCCTGGAGTGGCATTTTCTCTGTCAGGTAGTGTATGTTAAAGCATCGTTCATGTATTTTCATAAAGTTTCATACTGAAGTATATTCGGTTTGCTACAAAATCATACTGACTTGTATGTAGGTGACTTTTTTCTTTTCAGTTGTTTTCTAAACATTGTACTTTTTTCTTCAACACTTTAAATCAATTTGAGCTTCAAACGCAAATATTAGAACGTATATGGAATATGCTTTTAACTTACTAACGCTTCTTCTAATGGTTGTTGTGTTATTCATTATGAATAAACTTTCCTGCTAGTAGTGTAGTAATAATAATAATCAAGCTTATAACTGGTAGTAATGTTGTAGTAGTAATTAAGATGAATAAAGTCTTATGCTGCTTGTTACTAATAACACTAAATGAAATAAACCTAACAGCCAGACAGAGGTCTGACAGTAACTATGAACTGAGAAAAACGTACTTACAACAAATTCTTTATTATTGAGACTTCTCGCTCTCACATAAACGAACTCTCTTATACAGCACCAGCTTTCTGACACATAAACCACAGCTCACTTCGTACAACAACAAACGCTCTTCTATACAACAACAAACGCTCTCCTTAGGTATCGTTGAACGCGCCTATTTATACTGACTACCACCACGTCTTGACTTACACTCATTGCCAGATCTCATTCATCGGGTGAAATAAGATCTCGTTCAGTAAGAAGATAATTGGTACATAGGAAAATAAAATAACCAGAGATAGTAAAAATCAAAGGAAAGTGAATATAGGGTATACGTTACATCATCTCCCCCTTAATTTTTTTTTCTTTTTTCTTTTTTTTTTTCCGAAAACCTCTCTCAATTTTGGAGTGTAAGTCTTACACTTCGTTGATTGACGTTTATCGACCTCTTTTTTGTTGTTGTTTTGGTGGCAGCAGTATGTACACATCAAACTTGGCATGACAAAATCAAGAAATCTGTATTCGTCTGTGAAACACTTTGTATACTTGAACAAACAAACCTGCATCGGCATACCTTCCTTTTATTCTGCCTAGCAGGAATCACTTTTTTAATTTCAAATTACGTTCTCATTATTCGTTGAATACACACCAACTGTATCAGCAGCGAAGATTGCCTGGAGCTGCCTAACAGTAACAATTTTATTATTTTACCCCTAAGCACATAGATATATAAAAAGAAATTTGGATTAGTAGATGGACATAGAAGAAATATATAAAAAAATAACACACATATATACACACAAAAAAAGAATGCATAGGCCCACACGAAAAAAAGAAATTTGACACGCCAACTGGTCGTGCAGGAAAAAACAACAAACGGAGAAAAGAACCTGTCCACGAGAACTTACTTATCTCGAGGAAGCATAAAAAACTCTAGTACGATAACGTTTTCCAGGCCTAATCGGACTGGTAAATTCAGGTGGCGTAGTGCGTTTCAAAGACTTGAATGGATCTGGAACATCGGTAGTTTGTCGGTCAAGAAATCCCGGCGGCTGACAGAAACGGTCAGGAACGGTTGACGTCCGTCGGTAAGGCGAACGGCTAAAGTCTGGCGGTCCGGAAATCCCTGCGGCTGACAGGAACGGTCAGGAATGGCTGAAGTCTGTCGGCCCGGAAATCCCTGTGGCTGACAGGAACGGTCAGGAGCGGCTGAAGTCCGTCGATCAGGAACGGCCGAAGTCTGGCCGTCAGGAAATCCCTGCGGCTGACAGGAACGGGCTCCCCCAGGCTTTTGATATGTAGTCCCTTTGTGCTGGGGCCCGTGTTGTCCTTCCAGCATTCTTTTGGGACGGACGTGGCTCAGGCCACATCGTTTGTTTTCGTTTTCGCCCTCGTGGCATGAGAGTAGCAGCAAGCATCGGCCCTGTTTGCCCTGAGCGTAGGTTCCAGGGGCGAAACCCGGGCGGATGCAAGGATCTCTGCCTTCGTCGCTGTTGCAGCGAAGCAGATTGGGGAGGCAAGTTACGTTTTCGACCAGCTTTTGGTGGTGCTGGACGGTTTGTCATTGGTGTCTGACGTTTAGGAATAGTCAAATTATTGTTCATAACTGATAAATCAGAAATATCCGAAGCCTCTAAGTCGCTGCTGTAATTCAGTGGTCGTGCAGGGCGATGTTTATGTCTGCCTCCATAGGAATACTTTCTGACGAGGTATTTAAGGAAGAAGGAGCTTGTGTTGGCGCAGAGTTATCAGTGGAAACGGCGCAGCAATAGTCTTGGCAATGGTTGGAGGGAAAGGAACGATACTAGTATTTGAAAAATTTGATTCGAGCCTTCGTCTCGTGGGAGAATCAGGTTGCGTGTTTGGAAACCCGTCTTGAGGAGGGGAGGGTGAAGAAAAAATCACTGAAGATTCTTCAAAAAATGTTTGTCGGTTCGTCCAAAATTTCTGGAGGTTGCTCGTGAGATATAGACTTGAGTCTGTGGAACAGAAGGTTGAGTAGGGTTGATTATAAAATCGATATTTCGTTCATGATACTTGCGACGCTGAGCAACGTGTACGTATTGAAATTGATTGTCAGGTTTTTCAAGAACAATGTTATTTTCAAACACATTTGCCACCCGATATGGACCTTCGTAGCTGGGTGCAAATTTCTTCACTAAAGTATGAGAAACAGAAGATTGGAAGTGCGTTTGCACGAGAGTGAGATCTCCAACGACAAGATCTGGTTCCTACGCCTAGTATTATAGTATCTTGCTTGAGCCGCTTGTGATCCTAGCATTGCAACACGAACTTTTTTCTGCCATGATTCGTACTGATTATGGAGTTGGTCGCTGGTTTAGTTCGTCGATAATCCCTGTTAAATTTTCAAAAGGGGTTTTAATTTTGCGACCCAGAAAAAGTTCTGCAGGAGTAATTTTAGTAGATTCGTGGACAGACGAGCGGAGGGCGAACGAAAAGCTCCAAATGGTCATCCCATCGCTCGTGATGATCCATGACAAATGTAGCAATCATTTTCACTAGCGTGCGGTTTACGCGTTCAGCAGGATTACTCTGGGGATGACATGGGGAAATGAATTTATGCTTAATGTGTAGTCTCGCACACATTCTTTCAAAAATGTCAGAAATAAATTGTGGACCATTATCCGAAACTACTTTATAAGTGCACCATATCTAGAGAATACTTCATTAATTAATACATTACAAAATAACTTCTGCCGTAGCGGCTTTAATGGGAAAACTTCAACCCATTTAGAAAAAATTATCAGTTAATACTAAAACGTAACGAGCTTTGTTTTTAACAGATAAAGGATAAGGTCCCAATAAATCTATTGAAATAATGTCAAAAACATGAGAACTTGAACTAGATTTCAAGTGACCGGCCGGTCTTACATTACGGTAATCATTAATCTGACACAAGTAACATGATTGAACGTATGCGAGCACACTTTGGTACATGCCAGGCCAATAGGCAACATCCCGCAATTTTCAACATCCCGCAATTTGCGAATACCTAAATGGCCTGCAAGAGGTTTGTCATGAAATTCGTTTAAAAGGGCCATTCTAAGGGTTCGCGGAATACATGGGCGAAACTCTGCCCTAGTAGTCCTAGATTTCGTATAGTAAAGAAGACCCTCTATGACTTCAAAATGCTGTGACCTTCCAGCCAGAGAAGGATCACTTTGTAGGGGCGAACCCGCAAGCAAAAAATTATAGATATCCCCAAAATCTGGATCATTTATTAATTCTGCTATTATCTGCTCTCTGGATGTTATATCAGCTATTAGAAGTAAAGGCTGACATCCAGGAGTAGTTTCTGTGGGGACCTCACTAATCGGAACGCGAGACAATGCGTCCGGTAATTGGATTCTTATGACCTGGCTGATACGAAATTTTGATATTGCTCTCTTGTAACTTCAGAGCCCACTTCATAAATCGTTGAGATAGGTGCTTAGCAGAATTCAAATACCGAAGGGCAGAATGATCCGTAATTATGTTAATTGTCAATTCGTTAAGATAACATTGAAATTTGTTAAGAGCATACACAACAGCAAGACATTCACGTTCCGTAGCTGAATAATTGCGTTCAGCTTTTGGCTAAAGTACGAGACGCAAAAGCTATTGGATGCCCAGCTTGTTACAAAACGCAACCAAGACCAACTCCGGATGCGTCAGTATAAATATCAAATTCCTTAGTATGATCCGGGAAAGCCAACACAGGAGGCTGAGTCAACGCAAACTTCAGTGTTTCAAACGCAGCGTTAGCCTCAGGTGTATAAACAAACTTCTTGTATTTACGTTTCAAAGCATACAATGGCTCACAGATTGTAGCATAAGCGGGGACGAACTGCTGATACCATCCGGTCATTTCCAGAAAGCGTGATAGTTCTTTTGCTGTTTTAGGCCGAGGAAAGTCAACAATAGGCCTAATTTTTTCATTATCCGTAAATAAGCCGTGGGGAGTGATTTTCAACCCCAGATATACAATCTCGTCCCTCGCTATCTGGCATTTACTAGGTTTTAACGTCAAGCCAGCATTGTATATGAGTTGGAACACCTGTTTGAGCAGAGAAAGGTGCTCGTCAAAAGTCTCGGATGTAATAATAATGTCACCTAAATGTACATGCACATGGGGACCCAGAACAGGTCTGAGAACCGTATCCATAAGCTTTTGAAAGTAGCAGGTGCAGAAGCTAGTCCAAAGGGCATACGCAGGTATTCATACGCCCCAAAAGGAGTCACAAAGCCTGTTTTATCGACAGAGTCCGGATGTACCGCCACCTGCCAATATCCACTCGCCAAATCCAAGGTTGACATCCATTTGGTTGACGACAGGTCATGTAAAATATGCGACATTACAGGTAGTGGATAATTGATCGTTTTTGTGACTTGGGTTGAGCTTGCGGAAATCTGTCACGAAACGAAATTCATTGGGTTGTTTCTTTGGAACCAAAAAATGCAGGAGAAGCCCAGGCGCTTGTTGATTCCTTATTATGCCCTGTTTAATCATTTCAGACATTTGACGTTGCACTTCCTGTTTCGTATGGGGAGCACAAGGGTAAGGTTTCGTCGCTATCGGTTTCGAACCATCAGTGTGAATGACATGATAAACCACCTGTGTGAAACCAGGTTGATCAGAAAATAAACCAGGGCTTTCCTGCAAAAGTAGAGAAAGCTGGTTTCGTTGCCTCTCATTCAATTGGTTACTCAATAACGAACTCGTTATATCTATAGGAACCGTAGGAAAATCACTTCGACAGGTTCCGGAAAGGAAATAACATGTTGTACGAAATTCAGGGTAACTTGAAAAGTATTGATAAAGTCCATGCCCATTAGACATTTAACAGGTAGTTCGTCTATACGCAGGAAAGAATGCGTAAAACGAGCCTTTCCCAGCACTAGAGATAATGTGACAGTTCCTGTGATACTGAAGATTTCGTTATTTGCACCTCGCAAATACTGCGTCGCAGGCTGAACGTGTATTGCAGGAAAATTGTCAGTGCAAAACCTCGTATTTAGGGCTGATATTTCAGAACCAGTGTCGAACTTTGTCTCGACAATAATATCTTCAATTGTCAAGAATACATCAGGAAACTGAGGAGTTTGGACAGTCACTAATACTGTTTTAGGGTCAGAATGCTTGGTATCAGGAAGCAGGACCGACTCTTGGTCTACTTCCTCTTTGGAAGTTTAAAGGATTCCTGGTTGGATTATCATGCGGTCTGAAACCTCGACCATGCCGGGTATCGGGAAAATTTTCACGATGAGGAAAACTGGTGCTGTGAAACCTGCGTGTCGGAACTCCGCATGTCTGTTGACATTGTCATATCTATTACTTCTTCCCTCAGCACGGGCAGAAAAGTCATTATTGCCCTGAATGCATTGGAAAACGTTCCGATATGCTGTGGATTGTTCAGAACGGGGTCGAGCCACTCTTCTGTGTGGTGGAACGTATGGAAGTTTGTGTGCACGATATGCTCGCGAAGATTGTTCAGAAACTGCCGCGGTTGGTTTGCCACTCTTTCTGTGTGGTGCCCGAACATGGTGAGTTGAACCATGTTTGGGTGCACTTCATACGTTCGTATGAGGCGAAGGCATTCATGAATTGTAGCAGGGTGTCGAACTTTAAGAAAATCTTTGTAGAAATGGGTCGAGTTGCTTGCACATATTGGGTGTCCAACATGTCGACATGACTCGCATGTGGATCCCCGAGCATGGTGAGTTGCAACCATGTTGGGTCCTTGCCTGACGATGGGAAAAATCGCTCTGTGCAAGGCTACACGACTGAGGCGGAAAGGAAGGCATTCATGAATTGTAGCAGGGTGTCGAACTTTAAAGAAAATCTTGTTCGACACTTCCACTGCCGATACTTTACAGGTCTTGATCTGTACTATTACCCAACTTGTTTTGCTGAATGAGTTTGCAGTCTTCAGGAATATTGTATAGATCAAAATGATCTAGGCATTGTGAAAACATATCACTCGTTGCTGTGTTAGATAAAAGCAGCGATTCTTCAGATCTGCAAAAAGGAATGATTATTGACTTTCGGGCCAAAGGTGGCAGTATTTCTGAAACAACGCAGTTTGCGGACTGTTCGAGTGCTGCTGTGGTTAAAGCACATCGTGATTGTAGAGATGGCAAGAAGCGACCTGGAGACTGACGAGCACCACTTGCCATTGCTGTAAAGTTGAACGTCGGCTTCAAAGGTGACTGAGGGCCGATGGACAGGCTACAGTGGAGCAACACACTTGCCGAATGAACCAGAGAGCTACCGGACGTGTGTCTAAAATGACAGTTCAGGGAACCCTGCTGCATATGGGACTCCGTTGGGGAATTATGGTCACTGTACCTATGCAAACGAAGGTGCATCGGCACAAAAAGGCTTACGTTTACACGAAAGTATCGGAATTGAACTTCCGTTGATTGGCAAAGGATTACCTTCTCCTGTGAGACACGTTTTGTACTGCATCGAACGGATGGATAGTGACGTATAAGGAGAGAAACATCGGAGAACAAACACTCTTCAAGCATTGCTGGAAGAACACAAGCTGGTGGAAGCAGAGTTATGGTCTAGGGAATATTTCAGGTACATTCCCAGGGTCCACTCATTGTGGCAGGCACTATGGAACCGAACTCGTTATGAATCCATCCTTGCAGACCACGTACACCCATACATGCTGATTGTCTTCCCTATGGTTGATGGGATCTTCCAGCACGACAATGCGACGTGTCACACAGCTAAAAATGTCCGAGAGTGGTTGGAAGAGTACGATGAAGACTTCAAAATAATTAGTTGGCTCCCTATTTCCGCAGACGTAAACCCAATTGAGCATCTCTGGTGCCACCTGAATCGTGTTGTTGGCGCTATGGATCCTTCACCATGCAACCTCCATCAGCTGTCAGATGCACTGCAGTCAGCATGACACCACATACCTCTGAACACCTTCCAGCACCTTATTGGGTCACTCCCAGACCTTCTAGCTGCTGTCCGCTCTGCACATGGCGGTTACTCTGCATATTAACTGGTGGTAACAGTAAGTGACTCGACAGTGTATATATATATATATACACTATATTGACAAAATTCACCGGACACCTAGGGGAGAAACACAACATAGCATTATTGACAGACATTAGTACAGTGTCGGTCCACTTTTGGCCTTAATGTACGCACTGACCCTGCGGGACATGCTTTCAGCAAGGTTTTGGAACACAGCGATAGGTATACGCTTCCATTCAGTTCATAATGATGCCACTGGCTGTTGCTTAGTAGTATGGGATTAAGATCAGGGCTCTGTGCTGACCAGTCCACACATGATTCGGAATTATCGTCATACCACCTCGTAACAGTCCTTGCTTTATGGCTCGATGCGTTATCCATCTAATATCAACAAGGCTCGGTTCCATAGTACTGCCACAGAGTTGGTAGCGCATAATTGTCCAGAATATCGAGGTAGATGTGCTGGTTAATTGGTATCACCACGATAAAAAATCGGTCGGGACCATATCACGGAAAACTCCCCCACACCTGTATACTGCAAATTCTGTTGCTTAGTAGTATGGGATTAAGTGGCAAATAGTGTTCTCCCGGCTGCAGCCATACCCACGCACGTCCATCAGACTGATGGATCGTGTATCTGGATTTGTCAATCCATAGGACCCGTTTCCATTGATCTAGGGTCCACGATAAATGTTCTTTACACGATGCTAAGCGACGAGTAGCATTCAGAGTAGAGATGAAAGGCTTATGAGCAGCTGTATGACCACGGTAACACATGGAATGAAGTTATCTGCGAATGGTACGTGTACATATCTAGGTTCCAACATTTTTACTCACATGCACAGTGAAGTCATGTGCAGTACTCGGTCGATTAGCTGTAACGACTCTCCTGGGGCTTCGACGTCCTCTATCACTGATTTTCTTTGGTCTGACGGTAGGTTTTGCTGCTTTAAACACGCCATGTAGTTACTTTGGTATGTCTGACGGTAGGTTTTGCTGCTTTAAACACGCCATGTAGTTACTTTGGTATGTTTAAACTTCTCTCGATTTCTCTTGCGCCTCTCGGGTTCATTAATATAACACCCAACAGTATTTCCTTTCTCAAAATCAGTTCTCTGGCGCCTCGACATTTAAACTTAAACTCACAGTGCGATATGAATGCGGTCAGCTGCAGGCTTGTTTTTTTAACGTTTGCAGCTGTACCACGCATCTTAACAAAGCAGCGGGTCCGTTCACTTGATTTTCAAGGCGGTGTCCGGTGACTTTTGTCAATATAGTGTATATATATTTATGCTTTTACAAGAAATGAAGATTTATCGATTCAAGGGGGAAAAGTTGGATACCTTCATTTTCGTTGGAGGACAGCAGGTATCAAGCGAGGATCAAATTGAGGAAGAAATTAATCGACCAATGAAACTTGGTTGGAGAGCTTTTGGAAGACACAGTACAATTTTAAAGAGCAATGTGCCATCATGTCTTAAAAGATAAGTATTTAATCAATGCATGCTTTCGTGCTTACGTACGTACCAGAGATCTGGACATTAACTAAAAAAGACACACAAAGACTGCAGTTAAGGGAAAGAAGCATGGAGAGATGAATGCTTGGTGTAACCAGAAGAGACAAAAAGAGGATCTCGAGGATAAAGAAATTGACATGAGTGGAAGTCATTATTAACAGAGTAAAATCCTTGAAATGGCAATGGGCTGGACATATTGCCAGAAGGACCGACCACCGATGGACAACCAAAATTTTAGTTTGAATTCAAATGTACAGGCAAAGACGCCAGAAGAAGACCGCATGGGGGATGGGTGAATGAAATTTGAAAGCATGCGGGAGTGATATGGTGGCTACTGGCTCATGACAAAGCGTTGAGGAAGAAATTTGGAGATTTTCATCTAGCAGTGGATGAAGGTCTCCCGGAGATCAAAATATGAATTTTTATGGAATTAGTCAAAATAATGTCAGGGTGGTGTCGAACATTTTTTTATTTTCATAGCACTGCTTCAACAGTGCTAAGAAAACATCTCTTTTTTTCGGAGAAATAAATTAATTGACAACATAACTTTATAATGAAAATTTATAGTTTAGATGCACGTCACAAATCCCCAAGTTAGCCAAAACGACTTTGAAATATGACTTCCATTCTGTTACTCGCAAGTACATGGAAATATTCTCCAAAAAGATGCTCCCGTTAGCATCGCTGATGATTCCCCAGCAGAAAAGAATTTTATAGAAAGGCCTTCGTCATCTACATCTTCCGCACAAAACTGTGATATTCCGCTAATAAATGAAGATGAACAGCTAATAAATGAAGATAACATCTGTATAAATAAAAAAACTAAAAGTATTATTTTCCATAGCGTAGTTTAAGGAGATTTGTAATCTTAAATGCAGATTTATTTATGTACATGATTTTGCCTAACAAATTTTCAAATTATGCATCATATTCAAGTAAATATATGGGAAATATTGATGAATGTTTATACAATGCCTTAGCATTTACAAAAAGCTCTTTCTCTAAAAATATTGCGCGTTAGATTGAATAATATATTACTTACCTAGTCTTTGACAAAGCGAAAGTAGTATGATGCATTGGATCTTTATATTTTATCGACGATGTTTCTATAAAAAATGCCACGAGGATTTCACATTCCATAAACTAAATATTTTAAAGTGATTTATTGTGTTTTTCTCCTTGAATACTATTAAAAAAATCTCTTATGTTTAATACCGAAAGAAAATGTTTTCGGAAACTAAAACACTTTGGTAAACACTTGCCATTAAATATTAAACTTTAATGCACTTTCCTCAGTTCAGCGCATTCCCACTGGATATTACAGAACTATCTTGCGTTTTACTGCTTTCAAAAATTCAAATTTATTATCTTGCTTCTAAGCAGATTGTATGACAAACTTCAAAAAGAAAACATCTTAAATTCCCTTTTAGGATCATTTTCGCTTTCCCGTAGATGTATTTTAAACATGTCAAGCGGTAAATTTAGAAAATGTGAACATGTTTTAAAATACAGTTCAACCACGATAACGCGAATTACTTTTACTGCAAATTGTTTTTAATTCCCTGAATACTCTTATATGTAAATGATTACATATCAATAACACCAACTATCTTCAAAGCAAACACATTTCTTGGAGCTTCGATATTCGTGATACCGAATTTAGATTGTATGTATAGTTTATCATTATAAAACTATTTCATACTTTTAGTCACATGCTCTTGTGCTCATTGAAATTAGTAAACATTTTAAGAAGTATAATTAAATTTCGAAACATTATACATATATTTTTCGGTCCTAATGAAAATGCATATCTTAATTTGTATGTCTCATCAAGGTACCATAATGACGATAATTATGACTAAAATTATGTAAATATTAAAAGGAAATTTCCAAATTCAAAGTTTTAAGTAATATGTTGAAATTGTAGTTGAAGAATTAAAAATCAATAACTGATTTTTGTTTCAAAGTTGTTTTAATGTTAAAAACTATCTGAACAGCATTTTCGGCACAAAAAATTGTTTTGAATATCAAATCGGGGAGTTTTTTATTTCAAAATCTCATAATAAAATTCAATCTCTTAATAATGATAAACATTTCAATGATTTTTCGGTAACAAATATTTATTTCTTTGAAAATACCTCCTTTGGCATAAGGCCCGTTCCACACAAACGGAATGAATCCGACGAATTCATAAAACCGTCCCGCAGTGCTGTTTTTGGGTGGCTTTCACACGAGCGGTTTTATTTTTTAGAGGTAAGATAAAAATACTTCGACCGATAGGCGGCAATCAAATAGCTAGCTCTTTGTGTGGTCTGTTTCTAGATTGTTTTTTTGTTCAAATGCAGTATTTGATGTAAGAACTCAATGCATAGCCTGTTTTAAACTCATGAAAATATAATGTATTGAATATTAGGAGTACCTATGTCGATGTATCATCATCATCATCATCATTGTCAACCATTATCAATCCACTGCTGGACGAAGGTCTCCCCAAGTTTCCTCCACAACGGTCTGTCTTGTGCCAGTCTCCTCCATGTCACTCCCGCATATTTACGAATTTCATCCACCCATCTCCCATGTGGTCTTTTTCTGGGTCTTTTCCTGTCCCTTGGAATCCAATCTAAAATTTCGGCTGTCCATCTATGGTCTGTCCTTCTGGCAGTATGTCCAGCCCATTGCCATTTCAGGGATTTAACTCTGATCATGATGTCTTCCACTCTTGTCATTTTTCGGATCCACGAGTTCCTCTTCTTATCTCTCCTAGTTACACCAAGCATGCACCTCTCCATGCTACTTTGAGTTGTCTGCAGCCTTTGTATGTCTCTTTTAGTTAAGGTCCACGTCTCTGCACCATACGTAAGCACTGGAAGGATGCATTGATCAAACACTTTTCTTTTAAGACATAATGGCATATTGCTCTTGAAAATTATGCTGTTTCTTCCAAAAGCTCTCCAGGCAAGTTTTGTACGCCGATTAATTTCTTCATCAATGTGACCCTCACTTGATATCTGCTGTCCAAGATAAACGTACGTGTCTGTTATCTCCAGCTTTTCTCCATCTATCGATAAATCTTCATTGCTTGTAAAAGCATTGAACATCACTTTTGTCTTCTGAAAGTTCATTTTTAATCCCACTTCTTTACTCTTGTCAGCAAGTTCCTGGATCATACTCTGCAGCTCTGATGGGGTAGTTGCAAAAATGACTACGTCATCAGCAAAACGAAGGTGGGTTAGATAATCTCCATTCATCTTTATCCCCTTGTTTTCCCAGCTCAGCGACTGAAAAACACCCTCCAATGTGGTATTAAAGAGCTTCGGAGATATGGTGTCACCTTGTCTCACTCCCTTTCCAATTTTTACGTGTGTTGTATTTTCAAACAGCCTAATCTTTGCACTTGCATTTTCATAGATGTTATTAATAATATTAATGTATGCATCTTCAATACCGCAGGTTTTCAGAGCCATTGTAACTGCTGATGGTTTCACCGAATCAAAGGCTTTTTCATAATCGATAAAAGCCATGCACAATGGAAGTTCATATTCCCTCGCTCTTTCAATTAGTTCTCTCAGCACGTGGATATGATCTATTGTGCTGTAGCCACTCCTGAATCCAGCTTGTTCTCTCGGTTGAGCCATGTCCAGTGTTACCTTCAAGCGGTGTGAAGGAACTTTAGTGAAGATTTTATAAACTACTGATAGGAGGCTGATAGGTCTGTCGATGTATAATCTACAGTAAATGTAGCAAATTTATGACATAAACCATTTTCTCAGAGCCAATGTTCTATGAAACCATTTCCAGTGTTGAAAGATACATACACGGAAATTCTACGAAACATTTGTAAAGTGCATTAAAACACACACACACACACACACACTTTTACAGAGCATTTTGGAGAACACTTGAGGAAAACTATGGAAACACAAAATACCTTAATAACCTTTTTATAAGACGTTTTTGTGAGCACTTTCACAAGGTTGTGTGATCATTTCGAAATAATTAACTCTCCTTATTAATGAAACTTTAAATTTCATGCAATTATTGGTGTGAATTGTTTATCAGGTGTGGATTATTTTGATGCGGGCTGTTATTTCTCCATGTAACATGTAACAACGGATTTCGAAAGAAATCTTAATTCACACATAAAATGATTAAATTTGTTGTTCTGGATGAGGAGGTATTTTTTTTAAGTGTGTTTAACTGTTAAAAGACACAAATTAAAAAAATGCAGAAAACGCTGCTATTTCCATAAACGAATAAGATTTCGAAAGATTGGGAGTTTATGCATTATACCTGACCTAGAATAATTTTCTCTGTTGATAAATGATCGGGGTGAATGTCAGGTGCAAGTGCAAGATTTATATTTTTTCTGTCATTACACTGTGTGTGTGGAGGAACCCACCGAGTTGGAGGACCAGGGCTTTAGCTCTAGAGCCAAACCCCCCCCCCCCCCACTGATAGGGACAGGGAATGCCGTACTCATATATTATTGTTGTGAAATATCTCTGCATTTAGACAAATACATTCGGAATTCGCTTACCGATGATGTTCCTTTCATATTCAGTGAAACTGTCGAACTCGTTGTACAGGATTCTGCAGATGTCATTCCAAGCAGTTTTTTTGTTTTTGATGTTCCTATCCCTGTAATCTTCCGAAGATCTATCCCAAACCTATGGGTGCTTTTTCACTTCCAAAATAAATAATAAAATCTCAACATTAATAGCAGACATGATCGACAGAGGTTATAGCGCAAACTATACTAAAAATCAGTGTTTCTGTTGAAAACTAACAAAGCACACAAGCCCAAAGCGATTGACAATCGACCTCGCCTGGCAGCACCGCTTTCGACCTCTCCCCTCTGACAAGAGTGATTGTTTTATTGCGTTACAGATTTCCTATCTGAGGTTGAGAGACCCGAACCCCCAGCGCTCAGCGCCTTTTTTCAGGTGAGTCTTGCCTTACATCTGTGTTTCTCCAAATTTGAACGGTATCGCAGTCGGCCGGTTTGTAGCGAACCCCGTAGAAGCTCAATGGCTGCCGGATCGCAGTTTATATTGATTCCGCTCGTCTGAAAATCTCGGTATAACTCTTTGACGGGCTTCAAAAGAAGGGGTTGGTCAGCTGAATAATGTTTTTGCTTCTGCGGGAAAATCCCGGTTGTGTGAAGCGGGACTAATTCTCACCATCGTAAACTCTGGAGAAATTAGTTTTCCAACATTCGTAATTTTGAAGTGATTGAGAAAGGTACTGACGCAGAAATTACGATAATCTTTAACTTAAACGTGTTCTTGAAGGTCAACATTCCCAATACTAATCTTATATTTTCGTTTTACCCGAAAGATAAATTGAAAATTTCAATAAAAAATATTGAAATCATCCTGTAAATGGTAGCGCACAACTCTTGAATTAATTCCAACATGTACACTAAAAGCACAATTTATTAAACATAGATTTTACACGCCACTCAACCACAGACCTACCCTACCATGTCGCAATAATGCTGCAAACCTAAAATATACAGGGTTCAAGGAAAGTCCTTATTCTCCGCCCCGGTGGCGCAGTGGTCTAAGCGATGGCCTCTGATCATTCGTCCGAACGGGGTCCGGGTTCAAATCCCGGTGAGGCATGGATGTTGTGTTTGTCTTACGGCATTGGCTCTCTCCCTTTCCTGGAATCAGTGACCCTAAATTAGGGACGGGCGACTGCTTATAGCCCATTGAGTTGCTCACGGTGGTCGTTAAACCTCCAATCAAAAAAAAAAGTCCTTCTTCAGGGCAATAACTGCTGAAGAAAGGGTCCGAGTAGTACACAACTTAGATCTATGTATATGAAAGGGACGGTGGCTGATCGGATGAAAGTGTATGGAGCGCCCCTAGCGGTAAAGGAAAGAAGTTATGAATCCTAACTCGCGAACAACACGAGATAGAAACAAAATGCCAATTACAAAGTTGTAGCGCAATGTCTAATTAGAAGGAAATGACATATGATGCTCACGAATTATGTACATGGACCGGTCAAAATGCTAATAAAGTGCACGCGGTCGCTGGAGGGTTAGGCAACGCAAAATACGGGCCTACGATGCAGAACGATTCAAATGCGTACGTAAATATTGATAGTGACGCAGGAGCCGGTCGGTGAGATAAAGTACCGAAGCTGGGGATTTGAACGTCAGTCAACGTACACGTTGCAAACACTAATGGCGGGCTACTCTATCGCTGAGTACTGTCAAAATGTCGTGCTTTATGGCGATTGTCATCGCAACGTCCACGAAGCTGCAAGGCGGTATGCCGAGCGTTTTTCGCCTGGTCAACATCCAACTGCAGCGATTATTAGCAACTGTGTTCGCCGCCTCCGAGGAACCAGAAGCATACAGTCATGTCCACGATCAGGCAGACCTACGGGTTCGGGTGTTACAGTGCATCCTGTGCCTCTCCTGGGATATGACCTTGCCAATCCCAACTTTAGTACTACCACAGCAGTCGCCGAAGCATGCGGATTAACTGCACAAAGTGTTTGGTAAATCCTGAACGAGCATGGAGCTCACCCGTACCACGTTCAGCTAAAGCAAGGTTTGATGAATGGAGACCATGGAAGACGTTTCGATTTCTGCAACTTTGTACATATCACGTTGGAGGTTAATCCAAACTTTTTGACCGATATCTTGTGGACAGATCCCGTTTTACACAGGACGGAATAGTCAATCGGCATAATACCCATTATTGGGTTCTGAGCAACCCCTCTATGGGACCAGCCGCTCGACATCAGCTAGGTTGGGCAACTAATGTTTGGTGAGGTATTTGTATTTGGCGAAATACACTAGTTGGACATATTTTCTATGATGGAACATTAACAGTTCAGCGGTACCTTCAGCTCTTACGGGGCCCGATATCTGACTTTCTGGATGATCTTCCCCTCAGAGATCTGCCGCGTATGTGGTACTAACATGATGGTGCACCACCTCACATGGCAGCCAACTTACGGAGTTTCCTGCCTGAAACATTCAGACACCAGATAATTGGTTATGGTGGCACGGCGGAATAGCCTCCGCGGTCATCGGACTTAACACCCTTGTGAGGTTATTTGAAGGAACAGGTGTATGCTGCAGATCCTACTTGTCTGGAAGATTTACGACACCGCATTGTGTTCACCTGTAGCACAGTGTCCCCTGCCATGCTAGATAGTGTACGAGAAGCTATTCTTACACGCCTTGGAATGTGCATTGCAGCCGATGGTGGTCACTTCGAACCGGCTGTTCATTAACTTCGCGCAGATTTTCGTTGTGCCTGTAAGTAGGCATATCTCTTGTAAACATTTTTTAGTATTATAAGTAAGCCTGCACAGCTTCTATCTCGTGTCAATATTTTTGTGTCTGTTTCACCCGCTTTACCGATTTTGAATTAACGGCATTTTGGCCCGTCCATGTACATAATTCGTGCGCACCATATCTCGTTTCCTACTAATTAGCCGATGCGCTTCAACTTTGTAATAGGAATTTCGTTTCTATCTCGCGTTGTTCGCGTGTTAGGATTCCTAACTCCTTACCTTTGCCGCTAGGGGAGCTCCAATCGCTTGCATTCGTTCGGCCGTCGTCCCTATTCCTGTACATAGACCTAACTTGTGTACTACTTGGACCCTTTCTTCCGCAGTTATTGCCCTGAATAAGGACTTTCCTTTGAATCCTGAATAGTTATAAATAGCTCAGATATCTAACTGCACTACAGCCTACCCGATAAAGATAATACAAGGGTTGTCTTAAAATAACTAAAAATATTTTTAAAGAAAGTATGCCTACCTTAATTATGAAGGAAGTAGTCACTCTTGGAACTTCCGCGTTCCCTAAGGCGGAATTATGTCGTAGCACAATATTTTTATTACCGACCCCCCCCCCCCCACACACACACACTTCTGTAAGTGTGGATGTCAGTTTCAAGAAAGAAATCAGCGCCTTTAACATTTCTTGTAACTTTTTTTACATAGAGTTCTATAAGTAAAAAAGAAAATCAACTCGCCACAATAAAGTGCCTACAAATACGTGAAACATCACAATTATTAAAAATGTAAGTACCTCCATGATGGTAATCCAGTGGTAAGAGGCATAGGCTTCTGGCTAGACTTCTTACATTCCATGAAGTCAAACGTGGTAATCAGTAAACCCCCACACAAATAATACAGAAGGTGAGTAGAAACTTTTGCAATATATGCATAAATGCATGTTCTGCGGTGGGTATGTCACGTGTTTAAACTAATTCAAGTCGCGAACTGTACTCGGTCAAAAGGGTTACACAGTGGTAGTCGTTGCTGTGAACAGCATTACATGTCGTCGTTCTGTCTGTGGTTGGGACTCCTAAAAGATGAACAGCCACAACCAGCTAATTAGGGAACTTTTGCTTTACGAGCTTGAACTGGGTCATAACGCTGTTCAAGCAACACGAAACATTTGTCATGCGAAAGGGGAAGCTTCGGTGGACCACAGTACCGCAACCAGATGGTCCCAGACATTTCGCTCAGGTAACAGAAACCTCGACGATTAGCCAAGGCCAGGCAGGCCGCGAACCGTGGATTCGGAGGCTATGAGCGAGGCCGTAATGACCAATCCGACAACCAGCACTTGGAGACTATCTGGCGAGCTGGACATATCACCGACCACCGTGGTTCGTCAGCTTCAGGACCTCGGCAAGGTCTACAGGAGCTGTCCAATAAGAGCATCGAAGGAAGCAGTGAGAATGCACTTTTTAAAATTCGGAATTGTGTCAGACGCCAGCTGAAGCAAATCGCCGAGTGGAAGTGTTCACGGTACTCCTAGAAAACCCAAGCCATGAACGTTTCATTAAGAGAATTGTCACGAGCGATGAAAACCGGGTTGATATCTGTAATCCTAAAAACAACGGCAGTGGTTGATCTCGGGCGAGCTTCCTGAACCTGTTGCTAAAAGTGAGCGTTTCGAGCACAAGATGATGTTCTGCGTCTGGTGGAATTTCGAGGGGATAATCCATTACGAATTTGTTCCAGACAGTTGGACCTTCAACGCCAACCTCAAGATTGAACATCTGGAGAGGATGTATGCCGTTTTAGAGTAGACGTACCAGGCACTACTGAACAGAAGGCGCGTTCTCCTACAGCAGGATAACGCTCGGCCTCATACCGCGCCAACAACCAGTGTAAAACTCCAAGGACGTGAGGGCATCGAAGTGATGCAACATCCAGAATATAGTCCGGACATTGCCCCGTCGGATTATTGCTTGTCCTGGTTCATGGCCCACTTCGTTCACGGGCGGCACTTCAACAACCAAGAGGAGGTGGCAGCAGGGGTGCAGGAGTTCTTCGTTTCGAATGTCAAGAACTGTTACCGCTATGGAATCCAAGAACTGCCAGACAAACGGCTAAATACGGTGCAACATATGATGCCCTATACTTTGAATTCTACTCATATTTCGTCGTAAAGGTACGCATGAAGGCATAAAGTGAACCAGATATTGCAACACATTCTTCTCACCGTCTGTATTGAACAATAATTAAAACACTGACTGCACTTTATTGGTTGTAAGTACAATTTAGATTAATCTATAGTGTCACGTCCATCGTGAATAGATTGTATTGCTTGCTCATGTTTTCGAAATTTAATGATATATATTCAGGACGTTTCTCCACAGTGATAGAAATTGACTGAAATGCTTTATTTCATGTTTAATTGTGGCTTTTAATAAATCTTTCGTAGATGTTTATCTGCTCTCAGAGCGCAATTATCGTTTTTCCTTCATCTCGATGTGTGGCTCAGTAAACTTTAAATGTTTTGCAAGAATAAGTTTTCTTTTTTAATATTTAAGATTCTTTTATGCCATTCGAACAGGTTTGAGTTTCTCCATAACATGGAAATTCATTGTTCCTTGTTGATATACGAATAATTTACAAAATAAGAGTTTACTGCAGTGATAAAAATCTTTCACAGTCCTTGTACTCTTCTCTTGGGAAGGATAATTGATTCTGTTATAGACATCTGTCTGGGCATGTTCTTCATAAAATATTGCACAAGGCCGGAACTGCGGTATACACGTGAAGATGTCTGCAGGCGTTTTTGCTTTCTTCTACATTTCCTTAGCTTTCAACATTTCTTGCACTTTCTTCGTCTTTTTTAGATTCCATCTTGTTTGGCATAAAACACGTTCCCTGATGGGAATAGCCTGCAGACAAGTCTGTTTTCGGTTTCAAAATCTGTAATCCTTCAATGGAGTAAGCTATGTGGAATCATGATTTGCTTTTACGGTCCAAGCACAAGAAGATTTGTGCGAGAAAATCCCAGATTGTTTACTTTTTTAAACAAAAATTTGTTTTCGAAGCTCAGATGGAGCTAAGACATTGTAGCCTACCTTTAGCTCTAAGAAATAAAGTGTTTGTTGCATGGAAATAAATTTTACACGTGTCCATTTTTATAGCCATCATGCTGAAGTTATAGACACAACGCTTCGTCTACAAATCTAATCTACATCGAGGGATGCATACTGAAGCTTCGAAAACTTTCCTTCTTAAATTCATAAATAATATAAAAATTTGGTAAATAATAAATAAATAGAAAACAAGAGTGGCTGATTCCATGAGAATCATATATACCGTTTCGTGCACAGTAAAAAGTTGGTTCCGGTTAAAAACATTTGGACCCAGACGTCATAAAATTTACCCTCCCGGGACCAGGACATCACATAATTGGACCCGACCGGTACCCGTGCACACACACGCACACACACACACACACACACACACAGGGCGTTCGAAAAGTCTCTCCGCAGTGGGAATCGTAGGTTATATGGAAATCAGACAAATGTGTTACCGGAATGTTCAATTTACTCACTTAGAGGAGCTGCTGAAATAACCTAACTTTTTTCACATACTGTATTTTCAAAATTACCCTCATTGTCATAAAAATCCGTGTACCAAGAAGGAAGTGTTGGATTGAAATGAGATTTTAGTAGTGATAAGAGACATACCATGGACAGAAGTGATTGCAATATCTCAGCAGTAGGACGATTTCCCGCGGACGTTCGGCACACATCAGCGTCAGTACAGAGTCGGACCGCCTCAGATGCATGCGGTGATACGGTCCGGCATGGAGTCAAAGAGACGCCGTATGTTATCCTGGGACAGAACTGCCCACACTTCTTGCGACTGACTCTCTAAATCACAATCACCGGGACATGGAGATAGCTGGCGTCCCATCTTGTCCCACACATGCTCGATGGGCGAGAGATAAAGTGATCTGGCAAGCTATGGGAGAGCCGAAGTATGATGTAGACAGACCTGGCAAACCCGAGCCGTGTGCGGACGGGGGTTATCTTGTTGGGAAATCGAACCAGGGTCGCCCCGCCAGGAAAGGCAGCACATGGGACCGCAGGATCTTCTGTACGTAGCGCTGGGATGTCAACGTCCCTGGGATGCCAGCGAGAGAAGTGCGGCTGGGATACGCGATGGTTTCCCAGACCATCACGCATGCAGTACGGGAAGTGTGCCGCTGTACAGTGAGGTATGGATTGTAGAGCTAACTTCCCGTCCTCCACTCTCTGACACGGTGCTCGCCCGTTCCCATACGGAAGCGGGATTAGTCTCTGAACACTAGTCGCCAGTCCGTAGCATTCCATGATGCTCGCTTCTGGCACCACTGCAATCGACGACGACGATGGTCCGGTGTTAATGGCAGAAAACGTAAGGGCCTTCGAAAGTGCACATTCGCTTCTGCCAGGCGGCTAGAAATCTTTCTAGCGTACACAGGAGTCCCTTGTGCAACCGTCACATGTCCCTGAATATTGGACAAGCACGTCGTTGCATCTGTGCGTGTCTATCTTACGATCCCACAGTCCTCTCTGCTGGTGGTGTGTCTGGATCGTACAGAGCCAGTCCGCCGTTTCTTTGTGCCTTCCTGTATCCATTGCTCCCAACACGATCGCACGGTGCTGTCTGACCGGCACAAATGACGGCCGCTTCGGGGCTTCGGCCACCCTGCCTCTCTCATCCCGACGATACGGCCTCGTTCAAACTCCGTCAGTTGGCCGTACGAACATCTACGGCGGCTCCTTGGCATGTCTATCGCTCAGGGATCTCACCTGACTTTTACCGTGTAGTTCGGCACGCATGTGGAGTCCCCTGCGCGTCGCCTTATAAGCCCCAAGGATTCCAATTGCAGAGCCGGATTTTGATACGCGGGCATGCAGAATCGCACGAAACTTTAATCATTTGCGTGTCTTTTCTCTTCATAGCTATTCACCGAGTTTTAAGTTAATCGCACGTTTTTTTCTTGGTGCGCTGATTTGTTTGACAAGGAGTGCATGTCCAATGTTAAAAACATCCCTCCGCAGTGATGTTAAGGCTGTTCTACTTAAGTTTGATGGTGTTACAATCAAATTTTTGAATTAACTTGTTTTATGTTTAATTTCAGTTTTTGTTGGTTTTTTATAACATACCAAGTTTATTACGTGGTACTATTCGTATATTTACGTGGTATTATTCTTACTACGCGGTACTATTCGGTAACTTAAGTGGTACTGTTCGTATTGTCATACTTGTTTTATATTATTATTACTTCATTTGTACTTTGCATTATATGTATATTATTGTTGTATAATATTTGTATTTGCATGTTTGAAGGTTCATGTGTTTGTAATAATTGCATTTTTATTCATATTTTTACATTTATGTATTGTGTTAATGCATTTCTTACATATACACTACATTGACTAAAGTCAACGGGTACGTAGAAGAGAAACACAACATGGCAGCTACTGACATATATTTGTAGGACGTCGGTCCACCTTTGGCCTTAATGCACCCACTGACCCTTCGAGTCATGCTTTCGACAAGGTTTTGGAACACAGCGATAGGAATGCGCTTCCATTCAGTACATAATAATGGCACCAACTGTTGCTTAGTAGTAGGTCATGGTTCCAAAATTGTTATACGGCGCTCTAATTCATTCCATAGGTGCTCTATGGGATAAAGATCAGGGCTCTGTGCTGGCCAGTCCACACACAATACGGAATTATCGTCAAACCACCCCATAACAGTCCTTGCTTTATGGCTCGGTGCATTATCTTGCTCGTGCCATCAAGGCTCGATTCCATAGTATTGCTACAGCGTTGGTAGGGCACAATTCTTCAGAATATCGAGGTAGATATACTACTTCACAGGTTTGTCCACGATAACCAATTGGACGGGACCACAACACGAAAAACACCCCCACACGAGTACACCGCCAACTCCAAACTTTACCGTACGAACGGTAAACTCTGGTAAAAAGCGTTCCTGAGGCTGTCGACTTATCCACACATGGCCATTAGAATGATGGGTCGTGTATCTGGATTCATTAGTCCGTTGGACCCGTTTCCATTGATCTACGGTCCACGATAAATGTTCTTTACACCGTGCTAAACGACGAGTAGCATTCTGAGTGGAGATGAAAGGCTTATGAGTAGCCGCACGACCAATGTAACCCATGGAATGAAGTTCTCTGCGAATGGTACATGTACATACCGAGGTTCCACCAATTTTACTCACCTGTACACTGAGGTCTTGGACAGTAATCCGTCGATTAGCTATAACGACTCGCCTGAGCATTGACGGGCAAAGTACGCCCCACGGGCCAGATTCGGCCCTCAGACAGGTACAATGCGGCCCGCGACAGGATTCTAAATGCTATAATTTTGTAATTGTTTTTAATCAGGAAAAACGGAAAAATATGTTGGCCCGCCTCATGTATTTGTTTTTTACATACCACTGCTCCTGCGACTTAAAGTTTGCATACCACTGCTCCTGCGACTTCGACGTCCTCCATCACTAATTTTCGTTTGTCTGTCGGTGCGTCAGGCACGCCATGTGTCTTCCACTTATTTAGTACATCCAAAACAGTTGACTTAGGCATGTTTAAACGCCTCTCGGTTTCTCTTACGAACAACGTACTGATATAACACCCAACCATCTTTCCTTTCTCAAAGTCAATTCTCTCCCACCGAGACATTTTCACTCAAATTCACAGTGCGATATGATCGCGGTCAGCTGCGGGCTTGTTTTTATAACGTTTGCAGCTGTACTGCGCAATCTTAATAACGCAGCAGATCCGTTCATTTGCTTTTAAAGGGGTGTCCGGTGACTTGTCAATATAGTGTATGTTAAGGTGCGATTTTTATTCGGTTTAATGTTGTTTTGGTGCAGAAATCGCACGTGCGATTTGAATGCATGCTAGATAGTGTAACATAACAAAATTCAATTCAATTAAATTTATTTCAATTTCATTCTGTACATTGAAAACGCAAAAAGTAAAGATTTTTGTCCAAATGCTAAACTTGGTGCCATTGAAATTCAGTTGTAAAACCAATAACTTTAATAATCACTGTCATTTATATATGCTTGATGGGTTATAACATATTTGTTCTTATCACGATTTTCGTACCATCCAGATGCACTTTACTTGTTGTTCTTGCTGCCACCAGTCTAGATTGGGGTAAGGTCTAGATGCCTTATGGAGATCACTTTATTCGAAACAGAGGCGTGGTTGAAGACTTCCAAGCTGGTGAAGAAATGAGCCGAAGATATTTAACAAATAACAAATACATTTATTATCCACCACTTAGGGTAGGATGAAGGTTGGTTTTACACCTTGCACTAGAACATACAGAAGAATTTTAGGTGACAATAGATCTTGAGATGAGCAAACAGAATTATGGTGCTTTCTTGTTAGCACCGTTCACTTTTTTACTAGAGTTCAATGAAGTTACAGTCAGTTCCTCTCTGCGTTCATAAGTTACGCATTAATAGCATTATTCAGCACTTTGGAAACAAGATATTAGACTACCAGATATCAGATATAATGGATCTAGATCTCGGCCTGATCCCTTGGAACAAATATAGATAGTTACTAACCGCAGTTAGTTGAAATCTATCCCTAGCTAACTCGACCGCAGCCGAGTGCTTTTCTTACGGCGAAATCATCCCACGCGATGACCTGACATCCTGCTCTGGTGAAAACTGAACGGTGCTAACAAGGAAGCACCATAATTCTGTTTGCTCAGCTCAAGCTCTATTGTCACCTAAAATAATTCGTTATGTTCTAGTGCAAGGTGTAAAACCAACCTTCATCCTACCCTAAGTGGTGAATAATAAATTTATTTGGTTATTTGTTAAATATCTTCGACTCCTTTCTACACCAGCTTGGAAGTCTTCAACCACGCCTCTGTCTCGAATAAAGTGATCTCCATAAGGCGTCTAGACCTTACCTCAATCTAGACTGGTGGCAGCAAGAAAAACAAGTAAGTGCATGTGGATGGTACGAAAATCGTGGTAAGAACAAATAATACAGGTTATATTGAGATCAGTGCTATACAAGTTCAATGTGTGAAAGTTTCTGGCGTCGAATAACGCTTTCATGTAATGGGATCTGCATTGCTTTGTAAACTAAAATTTTCTAGTCAGCATTTTCTGGAATACTAATCAGAGAAGGAAACAATCATGTTTGGTTTTGTTTTTTGAATGTTACAGGTTGTAACGAGAGCAAAAGAAAGATGGATTTTTTAACTTAACAAAATTATAAAACTCCCTTACCAACAGATATTTTAGAACACAGTACCTATGTTGTTCAACACAAGCGGACCAGCAAAACATAAGAGTAAAATAATAATAAAACGCAATTAAAATATACTTGCGTTTATACGTATAACCATAAAGGCACTACCTCATTGAAATCATAGTCCCTGAAAATATGTTTCTTACATTTGATGATAATCAGATGCAGCGAGTTCAGTGCTCTAAGGTGGATGTTCAGAAATAGGACAGGTTAATTCCAAAAGCAACTGCATGAGCAAACAATGATTTTGAACCACACCTATGGCAAAACGTACATGGAGGAGTGTTTA
This sequence comes from Macrothele yani, assembly GCA_039090855.1. Lineage (NCBI taxonomy): Eukaryota > Metazoa > Arthropoda > Arachnida > Araneae > Macrothelidae > Macrothele > Macrothele yani. The sequence continues at coordinate 14,685,079 of CM077002.1, read as the reverse complement.
CAATAGTTACGCCATTTAAAGGGTTCGGCTATCCGGAAAAAGGAACCTCATCTCTTCAAGAGTTCGTTAACTTGTAATGCAAAGGTACCGTGAACTTAAAACGGGTGGAGCGTGAATGCTTTAAATTTATTTATTGATTTATTTTTCATTTCGAGAGTTATAGGAGAAAAATATAAAACATTGATGTTCCACCTACCTACAAATACAGTACCTACAAATACAGTATGTTGATTTGTGTAAGAATATTTCATAAACTTTCAAATCTTTTTTTTTACTATCATTCTCACACAAAATCTGCAAACTAAGAAAAGGCATCATACAGCATGATTTCAGAAAGTCACTAGTCCGATTTTTGCACGAGATATGTACTTTTCGAGTTCCTGAAATTATATAACATGTTGAACAATGAAATAGGCTATTCTGACTGTCGTGGTAATATTTCTTACGTATCATTATTATACAGAGATGAGAAACTTACTCTATCTACAATTTCAACAGTTGACCAACCTTCCGAAGAGCAGCTCTTTCATCTAAATTTAGTTTTAGTTGAGTTATAATCAGTTAAAAGGTTTTTGATAATTAACAAGATTTTCGTGCCACAAAGACTACTCAGGATAAGAAACTTGCTGAATGATTCCAGTTATAGGCAAACTTTAACAACAAAAACGCACACAAGTTAAAATATATTTACATGGTTAAAATAACATGAGTACTTTCGTGCTCGTTACGAGCACATCATCAGATGAAAGACCAAGTTGGAGTTCTAGAAACACATTTATATAAAGGTGCCGTTGCTAAACGTTCTCAGTGAGAAAAGAAATTCAAGAAAGTACACTTGCTTTAACGTAATATGAGAAAATAGAGGCCTATAGAGTGCCATTAATGGACAGAGTCGGCGATGGTAGAATTAGGAACCGGAATCGAGAAAGGTAAAGTGTTCCAAGCCTGGGAAATATAGCTGTGTACTTCATCATTGCAACAAGTATCCAATCGATGCAAAATGTGAGACTTTCTGTTAAGAGAACTGTTTCCCTCCTTGTAGAGGTAGATAGAATGGAGACGTCTGTCCAAGATGGGTTATGTGTACTAGCTGAAGAAAGCCTACCTAAAGCAGTCGATTACTATGAAATCTGTCGATCGTCAAGACAAGGACCTTATATATATTAGCTCAACACTACGGAGACTGCAAACACGAATAAAGGAACACCAATATAGTGTAAAAAAATGGCTCGTCATCGACTGCTTTAGCCAGGCTTTCTTCAGCTGGTACACTTTGCCCATCTTGGACAGACGTCTCCATTCTATCTACCTCTACAAGGAGGGAAACAGTTCTCTTAACAGAAAGTCTCACATTTCGCATCGATTGGATACTTGTTGCAATGATGAAGTACCCAGCTATATTTCCCAGGCATGGAAAAATTTACTATCCTCGATTCCGGTTCCTACTTCTAACATCGGATACTCATTAATGGAACTCTATAGGCCTCTATTTTCTCATATTACGTTAAAGCAAGGGTACATTCTTGAATTTCTTTCCTCACTGATAACGGTTGTCAACGGCACCCTTATATAAATGTGTTTCTGGAACTCCAACTTGGTCTTTAATCTGATGATGTGCTCGTAGCGAGCACGAAAGTACTCATGTTATTTTAACCATGTAAATATATTTTAACTTTCGTGTGTTTTTAGTTATTAAAGTTGGCCTATAACTGGAACCATTCAGCAAGTTTGAACATCGTGCACTGACAGCAAGTTTCTTACCCTGAGTAAAAGGTTTGTATTGATCGCCACATTATTTTCTTCCTTCTTGTGTATTATCCTGAGGAATTGCACACAATCCGTAGTGTGTTCGTCCTGTGTCGCAGTATTAATGATGCATAAATTATTTTTGTCACTTTTTTGTTTACAAAGCCAAAGGAAAAACTGATGTAGTCAGATATTAGTTTTCTGAAATATCGCAAACGTTTATGAAAATGAATGGTATCAATTCCATGTTAAAAAAATCCAATTTAACAATGATACATGTTCGTTAATATCATTTATAAACTTCTTTCATATTTTGCATTTTAATGCCACCTTACATTTATTACTGAACTAACAAGGAAGCAAAAGAATGAGATTCAATATCTCGTTTTCGTAACTAAACAATATATTTTCTGAAGTGAGAATATTGAAAATATGCATAAGTATGCTTTTAACTAGAAAGTAGATACTACCTTTGGTCCTTTAAGGCAGGAAATATATAATTCAGCTGTTGCGCATGTTCATTTTTAGGCAATAAGAATGAACTATTCAAAGAATTAGATCCAGATCTTTGAAACTTCTTTGGAAGTTGAAAGATTAGCAGCAAGTGCTTCGAGTACATGCTACAATGTTAACAAAGTCACTAGCCTAAAACATTTTTAATACCGCTGGTTTGGGTTTCGTTGTGACATTAATAACTCAAGCAAAATAGCCTTTGTTACTTATTTATATTTTTGTATTTTCCTTTAGGATAGTACTTTTTTAGAAATATTTGGCTTCTTTCCCCGTACAGAACATAAAAGCAGTGCACTGCAGTTATATTTTTAATACACAGTGCGTCAAAGAATTTTTAAGACTGGCGCTAGATTTCAGCCTATGGTGGCGCCACCAGTGTAATCGCGAATGCGTTATAAACCGTGACCATCTGCTTGCTTTCTGCCAAAAGTGCTGCTCAGTTGTTAAAGTAACTCAAACGAAATGGGCGTTCATTAGAGAAGTAAATTATTTTTCATGTTGAATTATTAAGATGGAACAAAGGGCTGTTATTAAATTTAACGCAAAACTTGGTAAAAGTACCTTGGAAACGTACCAAATGATGAAACAAGTTTACGGTGAGTTTTGTTTAAGTAGATCAAATGTTTTCCTGTGACACAAACGTCGTTTTTTGGACGCAAGAGAGCCGCTAGAAGATGATAAGCATACCGGAAGACCAAGTTCATCTAGGATACCTGAGATTATTGAAAAAGTGCGTGATTTCATGGCAAAAAATCGATGTGCGTCACTAAGAATGATGGATGAGTCTTTAAACATCAACAAAGAACAAAGAAACGATTCGAACCATCCTGCATGAAGATTTGGGCAAAACAAAAGTCTGTGCTAAATTTGTTCCACACACGTTAACCAATGAACAATAATCAAGGAGAAGTGCACATTGCAGAGACATAATTTCAGCCGCTGAAAATGATCCAAACTTCTTAAAATCGATTGTTACTGGTGATGAAACATGCTGTTTTCAATATGATCCTAAAACAAAGCGACAAAGTGCGGAATGGAAGTCAAACTCGCCACAAGTCAAAAAAAACAAGAAGTTCCATCGAAAATCAAAACAATGCTCATTACATTCTTCGATGGTAAACAATGCTCATTACATTCTTCGATGGTATCCACAAAGAATTTGTTCCAAGTGGACAAACAATCACTGGTGAGTTTTATTTAAATGCTTTGAGGCATTTGATGGGCAGAATTCGTCGATTCGTCTAGAATATCAGGATGAAAACAGTTGGTGTTTGTCGCACAATAATGCACCCAGTCACACCTTACTTCTTGTTCGTAGATTTTTGGCGAAAAATAACGTCTGTGTGTTGAATCATGCACTGTATTCGCCTGATTTGGCACCCTGCGACTTTTCTTTGTTCCCAAAACTTAAAATGACGTTAATAGGGTGTTATTTTGATGATATTTCGACCATACAAACAGCTTCGACGCGTGCTTTGGAGGCAATTCCGCGAAGTGAACTGGAACAGGCATTCGAATCATTATTAAATCGCTGTAAGAAGTGCATTGAAGCCGGAGGTACTTATTTTGAATAACAAACCAAAACAACTTATAATTTCTTGTTTCTATTTCATTTTACAGACTCAGTCTTAAAAATTCTTTGACGCACTGTGTATAATTAAGAATTTGTGCTACTGCCTTTGTAAATCTTGGGGAATAATTGCAAATATCCAAATTGGCTTCAAGTTAGTATTTCAGCCCAACAATTTGGCGTGTTTTCAAAATTGAATACAAGCAAAAAATGTACTGAATTGTAATTAATTTTCATCGAGGTTTTGTTCCGATTTCTCCCTAAAGAGTCCAAAACCATATATATTGTATTACTACCTTCGTTGTTTCGTCGCATTAGTTCATCATTGTTTCCCAATGCACAATAGCAGGCTTAGTTGCTTTTTATAATTCCACCATTATACTAATATGCTACCCACGTGCACTCAATCTATGATTTATATCTTTTAGCAACATTAGCGACGAACAAAGGTCTTCCTTTCAGGAGATGATTATTTGTCTTTGATAAGGTTTGAATATAATATAAATGTAGAGCAGACAAACTTTTATAAATGTATTAATCTTTCTCTCATCTTGCGGCTTTTGGCGTCATATTATGGATAATTAATGAAAAAAAAGCAGCATTTTTTTGTTGATATCCAATTAATCTTGCAACATTTTGAGTATAAAGTTTCGAAACTTCAGTAACTACTGCTCTTTAATCTAACGTGGTTTAAAATTTCAGGTGTTTTTCCCTTGAAATCAGATACTCAACAGACAATCTTGCCTCTACAATAAACTACGTTGAAAATAATGATTAATGGTAAAGGAAGAATGAATGAGCGACAAAGAGGGAACATGATCTTATAAAACGAATAGTTGGAAATCCTAACCGTGCGTCAGGAGCATATTCTTCGGTAATAAATGGAATCTGTGTAAGAAAGAATTCTTAAATCTCCTTCGCCGTTCCAAAAGAAATGCGATCATTCACATACGAAAAAAGGAGAGCGGCACAACAAGCAGAATTTTTCAAGAGCGAAACTGGCCGAACAAACGCGTTTCTTTGTAAAGTGAAATGTCATGAATTTAAGCACGCACTTTTTTGTAAAGAATTGTGTTCATTTTAAGGCATGTCAACCAAATATAAATCTTTTCCGCTTTTTAAGAGCTGTTTTACGCAGGAAGTTTTTGACAGATATTGAATAAGAGCTTTCAAACGGACTGTACCGCTTATTTAGTTTAAAACTTTAACGACCAGCATATGCCGAATACCCACACGAAACTTCCAATCTTGATATGCATTGATCTTCTGATTTTTTGCTGGGGAAAGTCCGCGCATTTTTCAACGGAGAAGAGATGCGATGTCATGAGAGAGAATGATATCACACTAGAAGAAACAAACTCTTGTTTTACTTGTTTACTTAGTGTCAATAATGCTGAATGCGGATGATCTTTGATAATCCCGCAGAGGCTGTGAAAATTAGAATAACAGGCAATGATAGGAAATTCTATTCAATCTAAAGCTGTGTTTCGGGAGGTCCTGGTCGTTTTAGTGTACAGTGGTCTTGGGCGATGTGGTTGTTAAATTGTTGGTTTAACTAAACCTTACTTCACTGCAGTTTGGTGCTTAACTTAGCTTTACATAACTTCAATGTCACGTCACCGGATTATTCCAAATTTTTCGTTATAGCTAAAATCTTAATTTAACACAGAAATTTCTAAGTTAGAACTTCAAGTATACAACCAGGGTAATTACAATTAGACAGTACTTACGAACCAAATCCAGACAACAGTAAAACTGTACTAGTAATCCAATTTATTGGCGTTGGAATATAAATAAAAGTCTTCAAGTTTTTGCACATCAACCAGATGGCTTTTTCAAGGCAATTAGGCGGAAGCTGGCTGCAATGGGAATCTCCATCTCAACAGTTTCTGTATAACTTCGTTGTACACGCCATCTAGTTGATGAGCGAAAGCTTGAAAATGCTTATTTATATATTCCTACGCAAATAAATAGGATTACTAATATAGTTTTGCTATTTTCTACATAACTGGTGTACAGTTCCTCGTTACTAATTTGAACCAAATCCAATTTTATTTAATAACTAAGCACACCAGCTGTTTTCAGTAATCATTTTATTTTCATGAAAAACACGAATACAGTAGATTTTAGATTTCATTCTGCATGTACACGGAACATGAAGTTTTACATCATCATTCAGTAGATTAATTTTAAAATATCGTTCTGAACATACAGGGTTTACCCACAATAATGGAAACACCTTGAAATAATTGGTGTTACGCACCTAATATGGTGTGAGAGCATTTTTGGCATTTAAAACTGCTTGAATCCTCCCTGTAATGGAAGAATATAAGTCCTAGATGGTGGTAAGTGGTATGTTGTACCATTCTTCCTGCAGAAACTGCTCCAATTCCTTGACAGACGACGGAGGAGGATAACGGGATCGCACTCTGTTTTCCAACACAGACGCCGGGGGTTCAATGATGTTTAAGCCCGGTTATTGTGCAGGCCAGGGAAGGTGTGCAACTTCATCCTCATGTTCCTCAAGCCATGATGAAATAGTTCGACTTCTATGAATCGGAGCATTTATCTTCTTGAAAGGTGCAATTCCCTGACGGAAACAATGTCTGCACAATTGAATGCACATGGTCTGCCAAAAGGGTGGCATAGTCACCGCTAGTGCTCCGTCCATGTAAGGTGATAATGGGACCTGTGGCAAACCACGAAATCATGGCCCAAACCATTACAGAACCACCCCCATGCTTCGCTGTAGGAAGGAGAGGGTCTGGGTTGTAGGCTTCTGCGAGGGTTCTCCACACGTAAACCCGTTCTGTGGTGGGGAATAGTGAGACACTTGATTGATCGGAAAACAAGACATGTTTCCATTTATTCGCCGTTAATGTTTTATGTTCCTCGCACCACTGTAGTCTCCGTTTCATATTCACCTGAGACACCAGGGGTTTTCCAATCGCAGCTCTGTCGTTAATATTGTGCTTATGCAGTTCCCTTCGCAGATGTGGATCGACACTGGATTTTGGAGATATGCATTAAGCTCAGCAGTCACTTTTGTTGCTATGGTCTTCCTCCTTGAGGTCACAATTCTCTTGATTGTCATCCTGTCTCTTGCAGTGAGTTTGGTTTTCCTTCCACAGTTGTCTCTCGCAGATGATGTTGTGTCGTGAACATTGTATGCTGCCATGACCTTCTACACGATACTTCTCGATACCCCCAATACCTGTGCCACTGTGGTTGCCGACGCCCTAACCATACGGGCACCTACAATCTTCCCTCTTTAGAACTCCGAGAGGTTTACCTGGAACGAAATTATGCAAACACCGATTTACAATGCAATCACACAGACCCTTGAGAATAAAAGCAATACTTTTTTACAAGTGGCTGCATGTTCATTTCACTCAAAAAGCAGCACATATCAAAGTCACTGTTTTCCGCGAGGTGTTTCCATTATTTTGGACAACCCCTGCATATCGCACTCAACTATGAATACCATCTGATCAACGGATAGCTCTTACAATATGCATATTGAATATCACTGTGACATCTCAACATTGCACTCAGAACCTTTTATTTACGTGTAAGTGGCATTTGATATACTCTCAGGTCACTAACGTTTAGGTTCATGCTCGTTGAGAGAATATTTTGTGATATTAAGACAGAACATATTTAACGAGGATAAACTAATGTTTACATAAGAACAAAGAAGCTTAAAAGGAAAGTGAAATTAGAGATGCACTCGTAACAGACATGGAGGAAATAAATGGAGCAAAATACACGACGGTACTTTTCGTAAACTTCGACAGAATGATTAGATTTGACTTCTTCAGATCGTTCTAAGTAAATCAGGAATTGCTACAGGATCCCCGCACGGAATTGCGTACAGAGATGCTTGGTGCGTGAGGAATAAATCTTGGTCAAAAAATTATAGAACTCAAAAATATCTGGAGAACTATGATTTGTTTTATCTTTTGTGTAAGTGTACAGGAAGCCACTATGATTCGTAGGTAATGTTTATTTTTTGTGCAAGTGTACAAAAAGTGACTATGATTCTACCTTGGATTCCTCGGACACATTATTTGCCTTCGGGAAGGAACGTAAAGCACAACCTTGTAGATCGTGCCTAAACCGCACGTAAATAATTTATCCGGATACCAAAAGTAACAAGTTAGTAAAATCATGCAATGCATTGATTTTGATATGCTTTCCAACGTACCAGAAATCATTACTCAAGTTATTGGTCAAGTTATGAGGATAATGGCTTGTGGAATAAATCTCGCTGCTGTGCTCTGATCTTTGACCCTATTTTGATTATATTAAACAGAATTGGTTCAGTATATCTCCGGAACAACATACCAAAGTTTTGTGGCAATTGAAGAATTTTTAGCCAAGTTATGAGGGTAATGGCTATGTAAAAAATCTTGCTTCTCTGCCATGATCTTTGACCCCATTTCGACGATATTAAGGAGAATTGCTTCCATGTATCTCCGGAACAACATGATAAAGTTTTGTCGCAGTTGAAACAATTTTACGTACGTTATGGCGCATAAGGGCGATGGAGTAGAGTACGCTCGTATGTCCTGATTTTTCACCCATTTTCAACAGGGTTAGTCCGCAGTTTGTCTCGCACCACATACTAAAATGTCATCGAAATCGAACCATTTTTACCCACGTTATCGTGCGGAAAGACAAACGGACATAGCTGGACATATAGCTTCTTCAACCTATGGTTGAAGAATGTTGTTCCGGAGGTGTACTGAAACCAGTTCTGTTGAATATCATCGACATATGGTCATGTGAAGGCACAGGAGCGAGATTTATTCCACAGCCATTTTGTTTATAACTTGACTAAAAATGCTTCTGTTAAGACATAACTTTAGTATGTTGTTCCGGAGGTATAATGAACCATTGAATAGTCAGGGCAGGGAGGAGAGTTTTTCTGCACACGATTTCTGGTATGTTGGAAATCGTATCATAATTAATGCATTGAATGATTTTGCTAACTTGTTTTAAAATATCTTATTTAAGATTTTTTTAATTTTCTACAATAGGCGCACTGGACACTGAGACACTTGTCATATCTTGGAATAATTTTCAGTATGCCCGCCTCCTAGAACTCTACCGCTTGTATTTTCAGCTAGTTCATTACATCCTCCTTTAGCGTATCATCATCATCATCAAAACGTTGTTCCCTAAGGAACCGCTCTAAATTTGGAAACAAGCGGAAGCGGTAGTCTGTTGATTTCAAATCCGGGGTATAAGGTGGATGCTCACAAAAGTTCCACCTAAACTCATCCTGCAGCTCCTTTGTCTTCCTGGTAGTGTGCGGAAGGGAGAGGGCGTTAATGGCGTTCGTCCGTCATGAGAGAGTGGCGCCCTGACTGCTTGCTCTCCGTCATGAAAGTTTGGTCTTCCGTTTTTAAACATTACGCACCACTTTCCGACACTGGATTTATTCAAAACACCTTCTCCGTACACTTGAGCAAGTCTCCGTGAATGTCGATAGGCTTTGCGTTTTCAGCAGTCAAAAAACAGATAACTGATCGAACTTCGCATTCGACGGGATTTCCAATGGGCGTGCTCATTTCGAAAGATTATTACTAATCACAAACGAATAATACACGCCCGATATTGGTGCCAGGAGATAGCCAACGGCCGACAGGACCTGGATGATCTTCATTGAGGGCCGGCGAGGAACCTGCGCAGACGCTATGCGCAAACGTTCTTTACTTTCTGAATGAACTGCGTACAATATTTAAAAACGTGCGCAATACATACTGTTTACCCGTGAAAAATGCCCGAAACATTGTACCCGCTAAGACTTCAAGTGTAGGTATAATAGGCCCACAAACTATCGCACTTTTCTTATAAAAGTTATCTGAACTAACGAAGAAAGAGCTGCGCGAAATGATTTTTATTTATGACAGACGCAACCGGAATGCTTCCAGCAGGAGAAAGTCAGTGAGCGCAATGATTTCTTTACGCTTGATATGATGATAATAACTAACAAGTTAGTGAAATCATGCAATGCATTGATTATGATACATACCAGAATTTTTTTTTAGTTGGAGGTTTAACGACCACCGTGAGTAACTCAATTGGCTATAAGCAGTCGCCCGTCCCTATTTTAGGGTCACTGGTTCCAGGGAAGGGAGTGAGAGCCAGTGCCGTAAGACAAACACAACATCCATGCCACACCGGGATTCGAACTCGGACCCTTTTCAGACGAATGATCAGAGGCCATCGCTTAGACCACTGTGCAACCGGGGCTGCCACCAGAATTTATTACTCAATTTATGAGGATAATGGCTGTGGAATAAATCTCGTTCATGTGTCCTGACCTTTGACCCCATTTCGATGATATTAAACAGTTCAGTTTACCTCCGGAACGACACGATAAAATTTTGTTTCAATAGAAGCATTTTTACGTAAGTTATGACGCATAAGGGCGATGCAATGGATCCCGCTCCTGTGTCCTGACCTTTGACCTCATGTCGGTCATTTTCAATTGGATTCATCCCTAGGTTGTCCCCTACCATATTCTAAAATTTCATCGAAATCGAACCATTTTTACGCGAGTTATCGCGCGGACGGACGGACAGACAAACAGACGGACAAAGCTGGAGCACATACGCTTCTTCAACATACGGTTGGAAAGCGTATAATTGCCACTTCGTGGATCACAGGGCACATGTAGTGTGTGTGATACTGGTTTTACTCAAGCAGGCCACGGATATTCTGGCACAGGTATTTGCGCTTCCGTACACCTGCTCAGGGAAAGGTGGTACGATATGGAGTAACAAGCGAGTGTTGTAAATTTTTCAGTGGTATTTTTAGCATCCACTGGACACTGAAGTTCAAAAGAAATGGTTGAGATTTTCGAAGCTTCTGCTGAATGCGTCAAAATAGGAAGCAGAATTATTTTTGAATTTGTTATGGACGTAGTTGTTGCTTTCACGCAAGGCGATTTAATGAAAGGGCAGAACATTTTTTGGTGGTCGCTGAACAATCTTTACTGTAAAAGAGATGCACATCATAACACCACGTGGTTCAACAACGACTGTTGTTGCCCATGACGGTTACACCTTAATAGAGTGTTTTTTTACCAATAGCATATGAAAGTAAACCTGTAGTTTCATCTGAAAACCACGGGTGTATGGGATTTCTTAAAAATACGGCGCAAAAGAAAGGTGGAGCTCTAACGTTCGGATAGCAAACACACCTGTACTGCAAAATTTGGCATGGTACAGATGCCATCAAGTTGCCACACATGAATGACCCTCAAGTTACTCTCAAAGTTACCAAACCTTACCTTCTGGACTTCTATTCCTTGAAAGACACTTGTGTATTCAGGTGTTTCTGAAGGAAGAATCCCCAGCTGCTTTCATCTACGGGATTGCAGATTGCTGAAATTCTTTTTTATCCGTTGTACCATAAACCGCAAGCTCTTGTTACGGTTGTTTGTTGTTTGTGCAACGCAGAACAGGAAAGCCGCTGTATATTGTTATTGTTTTTATTGAGGTTTAACGACCAACGTGAAAAACTCATAAGCAGTCGGCAACCCCTAATTTAGGGTCAATGACTCCAGGAAGATCCAGTGCCGTTAGACAAACACAATATCCATGCCTCACAGGGATTTGAACCCAGACCCAACTAGGGCGAATGATCAGAAGCCAGCGCTTAGATCACTGTGCCACCGGGCTGGTAAAAGCCTCTTTAGTGGTGCTCGAATGGCCACACATCGTCCGATCCATTATGTTATGTTCAAATCCATTTAGACTATTGGTTTCGCCAATTCCATTCCTCAATCGAGCGCTAAGTGTTGTCCGATGAGCTGATGTGCTTGATTGAGACTTTATATTGCTATTTCGTTCCTTCCTGCGTGTTGGAATTACCCACTTATAATATGTTACAGAGCAGGTGTACCCAAAAAACTTTCACTCAGTATAAATTACCGCAAAAACATTTTCTTCTCAGTAACAAAGCTTCTAGTGCACCATTAATATCGATATCTTAAATAAGACGTAGTTTATTGACTTTTAGACCACGTGGGTTTAACATGTCGTAGCTTAGTAGCCGCACGTGACGTTGATGTGATGTGGTACTTCGTTACCGGTACGAATGTGTAAAACCGGTGGTGTTGTTCGTAATGGAAATCTAACTCAGTGCACAGTGTTAATGTGAAACCGGTGGCGCTGGCTCGTGACCATTCGTCAGAGATGGGTCCGAGTTCGAACCCCTGTGAGGCATGGATGTTGTGTTTTTCTTAATGCACTGGCTATCTTCTTCGCTGGAACCAGTGGATCTTAATTAGGAACAGCGACTGCATATATCCCATCGGGCTGCTCGTTGTTGTCGTTAAGCACTCCAACTAAACAAAATGATCAATATATGAACTCTCGACTTCTACCTTATAACGAAGTAAATTTCTCCGTCATTTTTGTCCATGCCGGCGCTCGAACCCGGGTATCCTCATTCCGGAAAAAGTCACTCTACCAATTGAGCTACGCGGACGTTCGTTCTGACTGCTATCTGCCTTTATGTCGTGTGCGTTCCTGGCAGGTACGACAGATCTTCCCCCCGAAAGGGGGCCGGAGGCATGGCCCACGGGTCAGCCGTGACCATTAATCGTCGCCGGCAGCGATCCGCTGTAGAACGTACTTGAGAACTCCCAGTCAATCTAGTGTGTGGAATGCAACATCACACATTTTTATTTTTCGAAGCGCTCGAGAAGGGATTCTTTTTCCTATCTCGCGGTGTGGAAAAAACATCCCACCATTGCAAGATTTTGAACGACCTGGTCATCTGGAAAGTTCGGGCGCCATTATAACGAAGTAAATTTCTCCGTCATTTTTGTCCACGCCGGGCCTCGAACCCGGGGCCCTTCACTCCGGAATAAGTCACTCTACAGATTGAGCTACGCTGACGTTCGTTATGACTGCTATCTGCCTTTATGTCGTGTGCGTCCTTCTGGCAGGTACGTCAGAATCTTGAATTCATTTATTGTCATGTGGGTAACTGTTCTTTATGAATTCAAAAGCATAGTAAATTCGCCTTTCCAAGTGTGTTTTTGTAAATGATGTTTCTGAGATTTGCTTTTCGCGCGCATTGTATGAACCGAATCTGCTTCAATCGATTACATCATATGCTTGTTCTTTTCCCAACTGATGTTAGTAAAATTTCTTTCACCGTCTTATTTCTATCGCCTCCCTTAATAACGTAGTTCCATTTTTCGTTACTTTTCGAAGGATTTACGAAATTTGCTTTTTTGCTGTTTTCCTGCGTGGATAAATAATGAAGAAATCCACTCGCTGCAGTATCCATTCTGGGAAGAATGAACACCTTGACAAGACGAAATGTGTTGTCGTCTTCCGCTTCCTTCGAAAAAGGAAACATGATGAGCTCGCTGTTATTCGTCACAGCTGGTTTTTAGTATGTTCTTTCTTGGAGTTTCGTTTTTATTTTCTTCGACTCTGCGACGGAAGGATTATATCGCTTCTTAGGAGCAGTGAACTTTAGAAAAAGATGTGTTTCGTTGGAATAGTCTTTTTAATTTCCCCTACTACCATGCGCCCTAGCATTTATCGGTCCCTAGTGACACTTGCTTGCTGGGCTAAAGAAACTATAGATGTGAGCGGGTGACGGAAATTACGGTCAACGATTAGGGATTTTGCATATCAGTAAGGATCTAAGTTTTCAGAATGGAGTTTTGATCTCATATCACCTGTAAATTTCTTTTTCTTTTTCCATATTGTTTCAACTCGACCAAAAATCGTTATTGCTCAACGTATGAACTGATTTTCCAATCATTTAACTAGAACCCAAAACTTAAGTGGTAAAGGGCGCAGTAGTTGGGGGTTGTTACGTGTGCTGCCATTAACACCGGAACATCGCCGGCTCCGTTTGCAGTGGTGCCAAGCCAGAGCGACGTGGAACGCCACAAACTGGCGACGTGTGGTGTGTAGCGATGAGTGCTGCTTCGTTTTGGGAATATATGATAATTGTGTCCGGATGTGGAGGACCTCTGGTCAATGGCACAATCCGAAACTCGCTATCGAACGCCACACCACCCCCACTGCAGGCATTATGGTCTGGAGAGCCATTGCCTACGATAGCCGATCAGCTCTAGTAGTGGTACGTAGATCATTGACGGGCGAGCGGTATGTGGATGAGATACGGCCCCTTGGGCTCCCATTCCTGGACGGTGCACTATACCAGCAGAATAGTGCCCCCCCCCCCCCTTCCGTACACGGTTCGCGTTGCCCAGGACTGCCCACGTCATCTCCAGACACTTCTATGGCCTGCCAGCTCACCGGACATGTTCCCCATCAAACATGTGTGGGATCAGTTGATCTATCCGGGATTTGATACTCATCGACCAACACATGTGGGGCAGTCTGCCTCAGGAGAACATCAAGCATCTGTTCGCCTCCATGCCGGACCGTAATGCAGCATGTATCACCGCACGAGGCTGTGCGACACGCAATTGAACGTTAACGGACTGCGTGTCACAGCTCCCTCTGTAATTTTCCTGCAGCTCTGTTTTGCAATCATGTGTATCACTACGTCCATAAAATCCCAGTCCAATCCGATACTTCCTTCTTGGTGCGCAAATGCCATTGTCCGTGAGTGTAATTAGAAACACCTACGTAATTGCGTGTACCTGAATAGGTTACCCCTTAGCCTTCAAAACTTCTTCGATTTGATGTGGTACTGATTCAACGAGGCGCTGTTACCGTTCGACTGGCATGTTGAGACAAGTGCATAGCATGGAGTCCGTCAATTGTGGAATGATTGCTGGAGATGGATCGCTGTTACTCATGGCACTCTTCATCTGATCACACAACAAGACTGGATACTGTGGGAGCACATTTTATCACTTTCAATCTACTATCGTGCTCCTAAATCCAGTCTGTGAGGATTCCAACCTCACACAGAGGTTTTAGGCGCGGGACATGTTCCTGCTGAAAGTAACCCATGCCATCCGGAAACATCATGAACTTTTACGGATTTGTCTGAACTATTTTAATGATCCAAACGCTATTCTTGTGGTACTGAACAACCCGTTGTTCGCCTAGAAAACAGAGTCCATACTATTTCACCGCATACTCTAGCTTGGACAGCTAACGCTAATTATCTGTAATTAATTAATTCGTGCTTCCAACGTAATTTTATCGTCTTTCCATCTTCGTGTATTAAATGGAGACGTGATTCGCCAGAGCATTTTACATTTTTCCAGTCCTGAAGTATCCAAGACTGCCCATTGAAAACGATTTTTTAAAGTTTTCAGCAGGCATGTTTGGTAGACGAAAAAAATGCGTCTGTTGCTACAGTCAATTCGTGCTAATGTTCGGAGGGCTGTACATGATGAAATTCTCCTCTATGTACCTGCACTGTAATGCGCTATTACTTAACGCAGTGGAGCTTAATTGTTATCTCGTCCAATCCCCTCCAATCGCCATTCCCTTTAACAATGACCAGCCCTTTCTATCTGCAGGAAATTCTTCTTCTGTTGTTTGTACACCACGGATTTTAAAATTTCGATATGGCTTCTTTTTCATAATCATGAAGGGTTGCTGTTTCTGAAATTATTGCTGATGTCCGCCTAACTCCTTGTAACATCCTCTTTCAAAGTCTCTCAAATCACAAGTCTTTACCGTACACAGTCACATCAAAATAATATCGCCACCCTTCGGAATGACAAAGTAACCACACAGGCGCGGCACAGACTGCACGTGACAAAGTCGACTACATTGAGATATAAGCGGCCGGATGCGACAGATGAGCGATAGTGCCTTACGTGAGCACAATGTGCAAGTTTGTGATTTGACGAATGTTCAAAAACAAATGATCATCCGCTAGCGCGACAAGTGTGGATGCATCATTGAAACAACAAACTTCGTAGACTGTTCGCTAGGTGATGTAGTAAGGGTGTACCAAGAATGGACCGCTGGCAAACCGAGTACCTCTTGAAGCCATAACTGTGGATCCCCAAAGGCCATCGACCCCAGAGGAGAACGTCGCCTCCCTCGACTGGTAAACGGCAATCGACGCACAACAGTACAGCAACTGATCAAGCAAATGAACGCTGAGGCACCTAGCTACGTGGGGCCGATAACAGTAGAGCGAAGCCTGTTACGCATGGGTCTCCGAAGTCGACGCCTGCAGTTTGCATGGGAATAGCGTCACGTGGCACTGGAAAAGTGGAAAAAGGTTGCCTTCTCCGATAAATCGGAGTTTCTACAACTAGAATTGACGTATACGGCGTCAGACACACGAAAACCAACACCCGAACAGGATTGTCCGTCAAGTACAGGCTGGAGGTGGCAGGGTGCATTGTCAGGGGGATGTTTTCCTGGTATACCCTGTGCCCGTTGGTACCACTGGATGGGTACCTGAACGCCAGTGGCTACCTTTCCGTCCTCGTTGACCACATGCATCCTTTCATGCTGGACGTTTACTCTGGTGGTGATGGTGTCTACCAAAGCACAATGCGCCCTGCCACATCGCTAAGGGACTGCGTGACTGGTTCTAGGAACACAACAGCCATGTCTCCGTTCTCCCTTGGCCGGCGAAATTGCTGGAACTCGATCTCATAGAGCATTTGAGGTACTATTTGGATCGATAGGTTCAACCTGCCGACCAACAGCCACGTCATCTCCGGAAAGTCCGTGCTCTGCTGCAGTCCTGATTGGGTACTTGTGCCTCGGGGAACCTTCCAAGGTTTCATTGCGTCCATGACACACCGTCTCGCTGCTATCTTCCGCGCCAAGGGTGGTTATTCCATTATTAGGTAAATGGTCATATTATTCTGATACGAATGTGTACATTGCAGTAAGGTTTCAGTCGTTACTAATACCGACATTGTTGCTTCAATCATAGCTCAAATCTGTAATGCGTTCCAATTTCTGCTTCGCCCACTTCTGAAAGCAACGCTAATGCTTCAAGTGATTCTCAAACCAAAGGTTATGTTTCTGCCGCTAATAAACCTCAAGTTATGTTTTCGTCGCTGCTAAGATTTACAGTGGTTGCTAAGAATTGCACGTCTGTTTTTTTTCCTATTGAAAGCTAAAGTTTTGTGTAAATCACTTCTCAGTCCAGTTACTGCATTCTAAAATATGCTCAGACCTATAGTTCTGTTTAAACCGCTGCGCATACTAATAATTTTGTGTCGGTCGTTGCACGTACATGTGGGAGTTGTTACAAAAATAGAAAAAAAATTTTCAATCGGTGCTTAAATCTTAAGTAAAATTTTAGTCAGGAGCAAAGTAACCTTAGTAGGTAGTGATGAGCCATTACATTATGAAAAATCTTTTATAGAACCAACATAAAAGCAGTTACACCTCAAAAACGAAATTGGTATACGTAACGGAGGTCATCTTCAATTAACGACGTCACACCTGCGGTCTGCCACAACTTCAGACACTACACGTGGTAGTACATTATTGTATGCTTCATTATCAATGCAATCCCAGAAGGCATACCTTCCCTTCATTGAAAATCCCACGGACTAGGTTATTGTGAACTGATACTCCTCAACTAAATGTGAAAAGTTTGTGCCAGATGGATTCCTCGAATGTTAACACTTCAGATGAAAAATGATCGCTTTGAACCAAGTCGGAATCAACTTGTCCGCATTTACCGCGATCAAGGTTACTTCGATTCTTGTATTGGGATTTGTGATGAGACGTGACTTCCCCATTAGCACCCTGATGCGAAACAAGAAAGCATGCAGTGGAAAGATCATGGATCACCACCACCCAAAAAGTTCAAAACACAAACATCTGCAAGGAAGATTATGCCCACCAGGTTTTAGGACTCGGAAGGGTTGCTGTTAACTGATTACTTGCTTCACAAAAGGACAATGAATGATGCCTACTACGCAGCACTATTGCGGCAAATATGTAAAGCCATCAAGAGTGAAAGGAGATGTGATTACGACGAGATGTCCTGCTTTTCCGGGACAATGGACAATACTCCAATCCTCATCGCCGGTGTTTCCATGCAAGTTGTGACAGATGATTGTTGTCAAATGCTTCCTCAAACCACCCAACGCCGCTCTACTGACATCTTCCTCTAGAAAAGATGAAAACATTTCTGCGGGGGATGCGTTTTGGGAATGATTTTGAACTGAAGCAGGCAGCGAAGTGTTGCCTGGAGGAGAAAAATACACTCTTTGACAAAACACGAATTACCCAGAAGTAATCATCCAGATGAGGTGAGTATTGCTATGCGCAACGTATATGTATGGGAAATTAAACCATTGAAATTCCAGAGCAGTTCGGATAAAACAGCTACACGAGTGAAACAAGTCAGTACGTTGTAGCACCACCTCTGGCTTGGCAGCAAGCGTTTACCCGGCGTGGCATAAACAGAATTAGGTCATGGATACTGTCTTGAGGTATAGCTTGTCAGATGGCATTTAAATTGTAGACAAGTCCGCCAACATCACTCGCTAGGGGTAGGTAACGTTCCATCACGTCCGAAACATGTTCGATTGGTGAGAGCTCGGGTGATTGCACTAGCAATGGAAGAGTACCGACATTACAGGGCTGGCCTGGCAGGAACGTTCCGTGTGTGGCCAAGGGTTACCGTGTTGAAACATTTCTCGGTGATACTGCTACAGGACTGGAAATACAACAGGGAATAGAATGTCGTAGACGTACCGTTGAGCAGTGAGGTTGGTACGGAAGACTATCGAGGGTATAGGCTATCGTAGGAAATTGCTTCCAAGGCAGTCACTCCCGGTGTGCTAGCCTTGTGCCATTCCACGGTAATGACAGGATGTGTGCGCTGGCTGGCTCCTCTACAGACACGTTTGCGCTAGTCATCGGTGCCAAGAACAAACCGTGAATTATCACTGAAGACAACACGACGTCACTGGACACCATGCTACTTTGATCGAGTCCCGACACAACTGCAACCGGCACCGGCCATGCTCGCTGGTCAGTGGGATACTAAGATCGACCTCCTCGAATGTAGTCCCTGCGCTGCAAGTCGTCCGGCAGCAGTCCCAATAGTTAGATCCGTACCTGAAGACTGTCACATGTCTGCGGATGGTTGATAACCAATAATTCGGTTCTGTTCGTGCGGCTCTCACAATCGCCCGATCCCAGCCTTCTGGCGTTGCCTGCGTCCATCCACTGCCATCGTGCGGTTGAGTTATGCCCTCCTCGACTCATTGGCTTCAACAATGTCCAATTTGCCTGTCGCTCCGACTCAAACGCCTAGCTATACGGCAAATTTATAAACCGTCCTTTCTGAGCCCAATTACATGTCATCTCTCAAACTCTCAACTGCTCGTATTGTGCACGGATCCAACGTCGACGCAATCTCACAGTCCGTAGAGCTAAATGCAACCGCAATCCGCAGTCACAATTGTCCTTGCGTACAAGCTTTGCTCTTGATATTCCCTCCACGATGCGTAGTTCCCATGCGCTGTGGCGGGCCGCTATTTGGTGATTATTTTTTATTTTTTAAATATTTGCATGTTCGATCCTGATGTATTTTCCTACGGATTTTCATCAGGATATCTCCCTCTCCCTCTCTGTCTCTCTCACGCTGTCTTTCTCTCTGCCTCTCTCTCCGTCTCTTCCTCTCTTTCTTTTCCTCCCTCGCTCTCTGTCTCTCTCACGCTGTCTTTCTCTCTGCCTCTCTCTCCATCTCTTCCTCTCTTTCTTTTCCTCCCTCACTCTCTGTCTCTCTCCCAATCTCTCTGTATCTATCTTCCACTCTCTATCTCTCTCTCCCTCTGTCTCTCTCACCCTGCCTTTCTCTCTGCCTTACTCTCTGTCTCTCCCTCGTTCTTTTTCTCCCTCACTCTCTGCCTCTCTCTCTCTCTCTCTCTCTCTCTCTCTCTCCGACGTGGCATAGAAGAATGTGCGGGAAGGGTTGGGAGGTATGGCAAACCAAGCTGTGTGTAATGATACCTTCAGTTGTGTTATGGAAGTGATCTATGTATCTAGGAGCTTGATATGCTGTTTCATAGCGTCCCACACGTAACGTATGGGATTGATATCGGGGGAGTTCGAAGGCCAGTGAAGTGTATTTCTCAAGCCATTTCTGCACAACATAGGACATGTGGTTCGGCGCGTTGTCTCCTTAGAAGACACTGTCACCCTTTGGTGAAAAAGTGCAACATTGCTGGGAGTACCGAGTCACCAAGCAATTCACGATACTGGTACTAGTCATACGTTGTTTCACATGCACCAAGGGTCAAAGTTGCTACTAGTTAAACATGCCCCACACCATACAAGCTCTTCACCGGCTTGCACCGTGGAGAACTTACAAGATGGATCGTGTACCTCATGTTGTTTGCACCAAATGCGTACACGACTATCCACGGGATGAAGTAGAAAAACGCGGTTCGTCAGACCAGCGTACCTTTTTTCAGTCATCAGATGTTCAACTTGTATGATCCTTGTATGATCCGCCGATGAACCGTGGTTAGCAGAGGATGTTGTCGTTGTTTTCTGCTGTTAGAGTCATACGTGAGAGCGTGCTACGCATGATCATGACAAACACTCCTGACACACTTTAACTACGGCGGCTTGCGTACCACCCACCAGTTGAGCAATTTGAGAAACCGAGGCCCCCGCTCTCCGACCTCAACAATCTGCCTTTACTCAAAGTCCAATAAACCCATCACGCTTCGAATTTTACTACGTACTGCTCCACTCAAATCTTATACATGCTACGTTGGTCGACTAATCGCGCCCTCTCGGAAATCACGCGTTCAGCGGACCGCATCCACTTTTTATAGAAGTGATAATCATTCAGTAATCATCCTTGCATACATCGATGACCTATTACATTATGACCATTTACCTAAATAAGCTGTAGGACCCCCTATAGCCTGCAAAACAGCGGCCACTCAGCGAGGCATGGATTTGACGATATGACGATAGGCATCTTGAGGTATCTGGTAACATAATCTCAACAGAAGGTTCACCATTTCCCTTATATTTAGAGGTGGTGGTGATTTAGCGCAAACTCTCTTTTCCAAGTAGAACCACAAATGTTCGATTGGGTTCGTCTCGGGTGAATTTGGCTGCCATGGGATTAACAGAAATTCACCAGCATGTTCCTCCAACCACTCCTTGACGACTCTGGCAGTGTGCCGTGGCGCATTTTTCTGTTGGTAACGGCCGTCACCAGCAGGGAACACAGTTGCCATGCATGTGTGAACATGGTCCACAACACGATGTTCAGATAACTGACAGCTGTCAAGAATTGTACTGTTGGGGCAATGGGGCCTAAGGTGTCCCAACAAAACATCGATCAGAGCATAAGACCACCGCTGCCGGCCCATTTACTCCCAAAACTGCATCCAGGTGCCATATCCTCTGTTGGTAATCGGCGTATCTGCGCTCGTCCATCTACGTGATGCACCAGGAATCTTGATTCTTCAGACCAAGCCACTTTCTTCCAATCATCCAGGGTCCAATCTCGACGATCTTGGGCCAATTTCATGCGATGACGTGGATTGAGCATGTGGACTTGGGTGGATCTTTGGCTTTGCGGGCCCGTGCGCAGAACGCTGCGAGAAGTGTGTGCTGTGATACATTGCCATGATCACCACTGTTGAAGTTGTGGGTGATTTGTCGCACTGTACCCCTGTGGTTTTTGTGAACATTACGCGACAGTCTCCTCTCCCCTCTGGCATCAAGGAGCTGCGGCCGACACAAGGCTGGACAACGGTTTGTCGTTTGGCCATATGTGCTCCACTTTTGATACGTACTTACCACAGGGCACGTTAAAATCACACAAGCCGCGCAGTTTCTGAGATCGTAGTTCCAATGCGCCGTGCCATCACAATTTCTCCTCTATCAAACTCCGATAAATCGGCAGCTTTTCCTTTTCTAACTCCGAACATTCTACAAACCCAAAGCTCGTCCTCGTTCTGTATATATATGCTGCTCTGTGAAGCTTATGCACCACCGTTTGGTCTCCAGGCGCGCTCATTTCTCTAGGCTGGGGGTGGAAATAATAGAATAGCTCATCGGTGTATATGTCTGGTACTTCGAATAAGTATTATGAAACTATATTCAATAAATCCCTGTCAAAGAAAAATTCTCCAGAAATAATAAGAACTGGCGAGGCACTTTGAGGCATTTGATTGAAATGTGGGTTTCTGAAGAAATAAAAATAAAAATGAAAATAAAAATCGTTATTGAAGCACTATTTTGATCAACATGCCTACGAATTTCAGATGACCAAATGATGCGTCTGAAATATTCATATTTACCGATTCATAACATTAATGTTTCAAATGAGTTTGATGTGAGGTACAGGATTATTTTGGCATATCACAAATACCATGATGTATGCTTCAAAAGAGGTCTAATGCCTAACGTACTACCGTCAGTAGTGATAACAAAGATATAAAGGAAGTCATTGAAATCTGAATTTAATTTACATTGAATAAAACAGTTAAAAAAATACCAAACATCGTACTGGATTCGGTAAGCCGTCATATAAATACATTTGTGGGGGTTAAAATGCCATTATTCTTAAATTTCGAGGAGCTTTTCAATAAACAAGGATGAGTGAAAGGCTTTTAGGATTACGGCCTTTTAGATTGTTATTGCGGGAATGCACTTAAAAGGAGGTTAACCAATTATTTAGTGCCCCAAAATTGTTATTTCCTGAACTCTGGCATAAGTATAATCCCCTTAAATTTAAGCGCATACCCTCGTGCTTTTGCAATGTAATCTCATATTCATAAGCGCACTGTAATTATAGACTAAATTGTATCTGCGTGTTTTCAAAATCCTAAGCAGGGAACGGAAAAAACATTTTGCTGATGGACCTAAACATGAGTATAAAATATATAATCGGATCGGGAACTTGCGATCGAAGGTGGTGAAAGCATTTATCAACCTTCTAAAGTGTTTCATGCAAAATATTTTCTTTTCTTTTTTCTTTTTAATTGAGTTTTTCGACTATGTAACGTATATTCTATTTTAACTTTCCTTTTGAGTTTCTTTTTCTATGTAAATTTTAGTTCGTTCTATTAGATATTTTCAAACCTTAACGTTATGTCTTTTCCCTCAAACGAGAATGATGTTGGCAACACACTGAGGCCGAAACGGGAGTGACGTATGTTTGTGATAAGAACGTTCGATAAAAATATGATGCAGAGGTTGCCTTGTTTGTGGAGATGTTAGATCGTTACTGAGTTTTGATTGTAAACCTCTTGATGCCGCCCCGGCGGCGCATTGATCTAAGTGATGGCCTCTGGTCAATCATCCGAAAGTGGTCCGGGTTCGAATTCCGTTGAGGCATAGATGTTGTGTTTGTCTTACGGCACTTGCTCTTTCCCTTGCCTGGAGCCAGTAACCCTAAATTAGGGACGGGCGACTGCTTATAGCCCATTCAGTTGCTCATGGTAATCTTTAAACCTCCAATAAAACAAATAAACTTTTTTTTTTAATTTTTTTATTGGATATTTATTAATCACCTCTTGACGAAGATAATTAATACAGACATTTTTACGTGGACCAGGAACATCAAACAGAGGTCATCGCTCTTTCCACGTTTAGAAGTGAGTCACGGAAAAATTATCATTGGCCGCCACCGGGAATCGAACTCAGGGTCTTCCAGTTACGCGCCGGATATGCTTCCACTGCACCACATCGGCCTCGAATTTCTCCAGACTCACACACACTAACTGCCAAACCAATTTGGCAGGGTTCGATTCCCGGTGGCGGCCAATGAGAACTTTTCCGTGACTCACTTATAAACTTGGAAAGAGCGATGACCTCTGTTCAATGTTCCTGGTCCACGTCAAAATGTCTGTATTAATTATTCATTCGCCTTCTAAATATTTGTTCAGTAGCTGCTTACCATCTTTGGCGAATCCCCAGCATTGCGTGGGGCTACAAGAAGCAACCTGCTAAATTGGCTTGGCGGTTAATGTATGTGAGTCTGGGGAATTCGAGGCCACTGTGGTGCAGTGGAAGCATATCCGGCGCGTAACTGGAAGACCCTGGGTTCGATTCCCAGTGGCGGCCAATGATTATTTTTCCGTGACTCACTTATAAGCGTGAAAAGAGCGATGACCTCTGACTAAGATATGTGAAGTGGTGTGTACCTCGCCGTGCTATGTTTTGGATTTCGACTAATGTTGCTGGATCAATGAAAAGTTGACGTAAGAATGACTTCTGTATGTGTTTCGTATGATCTTTGCAAAAGCCTTACTTTAACGTGAGCTATTCAGCACAATTAGTTGCATCGCATATATCCTTAGTTTAACATCTATTCAGCCGACAATCGTACATAACGTTAACAAGGTTTGCGTTATAACTACCGTGAGCAAGCTGATAGGCTAGAAGCAGTCGCCCATCTCTAGTGCCGTAAGACAAACACATCAATGCCTCACCGGGATTAACACCCGGACCCATTTCGGCCGAATAGTCATAAACCACCGCTTAGACCACTGAGCCATTATGGCGGCAAACCCTCTTCCGTTGTGTAACACAGTATCTTCTAGAAGGAAATTACCCTCCGAGAAATATGATTACATTAAAAACCCTAATGCATTCAGTAAGCAGTTATCTACGTGGGTAAAGGCCTAGGTTTCCAGCTAACGATCGTGTTGGATCCATCTGCAAGCCCCGGATGAGAACTGGACGGTGTGCTTTTGATGCTGCGTTAGACGTCTGCTTTCCGTGTACCATTACAATAATTTTGAACCAGGTACTGCTAATGGTTTTCCGAATTACTCGCAGTGGTTGTGGTGGTAGTTACATCTCTTTATAAGAAAAAGAACAAGAAGCCAAATGCGCCACTGTCTTGTATTCCAACAATAACACGTCATTAATGAATCTCTATTTTTTTTCAGTACCTTAACTGCACATACATACACTGTATTATCAAAAATATTCATACATTACCAACCGTTTACTTAAGCGCTATGAATGGTTGCGCAGAAATGTGCGCTGTGAGAGAGGATGCACGTACATAAAGCTGATACTTTCTGTCGTGTTATCCGTAACTTTCAAGCGGATATGGCGCGTGGACGTTAACTTTCCGAGTTACAATGCGGGTTGGTCATAGAACGTCGTTTGAGTAACATTTCCATACAGATCATTGCAGGTACATATTAAATCAACTATAAGTGATGTCATGAAGTAATAGAAGCAGGACGGAGCATCTACAACCAAAAAAAGCGTTCAGGAAGGAATCGCAAACTAACAGAACGTGACAGAAGAGCACAGGTAAGAAATGTTAAAAAATCCCGTTCTTCCTTTAACGTTTCCATCCGTGATGAAGTAGGAAATGCTTGTAGTGGCTCGGTTAGTACCATAACTATCCACAGAGAGTTGCACAGAGTGGGTTGATACGGTTGAGTAGCGGATAACTAGACACACATCACTAGCGAGAATGCGAAGCCTCGTTTGGAGTGGTTTTCTCCAGTCGTTAACAGACTTTGGGCGACCTACAAGCTGTCCTTTGAAGTGATGAATTACGCTTTTCTGGAGGTATTTAGAGTTGGCGACAACTCGGCAAACGAATTTCGTCGGACTGTGTTCTTCCAACTGCTACACACGCATACATGCTAAGTTTTCTCCTGAAAAATTGTTTTAACGATTTCGATATTCAGCTGTACATCCTTGTCACAAATACAAAATTCACCCGGCGATTTTCGGCAATAGAGTTCCCGACCCTCTGGAACGTTTATTTTGGATTCAGTTCAGGCTTCTTGAAAACGGCAATTTACTGTTAATGTAAGAAAGGATTATCTGAAAATTCTGAATTTTCTTCGAGTGCCAAAAATCCGAGAAATTCATGATTTTCCTGTCATCAGCCTGAAGAGGATGAATCAGAAATATTCTTCGTGAATTCATGAAAAATATCATGGAAAGTGGCTCGTGGATTTCAGAATGTGTTTACATATATATTATATATATATATATATATATCATCATCATCATCATTGTCAACCATTATCAATCCACTGCTGGACGAAGGTCTCCCCAAGTTTCCTCCACAACGGTCTGTCTTGTGCCAGTCTCCTCCATGTCACCCCTGCATACTTTCGAATTTCATCCACCTAAAATTTCTAATCCAATCTAAAATTTCGGCTGTCCATCGATGATCTGTCCTTCTGGCAGTATGTCCAGCCCATTGCCATTTCAGGGATTTAACTCTGATCATGATGTCTTCCACTCGTGTCATTTTTCGGATCCACGAGTTCCTCTTCTTATCTCTCCTAGTTACACCAAGCATGCACCTCTCCATGCTTCTTTGACTTGTCTGCAGTCTTTGTATATCTCTTTTAGTTAAGGTCCACGTCTCTCCACCATACGTAAGCACTGGAAGGATGCATTGATCAAACACTTTTCTTTTAAGACATAATGGCATATTGCTCTTGAAAATTATGCTGTTTCTTCCAAAAGCTCTCCAGGCAAGTTTTGTACGCCGATTAATTTCTTCACCAATGTGACCCTCACTTGATATCTGCTGTCCAAGATAAACGTACGTGTCTGTTATCTCCAGCTTTTCTCCATCAATTAATAAATCTTCATTTCTTGTAAAAGCATTGAACATCACTTTTGTCTTCTGAAAGTTCATTTTTAATCCCACTTCTTTACTCTTGTCAGCAAGTTCCTGGATATACTCTGCAGCTCTGATGGGGTAGTTGCAAAAATGACTACGTCATCAGCAAAACGAAGGTGGGTTAGATAATCTCCATTAATCTTTATCCCTTTGTTTTCCTAGCTCAGCGACTGAAAAACACCCTCCAATGTGGCATTAAGGAGCTTCGGAGATATGGTGTCACCTTGTCTCACTCCCTTTCCAATTTTTATGTGTGTTGTATTTTCAAACAGCCGAATCTTTGCACTTGCATTTTCATAGATGTTATTAATAATATTAATGTATACATCTTCAATACCGCAGGTTTTCAGATCCATTGTAACTGCTGATGGTTTCACCGAATCAAAGGCTTTTTCATAATCGACAAAAGCCATGCACAATGAAGTTCATATTCCCTCGCTCTTTCAATTAGTTCTCTCAGTACGTTGATATGATCTATTGTGCTGTAGCCACTCCTGAATCCAGCTTGTTCTCTCGGTTGAGCGATGTCCAGAGTTACCTTAAAGCGGTGTGAAAGAACTTTAGTGAAGATTTTATAAACTACTGATAGGAGGCTGATAGGTCTGTAGTTTCCGACATCCTCAATGTCACCTTTCTTATGTAGCAGGATCATTGTAGCGGTGTTCCAATCCTCAGGAATCTTTCCTTCATTAAGGCATCGAGTGAAAATTTGGGTGAGTACTGTTTCAATTTCTCCACTTGCTTCTTGTATGATGTCTACAGTAATTCCATATTCTCCTGGAGCTTTTCCCCGCGTCATGTTCTTGATTGCATGTGCAACTTCTGCTGGAAGGACTGGAGGAACTCTGGTACTGGTATCTTTCATGATGTCTGGAGTGCATGTATCATCCCTTTCATATAATTTGGAGTAGAAATCTTTCACTCTTGTCAAAATTTCGCCTCTATTTGTTGTTACAGAACTATCTTCTTTTCTCAGTGCCATAATCTGTTTTCTTCCCTTACTGAGATGTCCCTTTGCTATCTTTAGTCTTTGGTTGTTTTCAATTGCTTTCCTCACTAGTTCACAGTTGAATTTTCTTACGTCTTCAGTGATACTTTTTCTTACTGTCTTGCATAGCTCTATATATTCCACTTTGGAAGTCACATCTTCTTTAGTTGTCCTCATCTCTCTTCTTTTTTGCATCAACATTTTCGTTTTTCCTGATAATTTGTTTACATGCAACGTGTTCTTAGACCCAGCTAATTTTGTTGCTGTTTCCATAAGAGCTTTGGTTACTTTTCTGTTAACTTCAGAGATGTCCACTTCTTTCGATGTTAGGCCTTCTAAAGCAGAGAACCTGTTCTTCAGTTCCAACTTGAAGGTATTATGGTGTTTTTTAAGGTTGGTTATGTCAATAGATTTTGTTTGTCTTATGAGCTTGCCACGTTCAAGTTTGGTGTTGAGGTGCATCTTACATCTCACCAATCTATGGTCACTACCTGTGTTGAACTTGTTTAGCACACTGCAGTCTTCTATGACGAATTTTTTGTTACACATAATAAAATCAATTTCACTTGTCGTCCCATTCGGATGTCTCCATGTCCATTTCCTGTGTGGCTTTTTCTTGAAGAAGGAGTTCAAGATGAAAAACCCTTCTGCCTCTGCAAACTCAACGAGAGTATTTCCACGCTGGTTTCTGTTGCCGTGACCGAATTTACCTACTGAAGTTTCATTCTGTTGCCGTTGCCCTATTTTTGCATTGAAATCTCCCATAATTATTTTCAAGTGCTGCTTACCTTTATTATTTAGATGACAAATTTCCTCATAAAATTCTTCAATTTCTTCTTCAGGATGACTTGTGGTGGGTGCATAAGTTTGAATAATCTGAGCCTGGTATCTTTTCGAGAGTTGGATAACAAGTCGTGCAGCTCTGTCAGAGGAACTTTCAACTTCTACAACTTTATCCTTCAGTTTCTTGTTTATTATAAATCCAACACCACTAGTTCTGCCAGTATCTGTCCCACGATAGTAGAAGAGATGTCCACTTTTCAGTTAGATGAGATCTTCTCCTTTTCTCCTTACCTCACTTAGCCCCACGATGTCCCACTTGATCCTTTGTAGTTCCTCTTCCAATTCAAGAAGCCTTGAATCAGAAGATAGGGAGCGTCCGTTGTACGTAGCCAAGGTCAGCATCAGATGGCAGCCTAGTCCGGTCCTCCAGGGATTCTTAGCACCCTCTGCCATCATGTCGCACTGGCCTCTGCCTTGGCCAGGTACATTCCAGCTGCCGGAAACTGAGGGCAAAGATTTAAGTTGTGGAGTCATTTTGGAGGGGTTTGGCAATAACTCACCACGCTGGCCAAGCGGGTTGGTGAGTGTGGGATAGCATTTCCTCTAATCCCGATGGTATAGTTATACCGCTATTGGCGGTCGTCAGAGCCCCTTTAGTGGGAACAGGATGTACCACGAGAAGGCGGGGTTGACATTTGTCAAGGAGAGGCTGTAATGTTACGCATCACCTGAACTTACATCCCATATATATATATATATATATATATATATATATATATATATGCACAAGCCATGCATGGCTTTTATCGATTATAAAAAAGCCTTTGATTCGGTGAAACCATCAGCAGTTGCAATGGCTCTGAAATCCTGCGGTATTGAAGATGCATACATTAATATTATTAATGGCATCTATGAAAATGCAAGTGCAAAGATTCGGCTGTTTGAAAATACAACACACATAAAAATTGGAAAAGGAGTGAGACAAGGTGACACCATATCTCCGAAGCTCTTTAATGCAACATTGGAAAATGTCTTTCAATCAATGAACTGGGAAAACAAAGGGATAAAGATTAATGGAGATTATCTAACCCACCTTCGTTTTGCTGATGACGTAGTCATTTTTGCAACTACCCCATCAGAGCTGCAGAGTATGATCCAGGAACTTGCTGACAAGAGTAAAGAAGTGGGATTAAAAATGAACTTTCAGAAGACAAAAGTGATGTACAATGCTTTTACAAGAAATGAAGATTTATCGATTGATGGAGAAAAGCTGGAGATAACTGATACCTACGTTCATGTTGGACAGCAGATATCAAGTGAGGGTCACATTGATGAAGAAATTAATCGGCGTACAAGACTTGCCTGGAGAGCTTTTGGAAGAAACAGCATAATTTTCAAGAGCAATATGCCATTATGTCTTAAAAGAAAAGTGTTTGATCAATGCATCCTTCCAGTGCTTACGTATGGTGCAGAGACGTGGACCTTAACTAAAAGAGACATACAAAGGCTGCAGACAACTCAAAGTAGTATGGAGAGCTGCATGCTTGGTGTAACCAGGAGAGATAAGAAGAGGAACTCGTGGATCCGAAAAATGACAAGAGTGGAAGACATCATGATCACAGTTAAATCCCTGAAATGGCAATGGGCTGGACATACTGCCAGAAGGACAGATCATCGATGGACAGCCGAAATTTTAGATTGGATTCCAAGGGACAGGAAAAGACCCAGAAGAAGACCACATGGGAGATGGGTGGATGAAATTCGAAAGTATGCAGGGGTGACATGGAGGAGACTGGCACAAGACAGACCGTTGTGGACGAAACTTGGGGAGACTGTCATGGCGAAAATTTTAACCTCTGGTGAATTTCAGAGAGACCTGATCAATCTTTCTGTTGGTTTATCAGATATTAATTAATGCAAAAATTTTCTCCCACGACATACGTTAGAAGCAAACTCCTGGTTGAAAGGCAGGGGAATTCGTGCGCAAAATTCGCTTGTCTTAATCACAACCAGGAAAACAAAATTTCATGTTGGTGAAAAGAAAAAAAGAAAAAAGAATAATATTTGATTTAACTGACTTTGGGGTTTTGAAAATAATTATTTTATCTGTTCCTTTATCGCGATAGGAAAAGGCGAGTAGGTGTGCAGCTCAGAGAATCAAAATTAATTTTAGTTTAACATCACGGAACGAGAGAAAAAGAAAATTAAAATTAGTGATTTTCTGCAAAGCAAGAATTCGACATTTTGCGTTCCTGTTTCCAAACGTCGTGGAAAAGTCGCCCAAAAGTAACATCTTTTCGTCTTTTGGGGTAAGGAATTCAGCAACAGAATCTATTTTTAGACCTCAGGGTCAAACAGAGCTTGGTCTACACGTGTAAAGGTCAGTGTGTCACCCCTGGCTTGCGAGGGAGTGAAATTCCGTTGGGGAGTCGTTAGTTGCTAGGCTGAAGTTTCGACCAATGGGAGGGGTCAGCGGTTTCAAGCACCCCAGAGTTTTATCCGTTGAGAAGTCACTGTTGTTCTGGTCGCTGCGTTAGCTGGTGAACAGCAAAAAGAAAGCAAAATTTTCTCCTCGCCTTTTGGCGGGGAGAGGGCAGTCAGAATGAGATGCACTGGGATCTTTTGGCCCTGTGTGGAAAAAAAAATCTTTTTCTTTGGCCTGGTCGGCAGTAAGAATGACTGGCCGCTAGCTGTGTTCCCGTATTCTGAAGTGACTCTAAAATCGGTCAGCAAAAAATGATTATTTTCAAGGATCTCATTGCCGGAGATGAAATTACCGCTGATACACCCAAATTATCAAGTAGCGGTCGACTGCCGTGTTGGGTGCAGATGGCGGAGAAGGATCAGACCCGATTTCTTACTTCCAAGCCCAACGTGCCTGAGGACCGAAAGTCCACCTCTTGTTGTTGCTGCCTCCATATTTTAACGCTGGGCTGCGCCCAAGCTTCGGGGGAAGGCCATGGCTATCATGGACGGCCTTGTGAATGACATCGCCTTCGAATGCTGAATTGTCGAGCTGGGCCCACTACTGATTACAACAAGGGGTCCGCCAACAGGGTTCCAAAATGCCCGTTTCCTGTTTCGTTGGCCAAACACACTGTGGCAGAAAAAGGAAAAGACAAAAAAAAAACCTTGGAGGTGAAGTGAAAATCAACCGGGACAGTGGTGTTCTCTCAGGGAGAGTTTTTTTTTATTTATTTATTTTATCTATTATTAGGCTGTGAAACTTTTTTTTTTTTTTTTTTTATTATTATCGACGGTTAGTGTGCTTGCCAGGAAGTGTTGCTGCCCCAGTCCTAAAGGTAAATTTCTCTCGGCATTTTCTTTTTGTATTATGTTGTGGTTTCTTTAAAATTATAAAACGAGTTGGTTTTAATATCTTAGGCTGTTTAAATAAATTTCATGTCATCTTCTGTGGATAGGTAATTGAAAAACAAAACGAAACAAAGTAGTGGAAGTGGATAATTTTCTGGGTCATGTAGGGATAGATGATATAATAAGGATATTAAGTTATTTCGGAACGAACACCTCTCCAGACCAGTATTTCTCTTAGGTGAAATTTAACTCTTTTTGTGCTCGGTGATTTTTGTATTTGTGAAGTAGAATTTGTATTTATGAACTTAGCGTAGGTGCTATGTAGTTGGGAATTTTTTCTTGTGGGCTGGTAATTATTTTGGTTTAGTGTTTTGGTGAATTTGGGTGCTGAATTACTCTTTAAAATTTAATTTTTGTATTAGTGAGGGCTAATTTCTAGTTTCAGCCCGTAGATTAGAAAAACAGGTTTTTATGGGGAAAAGAATATAAGAATTGGGCATACAGGCAGATATGAGCATATGTATAGTGTGACTAAAAAAAATAACCCGAATAGCTGTTGTGTTTCTTCAAGAAGTGATGATTTTTTTTCAGGAGAAGAGTGATCTAGGAAGTATGGTGATGTATAGACTTTTCAGGAAATAAAGTAGGGTTTGGTATAGTGTGTCAAGTGTGGTGTTGTTGAGCTTTCTGGGAAATGAATATGTACAGTGTGTTCCTGGGAAATAAAGATAAGTGATTTTCTGGGAAATGAGTGTGTTCCTGGGAAATAAAGATAAGTGATTTTATGGGAAATGAGTGTGTTCCTGGGAAAATAAGGATATGAAGTGTGTTCCTGGGGAAAATAGGATAAGAAGTAATTTTCTGGGAAAAAGGGTGATGTGTTGAATTTTCTGGAAAATGGACGAAGAGATATTTTGGGGACAAGAGAACTCTTGTGGGATACTTTACCCTATGTAGACAATGCCGCGGGGTCTGAAAGGGTGCACGAAACAAATTGGGGGATTTGTTTTCTGCCCAAGTAAGCTTGTTCGGTCCATAGGAGGTGGTACCTATGAGGGGAGTGATATAGGTTGTCCCCAAATCAGAGTGAAGGAACAGAAAAGGGTTAGGTCGCACTTTGCTCCACTACACTGTATAAGCTGGGAATGGATTCACGACCCATTCCCGCCTTCAGACTCAAACTTTGTTGTTCTCCCCGAAAAATAGTGTTTTTCTTGAGATGTGGGACTCATTGGTTGAGATGATTGTTTGGCTTTATGCCCGAGTTGATTATTACATGGGTGCCAGTTGACTGGAAAACTTATAGTATGGAATTTTGAAATGTTGGATTTTCATGATGATGGTGTAAGTAAGATTCTCTTGTCAGTGTAGCAATTTAATGATAACTTTGTGTAATTTGAATAGGGTATCTAGTGCATTGGGTTTTGGTATGGTGTATAGAATGGGTTGAGTATCCGGTAATGCTAGAAATGTTGATTGTAAGACAAATGTTGATTTAAGACAGGGTTATGCTGATTTTAGGACAAATTTTCCTGGAAGGGTAGAATCTTTTATTAAATTAACTTTCATTATACGTAGAATTTTGGCAGTTGTTATAGTAGTTTAAAATTAAAAGTGGATTCGGAAGTCTGGTCTAAGAAGGTTGGTTCGAGCGATTTAATTAGAACAATATAGTGTACACATATGCATATAATATTTTTTTGAGAGAGAGTGTGAGATATTTTCACTTCAAATACTTAAGTTGTACACCATGTTAAATCAAGTGTTGGTGCTGTGAAGTACAATGAAATTCTTGTGTTTATTATTTTTATCAGTAGTGTCCCTGGTGCTAATTTTTCTTGGAAAGAAATTAACCTGTCACCCGTTTATTTTTATTGGGCCCTGTGGCCCGGCATAAAATCTGTGACCTAAAAATTTAACTTGTTAAGTTTTTAAAATAAATATAGGCCAAGTGGCCTTTCAAAAACCTAAACCTTAGTGCAGTGAAGTTTTAGGTATTTTCAGTTTAAATTTTCATCACATGGTTCAAGTGCATCCCCCTCAGCAATGACTGAGGTGGGAATGTAATCTGAGGTTATAACCGTAAAATCAATGTTTTTGTCCTAACTAGCTAATTTGATCATCGCCACTTCCAAAAGGTTATTTACACGTGTACATTGTATACCATTAAATTTTATTGTTTACAAATTTGGTACACATGCAAACAATAGTTACCTTTTCTCACACTTTCAGGTGTATCTACTCATCGAATGCAAACAACGCAAACAATACAATAGTAACTTTTGGGAGATACCAAATTCAGTGGTGCATTTTATTTTATTTTTCTATTTTGTTTCATGGCCTTATACAAAATTTCATTTTTGGTTTCGAAATACATCCACCCATTTCCCAAATTTAAATTTTCTATAATTTCCATATGAATTTTAATACCAGCATAAATATAACGCTTTTAATAAATAACAATCAATTCAATATACTCAAAATAAATTCAAATTTTTTTCACCAAAACAGAGACCTTCGTCCAGCAGTGGATTGATAATGGTTGACAATGTTGATCATGATGATGATATATATATATATATCATCATCATCATCATCATTGTCAACCATTATCAATCCACTGCTGGACGAAGGTCTCCCCCAAGTTTCCTCCACAACGGTCTGTCTTGTGCCAGTCTCCTCCATGTCACCCCTGCATACTTTCGAATTTCATCCACCCATCTCCCATGTGGTCTTCTTCTGGGTCTTTTCCTGTCCCTTGGAATCCAATCTAAAATTTCGCTGTCCATCGATGGTCTGTTCTTCTGGCAGTATGTCCAGCCCATTGCCATTTCAGGGATTTAACTCTGATCATGATGTCTTCCACTCTTGTCATTTTTCGGATCCACGAGTTCCTCTTCTTATCTCTCCTGGTTACATAAAGCATGCACCTCTCCATGCTTCTTTGAGTTGTCTGCAGCCTTTGTATGTCTCTTTTAGTTAAGGTCCACGTCTCTGCACCATACGTAAGCACTGGAAGGATGCATTGATCAAACACTTTTCTTTTAAGACATAATGGCATATTGCTCTTGAAAATTATGCTGTTTCTTCCAAAAGCTCTCCAGGCAAGTTTTGTACGCCGATTAATTTCTTCATCAATGTGACCCTCACTTGATATCTGTTGTCCCAGATAAACGTATGTGTCTGTTATCTCCAGCTTTTCTCCATCAATCGATAAATCTTCATTTCTTGTAAAAGCATTGAACATCACTTTTGTCTTCTGAAAGTTCATTTTTAATCCCACTTCTTTACTCTTGTCAGCAAGTTCCTGGATCATACTCTGCAGCTCTGATGGGGTAGTTGCAAAAATGACTACGTCATCAGCAAAACGAAGGTGGGTTAGATAATCTCCATTAATCTTTATCCCCGTGTTTTCCCAGCTCAGCGACTGAAAAACACCCTCCAATGTGGCATTAAAGAGCTTCGGAGATATGGTGTCACCTTGTCTCACTCCCTTTCCAATTTTTACGTGTGTTGTATTTTCAAACAGCCTAATCTTTGCACTTGCATTTTCATAGATGTTATTAATAATATTAATGTATGCATCTTCAATACCGCAGGTTTTCAGAGCCATTGTAACTGCTGATGGTTTCACCGAATCAAAGGCTTTTTCATAATCGATAAAAGCCATGCACAATGGAAGTTCATATTCCCTCGCTCTTTCAATTAGTTCTCTCAGCACGTGGATATGATCTATTGTGCTGTAGCCACTCCTGAATCCAGCTTGTTCTCTCGGTTGAGCCATGTCTAGTGCTACCTTCAAGCGGTGTGAAAGAACTTTAGTGAAGATTTTATAAACTACTGATAGGAGGCTGATAGGTCTGTAGTTTCCGAGATCCTCAATGTCACCTTTCTTATGTAGCAGGATCATTGTAGCGGGGTTCCAATCCTCAGGAATCTTTCCTTCATTAAGGCATCGAGTGAAAATTTGGGCGAGTACTGTTTCGATTTCTCCACTTGCTTCTTGTATGATGTCTACAGTAATTCCATCTTCTCCTGGAGCTTTTCCTCGCTTCATGTTCTTGATTGCATGTGCAACTTCTGCTGGAAGGACTGGAGGAACTCTGGTACTGGTATCTTTCATGATGTCTGGAGTGCATATATCATCCCTTTCATATAATTTGGAGTAGAAATCTTTCACTCTTGTCAAGATTTCGCCTCTATTTCTTGTTACAGAACCATCTTCTTTTCTCAGTGCCATAATCTGTTTTCTTCCCTTACTGAGATGTCCCTTTGCTATCTTTAGGCTTTGGTTGTTTTCAATTGCTTTCCTCACTAGTTCACAGTTGAATTTCCTTACGTCTTCAGTGATACTTTTTCTTACTGTCTTGCATAGCTCTATATATTCCACTTTGGAAGTCACATCTTCTTTATTTGTCCTCATCTCTCTTCTTTTTTGCATCAACATTTTGGTTTTTCCTGATAATTTGTTCACATGCAACTTGTTCTTAGACCCAGCTAATTTTGTTGCTGTTTCCATAAGAGCTTTGGTTATTTTTCTGTTAACTTCAGAGATGTCCACTTCTTCCGATGTTAGGCCTTCTAAAGCAGAGAACCTGTTCTTCAGTTCCAACTTGAAGGTATTATGGTGTTTTTTAAGGTTGGTTATGTCAATAGATTTTGTTTGTCTTATGAGCTTGCCACGTTCAAGTTTGGTGTTGAGGTGCATCTTACATCTCACCAATCTATGGTCACTACCTGTGTTGAACTTGTTTAGCACACTGCAGTCTTCTATGACGAATTTTTTGTTACACATAATAAAATCAATTTCACTTGTCGTCCCATTTGGATGTCTCCAAGTCCATTTCCTGTGTGGCTTTTTCTTGAAGAAGGAGTTCAAGATGAAAAACCCTTCTGCCTCTGCAAACTCAACGAGAGTATTTCCACGCTGGTTTCTGTTGCCATGACCGAATTTACCTACTGAAGTTTCATTCTGTTGCCGTTGCCCTATTTTTGCATTGAAATCTCCCATAATTATTTTCAAGTGCTGCTTACCTTTATTATTTAGATGACAAATTTCCTCATAAAATTCTTCAATTTCTTCTTCAGGATGACTTGTGGTGGGTGCATAAGTTTGAATAATCTGAGCCTGGTATCTTTTCGAGAGTTGGATAACAAGTCGTGCAGCTCTGTCAGAGGAACTTTCAACTTCTACAACTTTATCCTTCAGTTTCTTGTTTATTATAAATCCAACACCACTAGTTCTGCCAGTATCTGTCCCACGATAGTAGAAGAGATGTCCACTTTTCAGTTCGATGAGATCTTCTCCTTTTCTCCTTACCTCACTTAGCCCCACGATGTCCCACTTGATCCTTTGTAGTTCCTCTTCCAATTCAAGAAGCCTTGAATCAGAAGATAGGGAGCGTCCATTGTAAGTAGCCAAGGTCAGCATCAGATGGCAGCCTAGTCCGGTCCTCCGGGGATTCTTAGCACCCTCTGCCTTCATGTCGCACTGGCCGCTGCCTTGGCCAGGTACATTCCAGCTGCCGGAGACTGAGGGCCAAGATTTAAGTTGTGGAATCATTTTGGAGGGGTTTGGCCATAACTCACCACGCTGGCCAAGCGGGTTGGTGAGTGTGGGATAGAATTTCCTCTGATCCCGATGGTATAGTTATACCGCTATGGGCGGTCGTCAGATATGCAAACAACTCAAAGTAGCATGGAGAGGTGCATTCTTGGTGTAACCAGGAGAGATAAGAAGAGGAACTCGTGGATCCCAAAAATTACAAGAGTGGGAGACATCATGATCAGAGTTAAATCTCTGAAATGGTAATGGGCTGGACATACTGCCAGAAGGACAGACCATCGATGGACAGCCGAAATTTTAGATTGGATTCCAAGGCACAGGAAAAGACCCAGAAGACCACATGGGAGATGGGTGGATGAAATTCGAAAGTAAGCGGGAGTATCATGGAGACTGGCACAAGACAGACCGTTGTGGAAGAAACTTGGGGAGACCTCCGTCCAACAGTTGATTGATAATGGTTGACAATGATGACGATGATATATGTTTATATATATCGTTCTTATCTTTTCTACGCATCGGTTTCTTATCTTTTAAAAATATATCGTTCTTATCTTTTCTACGTATATCGTTCTTATCTTTTCAAAATATTCACACGTCATTCAACTTGTACTCAAACCTGTTGTAACACATCATTCAGCAAGTGAGAAAAATTTAACGCTAAGGTTGATACGCTTAAAGGGAATGAACTCAAAATTTATATAGGCAGTCACTGTGTGAAAATTCAAGTTAAATTAAAATATACATGTTTGCATTCAATCTGTAATTCTAACAAACAGTTTGTAATTTGGCTTCGTAAATGTGTGTGAGTGAAAATGTTCCCCGGCACGCAAGACGGCTAGTCAAAGAAAGTATTTTCTGTAAGTCCCAAATCCGCTGAAACAAAATGAGTCGTACACATTACACCACAGCGAGCAACATGCTAGAAACCGCTTCTTCCGAAAATTGGAATTTCTCAACTGTCAGAAAATGTCCATTAATCACTGGTAACACACACAGAGCGCCTTTTACTGGAATTGAAACCACCCATTCCTCCTTTCTTTACACCAGGAAACTAATATAGAAATGGTATCCTGCTCAGATGCAACGTGTGAGTAGATATTGGTTTTCTCCAAGTATATCACGATTCTATCAACAACACGAAAGACTTCCGAAACACTTACAGAAGAAACTTTTCAACTAAATGTACATAAGAGAGTGAGTATAACAATCCACGGTAAAATAGCAAAGAGATTAGAACAAATATAAGAACGTACTGCCTGAATGACAACCTAAATAATTGATGTTTTTGAAAAATGAACAACATTCATATCATTCTGTGTACTGAAATCTTTGGAGGGAAGGCATATATTGGATTTCCTAAGTATATCAGAATTTCTATTAACATCATGATTGACAGGTCTTAAGAACACTTTGTTGGAACTTTTCGTAAGCTACTTGAACATGAGAAATCAGGAATAATAATTTGCATAGTATTGGAGATACACAAGATTAGATTGAACCATCTAACAAACTGAAACGTGTTTTGAACATGATAGCCGCTTACAAATGTTTCTCACATACCGGTCATAGATATAAATTACATAAGTTTTAAAAGAAAACCTGAACCACCTATGTTTATTGTTGCCGATAGGTGAAGCCTATTTTATGGATGGAAACTTAATTTTACGAGTAATAATAGCTTGTATGAACAATACTTTCATAGCAAAGGAAGACAACAAAAATTAACGAACCCTACAAAGTGATTATTTGGTGAACCTTCACTCTTTTGCCTCACACACCTCACCCTCCCTTGCTTTATTGACTGCACTACAACGACGAGGCATGAAAAAATCGGACATTTTATGTAATCTCGTGACAGCTTATGGTATCAGAACAAGATGAGTGCTTTCTATGTTCCCGAAGAGTGTTTTCAACAGTATATCTGCAACAGCAACGCTCGAGTGGTTCGAACAATTTCAATTGTGTTGAGCTAAAGTCTATCTTCTGCCCATTACGGTGTGTTAATAGACTGTCGGAACAGCAATTTTTTCACCAATTTAAAATATAACATTATGAGAATTAGAATAAAGAACAAATGAACGGATCCGCTGCGTTGTTAAGATGCGCGGTACAGCTGCAAACGATATAAAAACAAGCCTGCAGTTGACCGCGATCATATCGCACTGTAAGGTTGAGTAAAAATGTCGCGACGGGAGAGAATTGACTTTCAGAAAGGAAAGATTGTTAGGTGATATATAGTAGGCTGTCCATAAGAAACCGAGAGGCGTTTAAACACACTCAAATGATATAAATAATTGCCCTTGGGATCTACCTGATATTTGGAGAAGCTTTTTGTCTACAAGTGTTGGACAATCCACAGAACTATCTTCCTTTTTTAGACTTTAACACTTAATGTTGCAGTTATAATCATGTTTACGATTTGTGATGTGGTGTCGCTCTGATCGTGGTTTAACCGCCGGGACAGATTGCGCGTACGTCGCAAAATTCTTTTACGTCGATTGCAGTTATGGCGCACTACAGATATTTATACTGAACGGTTCGGGAGATCCTATCACACCTGATGATGGGGCGACTGTCGCTCTGAAAGTGCTAGTGTGTTTTAGAGTATTTTATTTGTGCATATATTTCATATTTTAAGATCATTAAAATCGTATGAAGACGGTATTCATTCTAATTGTTCATGTGCACGAATGTTTTTCTGCATTTAGTATACTCAAATGAACTGTTTTGGATGTACTGAATAAGAGGAAGACACATGTCTTGCCTGAAGCAGCAAAACGTACCGGCAAACCAAAGAAAATCAGTGATAGGGGACATCGAAGCATTTGGAGAGTCGTTACAGCTAATCGACGAAGTACTGCACAAGACCTCAGTGTATAGGTGAGTAAAAATGCTGAAACCTCGGTATGTACACGTACTATTCGCAGAGAGTTTCATTACATGGGTTAATGTGGTCGTGATTCTCATCTTTACTCGGAATGATACTCGTCGAGATACTCGTCGACTCATAAGACTCTCATCTCCGATACTCGTCGACTCATAAGACTCTCATCTCCACTCGGAATGATACTCGTCGTTTAGCATGGTGTAAAGAACATTTATCGTGGACCGTAGATCAGTGGAAACGGGTTGTATGGACTGATGAATCCAGATACACGATCCATCAGTCTCTGGCCGTGTGTGGGTATGGCGCCAGTCGGGGGAACGCTATTTACCACAGTGTACTTTTTCTACGGTCAAGTTTGGAGCTGGCAGTGTACCCGTATGGGGGTGACTTTTGTTTTCTTTTCTGGACTATTATGCCCAACCAAATCTGTGGCAATGCTATGGAACCAAGCCATGTTGGTACCAGCAGGATAATGCACCGAGCTATAAAGCAAGGTCTGTTGCGGCGTGCTTTGACAATAATAAATGTGGACTGGCCAGCACAGAGCCTTGATCTTAATCCAAAAGAGCCCCTATGGGATGAATTAGAGCGTCGCATAAGACGTTTGGAGCCAAATCCTATTTCTAAGCTACAGTTAACAGCAGCATTATGTACTGAATGTCAGCGCATACCTATCGCTATGTTCCAAAACCTTGTCGAAAGGATGTCTCGAAGGGTCAGTGCATGCATTATGACCAAAGGTGGACCGCCATCGTACTAATGTATGTCAATAAAGGCTATTTTGTGTTTCCCTTTTAGGTGTACGATGACTTTTGTCAATATAGTTTGCATTAGAAGATACAATAGCCTAACGTGAGTAACACCTGTCCTTTTGGCTCTGTTGAAAGGTGCTGAATCCTCTCCAAAAATGTTCGCACTTTTCTCTCCAAAGTGATCAGAAATCGTGGGCAAAATGTTGGATTCTAGGATCACCCTATATATCTGTGCATTCACTGACCCGTTCATACAATGTAGCCGATAAACCTGTACAGTAAGCAATAGAGTTTCAACCTATCTGAATTTGTGGAAACTTCGCTTCAGGCGTTACACAATCAGGATGTTATTCTTCGTCTTATTTTATTTTTATCTAAGCGGCGGAGGTTTAAATTCGCCGCAGCCGATACAATAACCGGCTTCTATTGTCTTCCAGAAGAATTTATTTGCATCGTCTCCCATTCCAGTTGCTGCATATTCATTATCATGTTGAAAAGTACTGTGTCTTCTTTATGTAAAAAATGGCTTTTACTTCATCTTGTAATATTTGCCTTCTAATGCTGAATGTATTTAGTTCTATGACATACAATTATTGGAAGAGCATACAGCTCTCCCCATTCCTTTTGGTGGTCTGTGAATACAGCATGTTAGATTCTCAAAGTTAAGCATTTCAATTCTCGGTCCTAAGCTGCAGTAGACACTCATCTTCGAATACTTCTGGCTTTTCAACCATACATATCGCGCTGTGAAGACTTTCGACCGTGAACGGGTTATAAAATACAAGATGTATGATGTGTAAATAACTCCTCTGCACTTAAAGTAACTGTTCACACTCCTGTACTGTGCTCATTTCTGTATTTTTCAGTTGCAACTTACACTACTGCTACCTTGCATATTGGTGTTTTCTGAACTAGTCGGAGTTTTATACCCTCCATCGCGGATTACAAAATAATAAATACTATTAAGTCTTCTACGGACCTCTGCGAAAATTGTGACATTCCATATTCCAGTATCTTTACTGCTTACAAATATCAGACGTGCAGAATGTAGCATGCGTTAATTATCATAAAAGTGAGGCAGTTTACTTCAACACTACTGATCATTACACTGACTCATGTCAGAACTTCCTACAAACTGAAAGATAAAAAGAAATAAGCACACCGGACACTAAATTAGTCACTCCTAACAGAAATGACTCTAGGACGCTACCGGTTGCACACAGGGCGCCATGATAGAATTGTTGAAACACAAATAGCACTGATGTTGTCTACAGGATCATTTCTGACTCGTGCAGTGGTGAAGAGCAACGTGTGTGTGTGTTCAATTTCGTCTGCAATATGGACTTTACTGAGTGTCAAACAGGAGCCATCATTTTTGGCCGTTTCCACAGACACAAAGTGAATGAAGTCACCCGATTTCTTGGTGTATTGAAGCGTACTGTCCAGCACGTCTACAAATAGTGGTGTAGTTCGCAGTTAACAAAACATTGGCGACGTAACTGTGGCCGCAAAACGATTCTCATCAACAGGGACCTTCGCCATTTTCACGTCTAGTAACTGCAAATCAGTTTCAAACCAGGCAACACTTGCTCCAAACGGTCAGTGAAAGTCCACTGCAACCAATTTCCGGAAGGACATTGCGACGACAACTGCATGTGATGGATATATGGAGCAGAGTACCACCGTAGAGGCCTCTTTTAACAGTAGGTCACAAAGTCGAACATTATTAATGGGCTTAGATGCAGCAAAACTTTACTGTGGAGGATTGGAAACAAGGTTTTTGGTCTGATGAGTCTCGTTTTTGTCTGTATTCCAATAAAGGGAGGTGACGAGTGTATCGCATGCCCAATGAAGCCTTTAATCCTGATTGTGTTGAAAGTGTTGTTCAAGCTGTAGGGGGTTCCGTAACGTTTTGGGGATGTTTTTCGTACCAAGAAATGGGTTCTCTCGTTACAGTGACGATGGGTTCGAACCAACATGCGTACCTCCGCTTTCTAAATAACGAAGTGTTGCCCTTTGCCCTACATCTCCAGGAGCAGCATTACATTGCCACTCCTGTCTTCCAAGATGATAATTGCAGTGTGCACAGGGCTAAAACTGTGTCTGAGTGGCACGACAAACAATCAACAACAATGCCTCACCTCGACTGGGCTGCCAAATCCCCAGATTTAAATCCTATTGAAAATCTCTGGGATCATTTGGAACAGAAGGTAAAACGCCGGAAGAGACACCCACGTACTCTAGCGGAACTTCGGGACTATTTGACGCACGAGTGACTGCAAATCCATGTTCGATACTTCCAGAAGCTGGTGGACTCTCTACAATACCGGATTCATGCTGTTATCAAGGCAAGAGACGCCGTTACTCGTTATTAGATAAGCTCTGCCACGGGTGACTAATATTTTGTCCTGTGTGCTTAGTTCAAGTATTGAAAAGCAGTTTCTTAACTGAAATTCACGTCATTAGCTATTCAGCATTTATTTTGCCTCCGGAAAACTGGAATGACATTTAGCTCGCAACACATGCAACATCTGAATCGATAACATTTTTCAAATTTTCCAAGGTTTCGATTTCTCCTAAGTTAAAGATATTAGGTTTGAAATAGAAAAATAGACGCATATATTTCTGGATGTTTCCGACCTGGAGAAAAGAATCGCCACCCGAATACTGCAGAAACACCGCGAATGAGTAACGGTCAAAGATCCGGAGAACAGCTTGGATAGCAGCATCATTTCCTCACCATAACACTTGGATGCGTTGCGAGTTCGTTCTGATCTGGTGAACAATGACTTCCTTTCGGTCGACTAATCCGAAGCGAATACTCTATGAAGTATCTTTCACATTTCTAAAATTGATGAAAACAAATCCAGCTCTAACAGATTCCTTTAGCAGTAGCAATTAAAAGAACAAATCCTTTGTTATCCAATCAAACACTAAAGATTAAATTCAATTTCTACCAACCACTTCCGCCATATGATGATATTAAAGTGCTTTACTCGATTCTTTGCATTCTGCACTAAATGTTCCAATAAGCAGGAAAACTTGCATGATGTCCACAAACGGCTCATTATGCTCTCAGCTCTCACTGCAAGAGATTTTGCAATAAAAAGGGATCTGGCTCCCATTACGATTGAACTTAGATATGAAAACCATAGACTGTATGATATTTTGGGCCAAAAGGTGAAATCGCAAATATATTCTTCTGCATATTTTCATTGCGTCCTGTTGTCCTGCGCGGAGTGAAGAAAAATGTTGGTACTTCCTTCCCGAGAAGCTGCAATTGGTAGAACGAAATTTTTCTGACAAATTTTAGTAGGAATTTTGCGACAAATAGATTTCTTTCTAGACACTGGTGACGCTTGCGCAAGCTAATGGCCCATTTGTCATTTCCTTAAATTCATATAACACAACTTGCAGAATATGGATTTTATCGTCTACCATATTTTGTTTTTGAAGTTATTTCGAGACCATGAGTCAGCTTGAGGTAAAAGTTCCTGCAATCGATATATGGAAATATTATTCCATTGACGTTTGTGACGCTTGGGATAACTGCTAGAATTCAATATCTTCTGCGATACTTCTGAAAATTTTAATGTTGTGCGATGGATTCAACATCTTATGCTTTCCTGGGAACATAGCTCAAATGAAATAGCAAAATAAAATAAGTGCACAATAATCTTCTGTTTCAAACGAGATTTTGAAAATTTATTTCACCCTTTTTAAGGCAAAAATGCCGATATTTGTAAAACTATTTTATGGTTATTCATTGTTATCGCCTACAGTTTTCCAACTGTTATTTCTTTGAATACCTTATGAATTTCACAGTCAAAAATATGTCTGGATTCGTTCAGTGCGAATGAAAGAAACTTAAAACATTACATTTGAGACAATCGATTTACGAAGTACCTTATAATATCGAAAATGATTTGCAAAGGATGGTAATGACAGGTTTTCCGAATCAGTCATTTATTACTTCATCACATCTCGTAAATCAAATGTAAGAGAATTTCTTACTC
The DNA here is from genome assembly GCA_039090855.1 of Macrothele yani. Lineage (NCBI taxonomy): Eukaryota > Metazoa > Arthropoda > Arachnida > Araneae > Macrothelidae > Macrothele > Macrothele yani. The sequence continues at coordinate 14,640,389 of CM077002.1, read as the reverse complement.
AGCGGTTGTAATTTTATAACAAGTATGATCTTTTAGTGTTTTCCTATTTTCTTCATTTCTTGCTGAATACTCCAAGCGCATGTAAAAGGGATATTTTAAGTAACCTGGTAGTTGTTCAAGCAATAGACTGGAACTGCCACGTAATCAAACAATGATCACTTCAATGGATGAAGTACAGGATTACACCATGTACAACACCAATTTGGACGCTGTGAATCCCTTTATTGGTGTAAATATGAGATGTATGGTAAGTCAGATAATATCCAAAATCTTGAAACTTTCGTTGTCCTGGAGTGAGAATTGAACCCGCGTCTCCCGGATAGCGGGCATGCTCGGGATTTTCTCATGACAGTCGTTAAACCTCAAGATTCTCCGTTAGATTTTCTCATGATAGTCGTTAAAACTAAAAATTTTCCGTTAGAGTTTCTCATGATAGTCGTTAAACCTGAAAAAAAATATATATTTTGCGTTCTTCTTTTTCACAGACATTTCACATGAACTACTGGGACGTACTGCAGAGGAGAAAATATGTGTCAAGACAGCAAATCTGCAGCGGGACATACTGTACGCGTAGCTTAGATGGGAGGGAGACTTACTCCGGATTGATGCTCGACAGTGAAAAAATTCCGTTTTCACACTGAACATAACATAGAGAGCAATTCAATTCTTCTTTTTTCATGTAATGTAACATTACAATGCATGATTTATCTTTATTTACAGTCAACATTATTTTCTTATTACTTACAGTGCAAGGTTAATGTGCACGCTTTGTCTTTATACACAGCCAACATTAATCAAACAGGCGATTGATGGGATATCTGGCCTTTAGTACAACACAATCCCAAAGAACTGCATTTTATATCGATAGCGAATCTGAACGTGCTATGCTGATTAATCATCTAATTAAATATTAAGTATAAATTAGGTGAGTGGTATGGGTCCACAAAACAATTTTTTCAACCGAGTTTAAAAAGTTTAGATTTTTCTGCAAATGCATCAGAAGCAGAAATAAACACTTGCGCACTGTGGTGATCAAACCATTCTTTACCGAAAATTCGAAATTATATGCAAAACATTTCTCATGAGGATCTGTATCTGATGCAGGAAAAAATTTTCAAATCGGACTTTTAGAAGCAGAAATATTGGGAAACCCCATTTTAACTTTACGCCTCCTAGTGGAATATCTATGCATTACTCCAAAAGGAGTCTATACCTAAAATACCCGTCTATATAAATGGCATCAAAGGGAAGACAAAAATTATCGGATATTTAGAAGCAATTGTATGGAATAAAATGTATTTTGAATTTAATATCACCTACATTTACGCCACATTAAGATTGTACAGTATTTGCTTCTAAAAACCCATTGAAAAACATCTTCTTTAGTGTATGTCATTTGCTCCACTAGAGATGTTGAGCAATATCCTTTTTAAATAATGCACAGATTTTCCTCTAAGGGATAAAAGTCAATACCTTTTTTTCTTTTTCGCTATCCCTGTTTCCAGGAGATGTATTTGAGTTCTTTTTCCTTAACATAGCTTTTTCCATGAAGAGTATTTTTCGCTTGTTTTCAGCTCTTCCATCATAAAAAAATTCTTTCACTAGAAGGCGTGGAGTTATATCGGGTTTCCTTCTATATTTCTTTTTTCAATTCTTCAATTTTAAAATCTGTTTGACTGATACCTATATTTCTTTTTTCAATTCTTCCGTTTTAAAATCTATTTGACTCTGATACCCTTCTCCTATCAGAAACTTTTTATGCAGAATGTATCAATTTTCGTTACATACTTTTTAGCCGCTGTTGGAAGTAAGTAGTTGTTGCTATTTCTGGATTATCAATCGATTGTAGAAATGCTGTTGATTTTTTTTTCTAACAGATTAAGTTCACTTTAAATAATGTTGATAAAGTTTATTCGGGTCGGAAACTATTCAAAAGACGTGCTCATTACAACCGAAAATTCGGTGTCTTGTTTCTGTTACTTCCAATTTCAGAATAAGTTGCTTCCTCAACAGTTTGTGATAATGTGGTGGCACCCATTTAGTTTTCATCACGCCTTTTAAAAACAAATTGCGCTTCTGATAGCAGTTTTTCCGTCCGTCTGTCTCTATGTAAGTAGCATACCTCTGAAAGTATTTGTGAGATATCATACATTTTTTAATGTTTGGAAAACTTGAATTTTGAGAATAATGAAAAAGATGTGTTTAAAACATATATATATATTCCTCTTTTTTTGCTACTATATGAATTTTGAGAATGATGAAAAAGATATATATATTCCTCTTTCCTTGCTACTATATGTGCTAATTTTATGGCCGGTTAAGAAAAAAATGTTTCAGATACAGTTCAGAATGATGAATATTTTACGTACTTTTTATCGTAGTTCGTGTCTCTTCCACTTCTCTGTGTAAGTACATATTCATACTTCTACCAATATCTGATTTCTAAAAATGCAATAGAAATTTTTGTTTCGTGTGCTGAATATTTTTAACTACGTAAAACACTGCGTGCATTATGTATCTGAAATAGCAAATAACAATCCCGCGGGCTTAAATATATATTACAGTTTTATCGTCAAAAGTTCTTATAGGTGCTCGGTTTGAAGTTTTAATTTTACCTGGGGTATCTACCACCATATGGACTCTTTTATGTCTTCTTTTCACATAATGGAAGTTTGGCACGAAGTGGTTGTAAGTATATATTTCGATCTGCGTCATTTTCTGCAAAAAGTCCTACGGAACACGTTCTTTTGCATTGGAAAACTTTGTTTACTATATCATGAGCCTAACATCGAACGTACTCAAGTTCCATGTGTGTGAGTTGGATTAGAACTCAGACTCAGAAGTCTGAACAATCACAAAACCGTGACTTAGCCACTCAACAACTCAGTTAGTATTATGTTACTGTAAATGCGATAGGATATTACAAATCGATTTCAGTTATTATTATTTTTGTGTGCGTGCGTTAAAGGCAGTTTTCTTGTCTCGAACCTAGTTAAACTTCAATATATTAGAAACCTCATTTTGTTTCATTTCAGGCTGATGAAGAAGTACGTTACGCTAATGAGAAGTGCTTCCGTTGCATTATCGTGCGACGGGCTAATTTCCTCAGGGAACATATATTTCTTTTAAAGCAAATTACTCGAGAATTATATAACGCGAGACTAGGTGTATTTAAAAACCATTATGGTCACACAAATTCTTGTTGGAATCTCTTGTATGTATATGCGGTTATTTCAGTCTAGCGCAGAACAGCTGTTTCACCTTGATCAGCACTGTAAATAAGTCAAGCGACTAAATATTCCTTTGCTGTTGCAAATGTATTCCTCGCTTGGCCTTCGATGTCGCGAACTCTGACGTAACGTCTGACCGAAATTGGGACATCATTTCCTCACGCCATTTCTGTTTTAATGAGCTTCTCATTACGCGCACTTTCCAAACACGTCACTTGAGGCAACTTCGTTTTCATTACTAAGATGCACGAAGGAAACTTAATTCAGGTGTTTATTAGCGACGCTGAAGATGGGAGCAGAGGGAACCATGTGGTTATTCAAATTTTAGCGTATCCTGGTCATATTTCTGCAATGAAAAATAATGAGATTTTCCCCGAGAGCTCTTAATTAATCAGAAACAAAACTAAACATCAGCAGGTCGAGGTGTTTAAAGCTTAAATATTAAACAGTTTGCATAGTTAATCATACAACACGAGATTCAGATAAGACGAAACGCAACTTGAAAACCTGGAACGACATTCCGAAATGTTAGTGGGACAAATTTTACAACACCAACTGATGGTCTTCTGCAAACGTACTACTGATGCACGACTTAAATTCTTTCTTGAATGTAAGTCGAACATTTAGTAGTATTCTGGGTTTAATAGAAGCGGTACCAAGTTTTATCATATGCACTACCTAATACAGAAAATGCCACATTATGAAGTTACGCGAGAAAAAATATGGAACTTCGTGTACATGTAGACAAGTAGGAACTTTGTATATGTAGACAAGTAGGAAATATGAAACTTTGTGTACATGCAGACAAGTAGGAAATATGAAACTTTGTGTACATGCAGACAAGTAGGAACTTTGTACATGTAGACAAGTAGGAAATATGAAACTTTGTGTACATGTAGACAAGTAGGAACTTTGTACATGTAGACAAGTAGGAAATATGAAACTTTGTGTACATGTAGACAAGTAGGAACTATGGAACTTTGTGTACATGTAGACAAGTAGGAAATATGAAACTTTGTGTACATGTAGACAAGTAGGAACTTTGTACATGTAGACAAGTAGGAAATATTAAACTTTGTGTACATGTAGACAAGTAGGAAATATGAAACTTTGTGTACATGTAGACAAGTAGGAACTTTGTACATGTAGACAAGTAGGAAATATGAAACTTTGTGTACATGTAGACAAGTAGGAAATATGGAACTTTGTGTACATGTAGACAAGTAGGAACTTTGTACATGTAGACAAGTAGGAAATATGAAACTTTGTGTACATGTAGACAAGTAGGAAATATGAAACTTTGTGTACATGTAGACAAGTAGGAACTTTGTACATGTAGACAAGTAGGAAATATGGAACTTTGTGTACATGCAGACAAGTAGGTAGAAAATAAGTGATTTCATTTCTGAACGATTTTATGAATACGGTAGGCGAGAAGACAACATAAAATGTCCTGGGACAATATATCATAGCGTTACCAGGCTGGGATACACATTATAAACGAACCGTTCTGCCATTGAGGTTATAGTTTACGCTGAACTCTTCTGCCATCGAGTGGAAAAATAGTCTAATGGTGAGAGGTCTGCACGGAATGAATCGGGCTGTTTTCAGTTTAGATAACAATTCAAAAGGCCGGGCAGGGCTTTTTCCCAGACACTTATTGTCGGGTAGGAGCAAGTCTACCCATTCTTCTCAACCCAGTGGTAAAGAAAGATAAAAGTCGCGTTTCCGGATTTCCTGGCCAGTTTAACCGAACTGCTGGTTTTTTTGTACTTTCATAACGTAAGCAAGGGCGTAATCACAAAGGCGAGGAGAGGCACACACAATGTTTTTATCATCTGTAGGTATTAAGATGGTAATAATAATTTGGAGCTTGTTGACAACAAAAATATTCGACCTGGAGTTAAGAGGGGGACAGAGATATGTGTGTTTGTAGGTTTGTATCAGAGATTTCAACGACATCGTTTGTTTCTCCTGTCTCTAATCCGTATAGAGATTGACCTCTGTAGTATTACCGCTTATTAGTTCAGAAAAAGGGAGATTTTAGTTGCGTTTAGTCTTTAGTGTCTCTCTCTTTAACGGTTATTTTATTCGATAATTGCCAAACCAAACAGTAGCAACTATTTTTAGGCTTACATTCAACTAAATATTTCCAATAATCTCATTTCATAATTTAATTTTCACAATTTAATAAAATACAATGGAAAGACAAATGAACACAAAATTGTATATCACGGGCCATCCTGGGTTGTGCCAGGTTCTTCAGAAAGCCGTGCAAACTTCTATCCTGAGGTATCACTGATTTCGTTGTTGACTCTTGTCCAAATGTCATCGACATTACGAGGAGGTCGTCCAGAGGTCTTAAGTTGTCTGCCCATAAGGTCCCATGTTTTCTCTATTGGGCCGAAGTCTGGGGGATTGTGTTCTACGGGGCAGTACCTGTACCATTCTGGAACTGTCCGTTGATGTACACTGAGCACGCAGACATTATCTTGTTAAAACTGAGCATCCGAGATACCACGAAGATAGGCCACAAACTAGGCTGCAGGACCGGCTTGTGGCCTATCCTCTTGCTGGCATTATTCCCGCTATGTGTACGAGTGGTGAAAGTCTGTTGAAACGGATGGTACCCCTAAATGTGAGTCTAGGACGAGTAGTTGTTTGATGACCACAGATGATAGCAGGATCATCCCGGTAATCCCGTCGTTTCCAGAATCTCCATTGTCGATCGCCGTCACTGAGCAGAAGGAAGACTCGTCGTTGAATGTAACATTGTTGCATCCGCCTCGCTTCGCATGTCGGGTAAGGCCCCACTGCACCCTCGTGCAACGATATGATACGGTGTGGAATACTCTTGGCAATGGCTACCGAGAGTGCAATCTTGCTTTACCCAATCTGCGATTCACATTCCGTGTTAGTGAATGGATGTGCATATCTGCCTGTACACTTCGTCGAATGCGTTCCGCTGTGCATTGTGAGGCTGGTATGGATTTCCTTCAAATGCGGCGATCTGGGATTTCAGACATCGGCTTGCGCACCAGTTCCGCTACGATGATCACGCAACGTTCCTCCATTCACTGTCTCTACATTAGGTCGACAGTTCTTGTATCCAGATTCGACGCAGGGAGCAATCACACGTACGCAGCCCAGAGGTGAAGCTTTTGGTATAGGTGTTGTGTGATGGTAGGATTCCCAATGATATTGCACACGCATGCGTACTCCTTGCACGCGCTTTTATCAGAGATCACTCTGTTGCATTGGTGCAGAAATTGAACTAAGGACGACTGAACCTTGCTACGACTTACTCTTCTGCCATTTTATCTCCGTCATTTTTTACGGAACTGGTTCACAACTCAGGTCATTTACGTAACCTACCTAATACGTAGTAGAGGTCATACACAACAGAAATCATTAAACAAGAAAGATGACACCGAATTTTCGGATGTAATGAGCACGTCTTTTGAATCCGTTCTGACGCGAAATAAATTTATCAAAGCTATTTAAAGTCAAAGGAACCGATTTGGAAAACAATCAACTGGTTCCAACAATCGATAAAACATCCAGAAATAGAAACAACTATTTAGTTCCACTGGTGGATAAAAAACATATTACGAAAATTAACAAATGGCAAACAAAAAGTTTCACACACTAAAAGCAAGTTACCAGAGACAAAGAGATTTTCGAATCTAACAGTTAAAAGGAGAAATATAGAAGGAAACATAATATATTGGGTTCTCGAAAAAGTCATGGCGTACATTAGCCATGTTTTGCAAAGGTCATTTATTGATAGAAAGAACAAAGATCAATCAATGATATAATTTTGTTTGATAACCTTTTGCCATCTTTCAGTGAGCTGCAGAATACCTCGTTCATAGAAGGACCTGTATTTCTTGGCGAAAAACTTTACAAGGTGCTGATTTACAGCCTCATCTGAATTGAACGTTACACCACCCAAGGACTGTTGAAAAGAACGAAACAAGTAGAATCCTGACGGCGCAAAGTCAGGCGAGTATGCTGGGTGTGGCAACACATCCCACCCAAGCTCCAATAATTTTTGGCGGGTGATCAAATTTCCGTGTGGTCTCGCGTTGTCGTGATGGAACAAAACACCTTTACAATGAACGAGCTCTAGACGTTTCTGGATAATGGATTCGTTCAAACTGTTAAATTGCCGACAGTACACATTCGAATTGATTGTTTGGATCCGTGGTAGGAGCTCAAAAACACGACACCTTTAAAATCCCACCACGCTGAGACCAGAACTTCCGCTGATGAATGTCTGCTTTGGATGTCGTTTGAATCGAAGCAGCACGTCAGTACCCAGACCGTTTGCGCAGCACATTGTTGTACACAATCCACTTTTCTTCACCAGTTATCAGTCGCTTCAAAGAAGGATGGCTTTCATCAAGTTTAATAAGCATATCGCAGATGTTTTTACGCGCAGTCAATTGAGCTTCTCTGAGTTCATGAGGAACCCGCACATCGAGCTTGCTTACGTATCCCAGTTTCTTCAGGTGGTCGTGAACGCTTGAATGATGGATTTGCAATGTATCTGAAATCTCTCGTGTCGTGTAACGTGCGTTTGACTCGATCAATGCCTTGATTGGTCGTCATCATCCTCGCTGGGCCAGCCCGACCGAGGAGTATCGTTGAGGTCAAATCACCAGCACGGAATTTTGCGAACCACCGCTGGCACTGACGTTCTTGTAGAGCATTATCACCGTACACTCTACGCAACTTTTCATAAGCTTGACGCGCATTCTTCCCTTTACGGAAGTAAAACAGTAAAATATGGCGAAAACGCACAGTTTGGTCTTCCATCTTAAACTTGATCTCAAATCTCCGCAAATCAACCAAATAGCTCACTATTTCTTTTAAACTGCAGCCAGAACTGGCACCTGTCGAATGACATAGCGATAACAGAGCTGCGCATGCCTCTAGTACTTCCAAAACCGCCCAACCACCATCAGGTGCCAAAATACGTCATGACTTTTCCGACAACCCAATGAATCTACTTCTGCTAGCTGAAAAAAAATTGCAAAACGGAAAAGTATAAAATAGGCGAAAAACATTTGTCCTGGAGAAAGCTATGCTAAGGGAAAAGAACTTTTCAAATACGTCCCCTGAAAGCAGATATTGCTAATAAAAAAGATTTCTACCTTTACGCAGCTGCGGAAAATCTTTACGTTATTTAAAGAGGATGATATTCTGTTGTAGCGAATGGCATACAGTAAAGAATAAATTTCTCAATAGCGTTTTTAGAAGCGGCAATACAGCTGCAAACTGCCGAAACACCACCTGTCGACAGAACTGTGAACTAGAAATTTCCTTATGTACTAGCCTAAAGTGTTCTACAAGGGAATTGGCATCCGGTGTTGAAAGAATTTTTTAAATCGAGCATGTGAAAGAAGTGATACTGAGAAAAAAGAATAAGCACTTGCGCTCCTAGCGGCGAAAGGGTGCAATACTTTCGAAAGAAAGCACACACCACAGAGATTGCATAGTTAGTGGTATCTGACCGAAGAAAAAAGTTTTTGAATCGGGTTTTTAGTCCCGCAGATATTTCTGTAAACGGAAACGTGAACTATCGCCCTCTTGTGGCAGATCTGTGCACTGAGAAAAAAGTTTGAAATTATATGCGAAACATGCCTGCCCCTCCCTCCCCGGAAACACTCTCTAACAAAGAAGTAATTTTTTAAATCGGACTCATAGAAACAGAGATATCGATAAAAAAATAAGGTATGGCTTTACGCCCCTGGTGGAAAAAGCATGTATTATTTTAAGAAGAAAGATTGCCAAAAGGTGTTTTGATGTGAGCGGTATCAGTCCAAGGAAAATTTTTTTCCATCTAGTTTTCAGGAGCTCAGATTTTAATGCAAATACATCAGACGCAGAAATTAACTCTTACGCCCCTTGGTGGCCAAACCATTCTGTATCAAATATTAGAAATTATACTCAATTTCCTATCAGGAGTTGTATCCGGTGCAGAAACAATTTTTCAATTCGGAGTTTTAGAAGCAGAGATATAAAGGAAAACGCAATTAACATTTACGCCCCCTAGCGGAAAGTCTATGAAATACTTGAAAATTTTGAAATTATATGAGAAACATTTTACCTCGGAAACGCTATCTAACAAACAAGAATTTTTTCAAATCCGACTTTTAGAAGCAGAGATATTGTCAGAAATAGGATATTCGTTTACGACCCTTGGCGGAGGAACCATGCAGTATTTTAGGAAAATATTCTGAAATGTTTATCGGAATGAGCGGTATCGGCTCACGAAAGAAATTTTTCAATCGAGCATTTAGAAGCTCAGATTTTACTGCAAATGCATATGAAACCAAAATTAATGCTCACGCCCCGTGGTGGCAAAACTATATTTTACAAAAAATTATAAATTGCAATCAAAACATTTCCCACCAGGAGCTGTATCTGGCGCAGGAAGAATTTTTCAAATCAAAGCTTTAGAAGCAGAGATATCGGGAAAAACGCAATTTACTTTTACGCCCCCTAACGGAGAATCTATGCGTAACTTGAAAAGGTGACTATATCTAAAATAGTCTTCGACATGAACGGAATCCAAAGGTAAAATATTTTTTTTGAATTGGATGTTTAGAAGCAAATATATGGAATAAAATGTTTTTTGAATTCGATATCATCTGCCTTTACGCCCTCCAAAATTGTGCGTCTTAAGGAAAACCAAGCAAAGGATCATCATTCGCACATTTCAAGCTTTCTAAGGCAAAAATAATTTTTCAAATCGGACTATTAGTTGTAGAGTTATCGTGTCTACAGACGGACGGACAAACCGATAACATAACCACGATCTTATTTTACAAAAGACTTGCTAAAAACTGCAAACTCTGATAAGAATATCCCCATTGGTAAGAATGTAGTTGATGGTAATACAATGAAAATAAGACGGGAAGGCATCTTCCAAAGTGATGGAAATCCAAGATGGCGGCTATATTTCAAAATGGCTACATCTGTTTAGATTTTGTTTCAACTTTTTTTACACATGATACAAAAGAATATTTGGTATCGATTTATACGTATGTTTTTGAGGTCAAGAATTTCCTTTTTCATGTTAAAAATAGGGTAAGAATCAATATAGGTCTATTTTGTCGCATATGCTTGGTAAAGTGAAATAAAAGAGAACTCGATATATCTTCTTAGCAACAAAAATGAGTATTTGTTTAATGCCTGAAGCGTACTGAATATTATCAAATTTGAACGTAGGTTTTTAAAAACATACCTTTTATCGACACCGGCCGACTCCACATCATTTTTAGCACGTCTTTTGTAAAAAAAGATCGTGCTTATGTAATCGGTTTGTCCGTCCGCCTGTACCCACAATATCTCTCCTACTATTAGACCGATTTGAAAAATTCTTTTTGCATTGGGAAACTTGAAATATGAGTGATAATCCTTCATTTAGTTTTTTTTTACGATGTACAATTTCGCCTCTAGAGGGCGTAAATGCAGATGATGTCGAATTCAAAAATACGTTTTATACCACATATTTGCTTCTAAACATCAGTTTGAAAAAATTGTTATCTTTCGATTCCATTTATGTCGAAGGGTACTTTAGATACAGTTACTTTTTCAAATTGCGCATAGATGTTCCGCTAGGGGGCGTAAAAGTAAATTACACTTTTCCCGATAACTCTTCTTTTCAAACTCTGATTTGAAAAAAAATTCTTCAGCGGATACATCTCCTGATGGAAATTATTTTGGTTATAATTTCAAATTTTTGGTAAATAATACTTTGGCCACCAGGGAGCGTAAGTGTTAATTTTTGCTTCTGATGTATTTACCATAAAATCTAAGCTTCTAAAATATCGATTGAAAAATTCTTTCATGGACTGATGCCACTCACATCGATAAACCTTTCTGAAATATTTTTTTATAAAATATTCTACAGTTTCTCCGCCAGGGGGCGTAGACGTACATCTTATTTTTGTCGATATCTCTACTTCTAGGAGTCCGTTTGGAAAAATTCCTTCTTTCTTGGATAGTGTTTTCTGTGTGACATGGTTTACATATAATTTCAAAATTTTCAAGTAATTCATAGTCTTTCCGCTAGGGGGCGTAGCGGTAAATTGCGTTTCCCCCTATATCTCTGCTTCTAAATATCCGTTTTAAAAAATGTTTTTTTCACAGGATACAGGTCCTGATGGGAAATAGTTTGCACATAATTTCAAATTTTTGTAAAAACATGGTTTGGCCACCAGGGGGCGTAAACCTTAATTTCCACTTCTGATGTATTTGCAGCAAAATATGAGCTTCTAAATTCTCGATTGAAAAAAACGTCTTTTGTTGACGGACACTATTCATGTTGACAAATCTTTTAAAACATTTTCTTTTTGAAATAATGCATGGTTCCTATGCCAGCTGGCGTTGATATATATTTATTTTTGTCAATATCTCTAATTCTAAGAGTACGATTTGAAAATTCCTTCTTTGTTGGATAGTGTTTCCGATGCGAAATGTTTTTCCTATAAATTCAAAATTTTCAAGTAAATCATAGACACAAAAGGTAAATTGCGTTTTCTGTGATATTTCTGCTTCTAAAACTCCGATTTGAAAAATTCTTCCTGTATCGCATACAAGACCTGATGGAAAATATTTTTCACAATTTCTAATGTTTGGTGAAGAACAGTTTGGCCACTATTGGTCATAAGTGTTAATTTCTGCATCTGATGAGTTTGTAGCAAAATCTGGGATTCTGAAAACTCGACTAAACTTTTTTCTTAGACCGACACCGCTCATATGGATAAACCTTTTGAGAATACCTTCTTCCTAAAATAATGCATGGTTTTCTCACCAGGGGACGTAAAGTCAGATCTTTTTTTTTTTTTTTTTTTTTTGTGGATATCTCTGTTTCTCAGAGTTTGTAAGCTCACGATTCCGTTTACAGCAATATTTACGGGATTAGAAAAACCATTGAAAAAGGTATTTCTTCCGTCAGATACTATTGTTTTCCAAACCAGTTCCATTGACTTTGAATAGCTTTGATAAATTTAATTTGCGTCAGAACGGAATCAAAAGACGTGTTTATTACACCTGAAAATTCGGTGACATTTTTCTTGTTTTTTCTGTCCTTAGAGTTTTACTTAACATTATTCGATGTATATACTTGTTTATTTTATTATTGTTTTGCATTCTATGCTCCTGCTTTAAAAAAAGAAAAAAAAAAAAAAAAAGATATTTCCCTACAAATTGAAGGAGCTCTATAGGCTTTATTTTCTCGGTAATCAGTCGTGGTGCATTTGTTTGTCGGCAGTTATGTTTTTCTTTGTTACTTTTAACATCTGAAATGCCTGCCATGTAAATGGAACTTTATCGTTAATTTAAATGCTCAGTAGAACACTAAAAGTTTGAGGTTGTTAGGTTTAACTGCAAATCAATCGTAAAAACACTACATATCTGATTTCTTGTAAGGTTTATCTGTAGACTTTAAACCTGCTTTAATCACTTTTCGTTGAAACCGGTTACTTGACTTTCGGTTTGTGCTGCAAAGTACTAAACTAGGCATACGATAAACTTTTATAAGTCTAAATACCATAAATGAATCAGATGACTTGTGTTTTGATTCCACCTTTATTAATCGTTACGACACTTCATTCGGCTTGCCCTTTTTCCAACACAAATCACATAAACACTTGCTCAATCCAACACGTAAATAAAATTATCTTCATCCCAATTTTGAGCATAAGACTATCCCTCGTTGGTGAATAAGTATACAAACCTATTCGTCAAGTATACAAAAGTACCTTCAGAATGTAGTATACAAAACACATTTGTAATATACACATTCCTCAAGAATCAACTATGAAATATTGCCTAAAAATCGTTTAGGAAAACATAGAAACATTGCCTATTAAATACAGCTCAGGGAGAGTCGCCTCTTTATAGTCAAATCAACATTTCCTCCAAAACGTTGTACATACAAGCTCTTATCTCTCATTAGCTGTACTTTGACCTGTTGGAAGGTTGTTGCCGAAGTTAAATTCGTCTAAAAGGAATATATGGTCGCAAGTCAGAAAAACCTTTAACGTGAAGAAACCAAATGTTCATTAAAAACAACAGAAACTCAAAGGGAAGGTTTAATTAGATGTATACGTCACAGATCTATGATTTTCACCCAAGATTTTTATCATTACTTTTATAATTCAGGTATTATTTGCAATGAAGACAACGTCGCAGGAATATCTGAGTAGTTAGTCGGTTTAATGATAGTTTCAGGCTCCAATAAATGCATTTAAGGACATAGTCAACTCGCGTATTGAAGGGTTTATGTGGTAAGTAGTAGTTTTGCCTTTGCCCTTTCCTAGATCATCATTTTCCCTTTGATCTATTTATTGTCGCAATTGCGTCAGTGCATAAATTTGCAACTTACGCTTTTATGCGCAGCGTAGCAATGTTGAGATTTCTCAATATTTCGTGAACAGCACACTTTTTCCGCGATTAGCCACCGGAACCTTCAAAAGGAGATATACGTCACAGGTCTATTGTTGACCTGTGACGTATATCTCCTTTTAAGGTTCGCTGAGAGTATCCACATATACCTCCTTCTCCTTTTCAAGGAGGTATACTTAGATACTCTCCTACCCACCAGAACCGTGAAAGCAGTGTTGGCGTTTTCCCATCAGAACCTTGTAAAAATGAATCGTAGAGTCTCGCCAGAACCTTGAAATAAAAATGTGGATAATAGCCGCCATAACTTTGAAACGGAGAGTCAGATATTTGCCAAAATATTACACTCTCGCAGCATAAAACAGTGCCTGGAATAATCCAGCTTTAGTCTGTCAGAAACTGTCGACAAAGATCTGCTCAGAAACCATGTTACTTAAAGCCTACTGAATTTCCTGTCTAGTTACATAACACACGCACTCACATACACATTCACCCATACTGAAACATCGGCAATATAAAATACTTGAATACGTTTCACTATATCACTCATCATCATTGTGAATAATTACCAATCCACTGATAGATGAAGGTCTCCAAAAGTTTCTTTCGTAACGCTCTCACTTGCGCCGGTCTCCTCCACATCACTCTCGCATGCTTTCGAATTTCGTCTACTTATCTCCCATGTGGTCTTCTTCTTGATCTTTTCCTATCTCTTAAAATCCAGTGTAGGATTTCGGTTGTCCATCTGTGGTCCGTTCTTCTGGCAACACGTCCAGCCCATTGCCATTTCAGCGATTTTAATTTGATCATGGTGTCTTCCACTCTTGTCATTTTCCTTATCCATCAGTACCTCTTTTTATCTTTCCTGGTTACATCAAACATACATCTGTTCATGCTTCTTTCAGTTGCCTGCAGCCTCTGTATGTCTTTTTTCAGTTAAAGTCAGGTCTCTGCTCCGTACATAAGCACTGGCAGGATGCATTGATTAAACACTTTTTTCGAAAGACATAACGGCATATTGCTATTAAAAAGTATACTGTATCTTCTAAAGGCTCTCCAACCAAGTTTTATACGTCGATTTATATCTTCATCAATGTGAGCGTTGCTTGATATCTGCTGTCCAAGGTAAATGTATATATATATATATATCATCATCATCATCATCATTGTCAACCATTATCGATCCACTGCTGGACGAAGGTCTCCCCAAGTTTCCTCCACAACGGTCTGTCTTGTGCCAGTCTCCTCCATGTCACCCCAGCATACTTTCGAATTTCATCCACCCATCTCCCATGTGGTCTTCTTCTGGGTCTTTTCCTGTCCCTTGGAATCCAATCTAAAATTTCGGCTGTCCATCGATGATCTGTCCTTCTGGCAGTATGTCCAGCCCATTGCCATTTCAGGGATTTAACTCTGATCATGATGTCTTCCACTCTTGTCATTTTTCGGATCCACGAGTTCCTCTTCTTATCTCTCCTGGTTACACCAAGCATGCACCTCTCCATGCTTCTTTGAGTTGTCTGCAGCCTTTGTATGTCTCTTTTAGTTAAGGTCCACGTCTCTGCACCATACGTAAGCACTGGAAGGATGCATTGATCAAACACTTTTCTTTTAAGACATAATGGCATATTGCTCTTGAAAATTATGCTGTTTCTTCCAAAAGCTCTCCAGGCAAGTTTTGTACGCCGATTAATTTCTTCATCAATGTGACCCTCACTTGATATCTGCTGTCCAAGATAAACGTACGTGTCTGTTATCTCCAGCTTTTCTCCATCAATCGATAAATCTTCATTTCCTGTAAAAGCATTGAACATCACTTTTGTCTTCTGAAAGTTCATTTTTAATCCCACTTCTTTACTCTTGTCCGCAAGTTCCTGGATCATACTCTGCAGCTCTGATGGGGTAGTGGCAAAAATGACTACGTCATCAGCAAAACGAAGGTGGGTTAGATAATCTCCATTAATCTTTATCCCCTTGTTTTCCCAGCTCAGCGACTGAAAAACACCCTCCAATGTGGCATTGAAGAGCTTCGGAGATATGGTGTCACCTTGTCTCACTCCCTTTCCAATTTTTACGTGTGTTGTATTTTCAAACAGCCTAATCTTTGCACTTGCATTTTCATAGATGTTATTAATAATATTAATGTATGCATCTTCAATACCGCAGGTTTTCAGAGCCATTGTAACTGCTGATGGTTTCACCGAATCAAAGGCTTTTTCATAATCGATAAAAGCCATGCACAATGGAAGTTTATATTCCCTCGCTCTTTCAATTAGTTCTCTCAGCACGTGGATATGATCTATTGTGCTGTAGCCACTCCTGAATCCAGCTTGTTCTCTCGGTTGAGCCATGTCCAGTGTTACCTTCAAGCGGTGTGAAAGAACTTTAGTGAAGATTTTATAAACTACTGATAGGAGGCTGATAGGTCTGTAGTTTCCGAGATCCTCAATGTCACCTTTCTTATGTAGCAGGATCATTGTAGCGGTGTTCCAATCCTCAGGAATCTTTCCTTCATTAAGGCATCGAGTGAAAATTTGGGCGAGTACTGTTTCGATTTCTCCACTTGCTTCTTGTATGATGTCTACAGTAATTCCATCTTCTCCTGGAGCTTTTCCTCGCTTCATGTTCTTGATTGCATGTGCAACTTCTGCTGGAAGGACTGGAGGAACTCTGGTACTGGTATCTTTCATGATGTCTGGAGTGCATATATCATCCCTTTCATATAATTTGGAGTAGAAATCTTTCACTCTTGTCAAAATTTCGCCTCTATTTCTTGTTACAGAACCATCTTCTTTTCTCAGTGCCATAATCTGTTTTCTTCCCTTACTGAGATGTCCCTTTGCTATCTTTAGGCTTTGGTTGTTTTCAATTGCTTTCCTCACTAGTTCACAGTTGAATTTCCTTACGTCTTCAGTGATACTTTTTCTTACTGTCTTGCATAGCTCTATATATTCCACTTTGGAAGTCACATCTTTAGTTGTCCTCATCTCTCTTCTTTTTTGCATCAACATTTTGGTTTTTCCTGATAATTTGTTCACATGCAATTTGTTCTTAGACCCAGCTAATTTTGTTGCTGTTTCCATAAGAGCTTTGGTTACTTTTCTGTTAACTTCAGAGATGTCCACTTCTTCCGATGTTAGGCCTTCTAAAGCAGAGAACCTGTTCTTCAGTTCTAACTTGAAGGTATTATGGTGTTTTTTAAGGTTGGTTATGTCAATAGATTTTGTTTGTCTTATGAGCTTGCCACGTTCAAGTTTAGTGTTGAGGTGCATCTTACATCTCACCAATCTATGGTCACTACCTGTGTTGAACTTGTTTAGCACACTGCAGTCTTCTATGACGAATTTTTTGTTACACATAATAAAATCAATTTCACTTGTCGTCCCATTTGGATGTCTCCATGTCCATTTCCTGTGTGGCTTTTTCTTGAAGAAGGAGTTCAAGATGAAAAACCCTTCTGCCTCTGCAAACTCAACGAGAGTATTTCCACGCTGGTTTCTGTTGCCATGACCGAATTTACCTACTGAAGTTTCATTCTGTTGCCGTTGCCCTATTTTTGCATTGAAATCTCCCATAATTATTTTCAAGTGCTGCTTACCTTTATTATTTAGATGACAAATTTCCTCATAAAATTCTTCAATTTCTTCTTCAGGATGACTTGTGGTGGGTGCATAAGTTTGAATAATCTGAGCCTGGTATCTTTTCGAGAGTTGGATAACAAGTCGTGCAGCTCTGTCAGAGGAACTTTCAACTTCTACAACTTTATCCTTCAGTTTCTTGTTTATTATAAATCCAACACCACTAGTTCTGCCAGTATCTGTCCCACGATAGTAGAAGAGATGTCCACTTTTCAGTTCGATGAGATCTTCTCCTTTTCTCCTTACCTCACTTAGCCCCACGATGTCCCACTTGATCCTTTGTAGTTCCTCTTCCAATTCAAGAAGCCTTGAATCAGAAGATAGGGAGCGTCCATTGTACGTTGCCAAGGTCAGCATCAGATGGCAGCCTAGTCCGGTCCTCCGGGGATTCTTAGCACCCTCTGCCTTCATGTCGCACTGGCCGCTGCCTTGGCCAGGTACATTCCAGCTGCCGGAGACTGAGGGCCAAGATTTAAGTTGTGGAATCATTTTGGAGGGGTTTGGCCATAACTCACCACGCTGGCCAAGCGGGTTGGTGAGTGTGGGATAGAATTTCCTCTAATCCCGATGGTATAGTTATACCGCTATGGGCGGTCGTCAGAGCCCCTTTAGTGGGAACAGGATGCACCACGAGAAGGCGGGGTTGACATTTGTCAAGGAGAGGCTGTGATGTTACGCATCACCTGACCTTACATCCCTATATATATATATATATATATAGGTTACTTTCAGCTTTTCTCCATAAATCCATAAATCTTCATTTCTTATGAAAGCGTCGTACATTATTTTTGTCTTCCGAAAGTTCATTTTTAATCCCATTTCTTTGCTCTTGTCAGCAAGTTCCTGGATCATACTCTGCAGTTCAGAAGGGGAAACTGCGTAACGTACTACGTTATTAGCAAAACGAAGGCGAGTTAAATAATCTTCATTAACCTTTATCACTTTGTTTTCTCAGTTCAATCATTGAAAAACATTTTGAAATAAGATATTAAAGTGTTTGGAGGACATGGTGTCACCTTGTCTCACTCCTTTTCCAATTTTTATTGGTGCTGTATCTTCAACTTTCACTCAAGTAATTTAGCACGGTATCATCTCCTCTTTGATTAAACCTATGCTACTGAAAATTTCAATGTAACATTTTAAAATGCCTACGAAATTTATATTTTTCAGTAGCTCGTATTTCGGCATATACCGTATATGAAGAGTGTAAAACTGGATGTTGTTCATACCGAAACGGCATCTGTCCGTCTGGATGCTGCCTTGATATCTCCAAGCGTTTTTGTCCCATGTGGTTCAGCAAACTATTTCTCCATGGGATAGCCTGAGCAATGAGAGGTACTGTCAATGTCTTTCATTCTACACATACACAATCTCTATTTCAAGTCTTGCCGCTAGAAGTGTACGCACACAAGGAAATTGACTTTGATATATAT
This sequence comes from Macrothele yani, assembly GCA_039090855.1. Taxonomy (NCBI): domain Eukaryota; kingdom Metazoa; phylum Arthropoda; class Arachnida; order Araneae; family Macrothelidae; genus Macrothele; species Macrothele yani. The sequence continues at coordinate 14,621,669 of CM077002.1, read as the reverse complement.
TTTCCCCTGGCTCCAAATTTCCGATTAAAAAAAAAAACATTATTTGCCACTTTACACTATGAAAGCTTTAAAAGGAGAGGAAAACTAGTCTATTCCGGTAATTCATACAATTTTCACGATAGAGTAAATTGGTGTTCTGTTTCCATGTTTGTCTGAATTTGTAATTTCCGGATTCGAAGAATTTCTTTTTCTAAAAAGTGGAGTCCATTTTGAGAAACGTTTGTCGTACAATTACTAATTTTCAATAAAAAGCTTATGACGAAGTAAATTTCTCCATCTTTGTCGAAGCCGGTAATCGAAACCGGGTCCCCTCATTCTGGAGTAAGTCGATCTCCCAACTGAGCTACGCGGACATATGCTCTTGCTGCTATCTGCTTTTATATCATGTGCGTCCTGCGATGCAGGCACGTCACAAGCTTTACCGCCACTAGAAAGTAAAAATGCACATTTCTGTCTGAAACCATATGGTTGCTTCTAAAATGTAGTCTGAAATATATTTTAGTCATTGGTTACCTGCATGAGTACTAGCAGTCTGTTTATGTTTTTAACCTCCCGTTTTTCCTCACAAGTGCGGAATATATATTTTATTATTTTCCGGTTCTAAGTGTCCCAGAAAAGTTGTTTTTGGACCAAATAACTTCAAAAGTGACTTCTGAAGGATTCAAGGAACATCGAAATGCGACTCTCCACGTTTTCCAAAATCTGTCATGAAGTTGTAAATCGGCTATTTTAATGGGAATACAACGTTTAATTTTAATGCGTTGACAACGAATGGAATTTTATTATATATTTTCTTTCTGTTAAGTAGCCTCAAATGAAAGTATGGTTGAGATATATCTGCAGACCTGTTCTAAATGCTTCAGAAAAGTTGTTTTCGGACCAAATAACTTCGAAAAGGACGTCTGAGCGATTCAATGAACATCCAAATGCGATTCTCCATGTTTCCCAAGATCTGCAATAAAGTTGGTAAATCGGCTATTTCCATGCAAATACAACGTTCAATTTTAAAGCGTTGATAACGAATGGAATTTTATTATATATTTTCTTTCTGTTAAGTAGCCTCAATGAAAGTATGGTTGCGATAGATCTGCAGACCGTGGAGCTGAAATTCTTATGGAAAGGACCTACCGTCAAAAAATATTTTGCTCCCTGTCATGTACTTTCGCGAAATGTGGAAATTGACATTATTCCGGTGGAAATCAAAGCTAGGTGGATTGGATGTTGTCTAACTAATTGAAGACTTTACCAAAAAATTATAAGGAACCTCCTTAATTTAGCGTGGATTTTGCAAAACATTGATGGGCCAAACAATTCTGGTTGATGGTATTGCGCGTCATAATTTGATTTTGGAAAAATGGAGCAGGTGTTGATCAGATACATGGCGATTTTGATCGCTCTAGTAGCTAATACATTGCTGTTCACTCAAGAAACTCATCATCATCATCATCATTGTCAACCATTATCAATCCACTGCTGGACGAAGGTCTCCCCAAGTTTCCTCCACAACGGTCTGTCTTGTGCCAGTCTCCTCCATGTCACCCCCGCATACTTTCGAATTTCATCCACCCATCTTCCATGTGGTCTTCTTCTGGGTCTTTTCCTGTCCCTTGGAATCCAATCTAAAATTTCGCTGTCCATCGATGGTCTGTTCTTCTGGCAGTATGTCCAGCCCATTGCCATTTCAGGGATTTAACTCTGATCATGATGTCTTCCACTCTTGTAATTTTTCGGATCCACGTGCTCCTCTTCTTATCTCTCCTGGTTACACCAAGCATGCACCTTTCCATGCTACTTTGAGTTGTCTGCAGCCTTTGTATGTCTCTTTTAGCTAAGGTCCACGTCTCTGCACCACACGTAAGCACTGGAAGGATGCATTGATCAAACACTTTTCTTTTAAGACATAATGGCATATTGCTCTTGAAAATTATGCTGTTTCTTCCAAAAGCTCTCCAGGCAAGTTTTGTACGCCGATTAATTTCTTCATTAATGTGACCCTCACTTGATATCTGCTGTCCAAGATAAACGTACGTGTCTGTTATCTCCAGCTTTTCTCCATCAATCGATAAATCTTCATTTCTTGTAAAAGCATTGTACATCACTTTTGTCTTCTGAAAGTTCATTTTTAATCCCACTTCTTTACTTTTGTCAGCAAGTTCCTGGATCATACTCTGTAGCTCTGATGGGGTAGTTGCAAAAATGACTATGTCATCAGCAAAACGAAGGTGGGTTAGATAATCTCCATTAATCTTTATCGCTTTGTTTTCCCAGTTCAGTGATTGAAAGACATCTTCCAATGTAGCATTAAAGAGCTTCGGAGATATGGTGTCACCTTGTCTCACTCCTTTTCCAATTTTTATGTGTGTTGTATTTTCAAACAGCCGAATCTTTGCACTTGCATTTTCATAGATGTTATTAATAATATTAATGTATGCATCTTCAATACCGCAGGATTTCAGAGCCATTGCAACTGCTGATGGTTTCACCGAATCAAAGGCTTTTTCATAATCGATAAAAGCCATGTACAATGGAAGTTCAACTTCCCTCGCTCTTTCAATTAGTTCTCTCAGTACGCGGATATGATCTATTGTGCTGTAGCCACTCCTGAATCCAGCTTGTTCTCTCGGTTGAACCATGTCCAGTGTCACCTTCAAGCGGTGTGAAGGAACTTTAGTGAAGATTTTATAAACCACTGATAGGAGGCTGATAGGTCTGTAGTTCCTGAGATCCTCAATGTCACCTTTTTTATGTAGCAAGATCATTGTAGCGTTGTTCCAATCCTCAGGAATTTTCCCTTCATTAAGGCAGCGAGTGAAAATTTGGGCGAGTACTGTTTCGATTTCTCCACTTGCTTCTTGTATGATGTCTACAGTAATTCCATCTTCTCCTGGAGCTTTTCACCGCTTCATGTTCTTGATTGCATGTGCAACTTCTGCTGGAAGGACTAGAAGAACTCTGGTACTGGTACCTTTCATGATGTCTGGAGTACATGTATCATCCCTTTCATATAATTTGGAGTAGAAATCTTTCACTCTTGTCAAACTTTCGGCTCTATTTCTTGTTACAGAACCATCTTCTTTTCTCAGTGCCATAATCTGTTTTTTCCCCTTACTGAGATGTCCCTATGCTATCTTTAGGCTTTGGTTGTGTTCAATTGCTTTCCTTACTAGTTCACAGTTGAATTTCCAAACGTCTTCAATGATACTTTTTCGTACTGTCTTGCATAGCTCTATATATTCCACTTTGGGAGTCACATCTTCTTTAGTTGTCCTCATCACTCTTCTTTTTTGCATCAACATTTTCGTTTTTCCTGATAATTTGTTCACATGCAATTTGTTCTTAGACCCAGCTAATTTTGTTGCTGTTTCCATAAGAGCTTCGGTTACTTTTCTGTTAACTTCAGAAATATCCACTTCTTCCAATGTTAGGCCTTCTAAAGCAGAGAATCTGTTCTTCAGTTCCAATTTGAAGGTATTAAGGTGTTTTTTAAGGTTGGTTATGTCAATACATTTCGTTTGTCTTATGAGCTTGCTACGTTCGAGTTTAGTGTTGAGGTGCATCTTACATCTCACCAATCTATGGTCACTGCCTGTGTTGAACTTGTTTAGCACACTGCAGTCTTCTATGACGAATTTTTTGTTACACATAATAAAATCAATTTCACTTGTCGTCCCATTTGGATGTCTCCATGTCCATTTCCTGTGTGGCTTTTTCTTGAAAAAGGAGTTCAAGATGAAAAACCCTTCTGCCTCTGCAAATTCTACGAGTGTATTTCCACGCTGGTTTCTGTTGCCGTGACCGAATTTACCTACTGAAGTTTCATTCTGTTGCCGGTGCCCTATTTTTGCATTGAAATCTCCCATAATTATCTTCAAGTGCTGCTTACCTTTATTATTTAGATCACGAATTTCCTCATAAAATTCTTCAATTTCTTCTTCATGGTGTATGGTGGAACTCATACAGTGTATTAAATTCGTTTATTTTTGTGGTGTAGTAAGCATAAAGATTCTTCAAGCTTTCGCACTCCACTGGGAGGCTTTTTCAAGGCAAAGATAGACATAAAAATGCAGAGAATTGGAACACGTAAGAAACAAAGATGATTTCGTGAAAATAACTTAGGTGGCATCACGTGCATATTACATGAATTTTTGTCAGGCAATCCTACGGTGCGCCAAGATGTGTTTCCATCTTTTTATAACGCATGCCAAACCATTGGTGTTCAGTAGAGACCTTAATTATCATAGCATGCTAGTTTGTTGGAGATAATTTTGACTGTTTCCCTGCTGAAAGTCTCTTTAAAGTTCGTGTAAGGGGCATTTTTTCTAATACCATTCTATATAGGTGCGGGCGATGAATGTATGACTGAATGAAGACTGCCATCAACAAAACAGTCGAAATCCTATCCAGCAAACTATTGATAGCATGCAATAATATGGTTTCTTCTGAACTACCAGTGGTTTGGCATGCGTTATTAAAAGATGAAAACACATCTTGCCGTACCGTATGATTGCGTGACAAAAATTCATGTAATATGCTCGTGATGTCACCCAAATAATTTCCAAAAATCATCTTTGTTTCTTGCTTGTTCCAATTCTTTGCATTTTTATGACTACCATTGCCTTGAAAAAGCCTCCCAATGGAGTGCGAAAGCTTGGTGAATCTTTGTGCTTGCTACACAACAGAAATAAGTGGATTTAATATGCTATATACGTCTCTTGAGTATTCAGTCTGGTGTATTTATAATAACGTTTGATTGATGGTTTAACGACCACCGTGATAAATTCTATGGGCTATAAGCAGTCGCCCGTCCCTAATTTAGAGACACTGCTTCCAAGGAAGGGAGAGAACCAGTGTCCTAAGGCAAACACAACATGTATGTGTCACTGGGATTCGAATTTGGGCCCCTGTAGGACAAATGATCAGAAGCCATCGCTTAGCATCACCGGGGCGGCACAATAACGTTTGCTGTGTACTTCGTCGTACAAATTCAATCATACTTTAAGAAAAATGCCTTTTACAAGTAGGGCACATCAATGAACCTTTCAAACTACAAGCTATGCGAAACCGTCATGTCAGTTATGCATGATGTTAAGTTGGTTAATTAACAACGAAAATGCGACTGGGATAAATATTAGGTTTCTTTGTTGCACGCTGTCATGATCCACACAAAAGTCCTTTCATTGAACCAATCTACGTAATGACTTGCGCGGTGAAGTTATATCTCTTGTGACGTACCTGCCAGCAGGACGCACACCACATAAAGGCAGATAGGATTCAGAACAAACGTCCGCGTAGCTCAATTGGTAGAGTGACTTATTCCGGAATGAGGGGACCCGGGCTCGAATCCTGGCGTGGACAGAAATGACGGAGGAATTTACTTGTTTAAAATGGCGCCCGAACTATCCGGATGACCCGACCGTTCAAAATCTCGCATTGGTGTGATGTTATTTCCACACCGCGAGATAGGAAAAATCAGAGAATCCCTTCTCCAACGCTTCGAAAAATAAATGTGTGTGACGTTGCATTCCACACACCAGATTGACTGGGAGTTCTCACGTGCACGTTTACAGTGGATGGCTGCCTGCAAAGATTCATGGTCACGGCTGACCCGTGGGCCATGCCCCCGGCCCTCTTTCGGGGGGATGTGACGTACCTGCCAGGAGGACGCACGCGACATAAAGGCAGATAGGATTCAGAACAAACGTCCGTGTAGCTCAATTGGAGGAGTGACTTATTCCGGAATGATGAGACCCGGGTTCGAATCCTGGTGTGGACAGAAATGAGGGAGAAATTTACTTCATTATACTCTGACGCTATGTGTGATGACAAAGATTTTCATTTATCATGACCTTTCAAGAAAGAGTCATTGTGTCTAAGACTTTCACCATGCGGCTCACTGTTTACCTAAAGTTGGCATCGTTGCGAGCTTCAATTCGAGCTCTCTTCGTGCCTTTTTGACAGACCTTGTTGTCAAAAGATGTCCCCGTCGAAGAAATGCGTTGATATATTTGACTTTCTTTCAAGCTAAAGAAACGGGACATATCACCATCTGGGCCTACTTGGTTAGTAGTGCAATTTTTATCTGCATACGAATTTGTTGCTTATCTTTCCCTTCTGAATATTAGGAATTTGAAAAACGGGAATGAACCGTATTAAACTAGGAAATAATTAACTGGTATTTTACTAAACCTGCTTTTGGTATCTCAAACGTAACATTCCATGCAGGAATACAATGAATATTTATTATCTGTGACTACACTGGCGGAAAGTGCAAAAAGAACACCAAGAAGGAATTGGCGGACGATCATGAAATTTATATATGTTAATCGGGTCGAGTTTAGGTAGATGTGATGTTAATTTCGGGACTAACCGGTGAGCGCTTACGCCACAGCACGGCATAATATGCAAATTATCATCGGTGGTATTTAAGGAGTACGGCGAAGTGAATGTAATCAGTCGTCGGCGTACGGACGCGTGCAAAAACACTGAAGGAGCTGCAATGCCTGGACATGGAAGACGTGTACGATTTCAGCAGTTATCGGACTTTGATCGAGGTCATCTAGTCTGACTCCGCGAGGCCGGGTGGTCGTATCATCGTATTGCGGAGCGAATTGGACGGGAAGTATCGGTGGTGCTACGATTATGGCGTAGATGGTCCGAGGAATATTCCCACGCAAGAAGACGTGGAACCGGGAGTCACAGATGGACTGATGAGCTGACCGATCGACGCATAAGAAGAGCGGCGTTGTCACGCAGAACATCCACTGCGACGCAAATCTGAGCTGCCGTTGCACTTAAGGTGACTGTGCGAACAATCCGCAACCGTCTACTGGATGCAGGAATACGTGCACGCGTGCCTCTGGCATGTGTACCTCTGACTCCATCCCTCCGTCAGCAACGGCTGCAGTGGTGTCTTCAACGTCTGCACTGGAGAACACAATGGCGATCTGTCGTGTTCAGCGATGAAAGCAGATTCTTCTTGGGAGCCTCCGATGGCCGTATGCGTGTTCGCAGACGCACAGGGGAGCGTCTCCAGCCTTCTTGCATCCGCCAGCAACACACAGGGCCTACACCCGGTCTCCTTTTTTGAGGAGCGATCAGCTATTACTCTCGTACCCAACTAGTGTTTGTACCGGGTACGTTAAACAGCACATCCTACATCAACAACATTATTCAGCCCGTTGTTGTGCCATTTGTAAGGTCGGTCCATCGTGGTGTTTTCCAGCAAGATAACGAACGCCCACACACGGCAAGTGCAACGCAATATGCACTTCTGGGTGTGTGACAACTTCCATGGCCTGCACGTTCACCGGATTTGTCCTCCATTGAGCACGTGTGGGATTTTATGGGACAACGACTTATCCGGTCTCCACGGCCAGCCACGACCATCCCCGATTTACGCGTCCAGGTTGAGGATGCGTGGAACTCAATACCCCAAACTTACATCCAACATCTGTACGACAGACTCCATGCCAGAATTTCACAGTGTGACGCAGTTCATGGCGGTTCAACCTCGTACTAACCATGTTACATGGAAATGTTATTTTTCAGTTTACCAGCACATACAGCTGTATTTTGCCATAACGTTTTGATCACGTTATCCTCTCTATTCCGTTGTTATGCTGTATAAATTTCGTTGGTATCAGACGTCTCCTTCTTGGTGTTATTTTTTCACTTTCCGCCAGTGTATATGCAATATAGTGCTTTATAAATAATTTCTATGAAAAGCAGAATTCGGAACCACGTTTGACATTTATTGCTATGTTAGCATACAATTCATCATGGAAAATCATTAACGTATTTGTACGTTTCTATGTTACACTTCAGTCCACCAACAAAAGGATGAACCAAGATTTCCATGCTAATTAACATATTCCTACGTTTCCAAGTTACACGTATTTCCACCACGGAAGAGTATGAATTACGAGTTCTGCGCTAATTAAAATTTTCGTTCGTGTCCAAGTTACACGTAAGTCCTCCACGAAAGAGTATGAACCACGAGTTCTACACTAATTAACATAATCCTACGATTTCAAGTTACACGCATCTCCACCACTAAAAAAGATGAATCAATTTTTTTATATGCTAATTAACTTATTCCTACGTTTCCAAGTTGCACGTGTGTCCACCACGAAAAAGGACTAATCAGGCCTTCTGTGCTGCCTCATACGAAACGGTGAATCTGTTTATTTATTATTGAATTTTACATTTTGGTTCATAAGTTTTTCTCAAATTTCTGAATAAACATTTGTAGCAGTTTAATATGAAAACACACACGCGAAATTGCTATAAGAAAATCACTTACATTCGTTTTATATATTTCATTGACTTCTAGTTATCACAGAAAATTATTGCATTACTCTTTCTCTTGTTTTGATTAATGCATCATAATCAATGTTGATTGCGTAACGTAAATGCAGTAGTGCATTACACTGGCATTAGGCATGTAAGTATCATGGGGAAAATACACTTTTGTTTCGGTGTAATTCCCCATCGTGCTTCCACAATGGGACAAATAAGAAGCCAGAGTGGAACTGAAGTCAAATCTCACCTTGCGAGATCTCCCCAGTCATTAGTAACAATTATCCCCTGAACAAGAATCACATGTCGGAAGAACTAAGGGTCCATTTGGCAGAGCCAATGGGAGAAGGGGCTTGTTATCTAAGTCCACGAAGAGAAGTAACATGGTTGCTGGTTATTTTTTTTTCTGTTCTTCACTTCTCTTCTATGATCTTATTTCTCTTCTCGCGGTTCAGTTCACCTTGCAGAAATGTTTCCATCCGGAAAAAACAGCTACGTATTGGACACCAGTAAAAAGTACTTAGTCTAACAAGCGCTAGTGTGTTTTTGCTCTCTTCGAATCCCAAGGCTGAAGATCTGCTCATTCACCACTGCAGTGCAACCTATAAGTTTCTGAGAGTGTTTTCTTTCGTAGTTTTAAGTGAACACAAAAGTAAAGCATCCACTTTTAATTAATGATAAAATTATGTGTAACACCTCTTTCATTTATTACATTTATTAACGCAAAGTTTCAACACATATTATGAGAAAGAGAGGAAACATTTACAGAATAATCAAGTCCAACGGTCTGCCAGGAACTACATTTGCAAAAATTCTGTCGGAATTGCAAATCTACATACTTGAAAATGAAGTTCTACACATTTCCGAATTTCTGATTCTTTGCTAGACGAAAGGTACGTGTGAATGTGCTTTTTTTTCCAGGTATTCGTTTCTAAAAGAAAATAGAAATTAAAACAAAAAAAAACAATAGTTCCGTTACGATGATTCTTACACCAAATAATGGTAATCTAAATTTAAGTACAATTATATTTCTCCGTGACTACTCATTTCGTTCTGCGCTAATTGGATTGCTAAGCATTTCTGATATTAAATAATTTCAATCCTGATTTAAATAAGTTGCTTTCTGTCCTTTAATGCATTAACTTGTATAAGTCGGATTAAAAATATTCTCATTCCACCAAAGAAATGCGATAGTGATTTAAATAGGGTTTTTTAATAGCATTTTTTTTTAATTTTCAGTTTCCGGAAATGATCTATTACAAAACTTAACCAAATTAGTGAAAATACCCTAGGATAGCCAATACGAGATATTTTGCCAAAATATGTCTCCGTACAACCGACAACTGGTATCCTGAAAATTATAAATCTCTAAATCACTTTGCTTTAAAGCCGATAAATCGGAAAACAATTTTTTCGCCTGCACAGACCTTACTAGAAAAAAATAACAAAATCTCACATACAGTACGTTATAAGGCGATTTACTAATATTAAATGTCTTGCTAATTATTTACATATTGATTATTTTTGGTGATTGCATCTTTTCAGGCTCAAATGCAGTAATATGAGCCTTCAACAAATAGCTTAAATTCAAAATTTCGTTATGGCTGTAGGTATTTATTTTCCCACTATAAACACACACATATCAATTATTTATTATGGTGATATATTTGATATTTTGATTCTCCTGAATATACCATTATTGTTCCGTTATTTCTGCATACCTAATAGCCATATTGTACTGATGCTTGGAAGCGAGAAGCATTTCCTTAAAAGTACAATGGTCTTTAAAATTATTGGCATTTCTCTCTTTGCCGAAATCGCTATTTTTGTTGATTTTGCATAGGTTTGTTATTGATTTCATTTTGACCCACTCAGTTCTACCGCTGTAATAAAAGTAACCAGCACTTTCGTTGGGATTTTTGCTTTTATAAGTATAAGTTTCTTCTTTTATGCAAAAATCATTCCATGTGATGTATATTTCCTGTACTTCCTGTGTTCTTATGGAAATTTGATTAAAGATTTTTATGACTTAACGCTACAAACTTGGTCTCGATAAATTGGAATGTGGCAACACCTGACAGCACCTTAAAGTGCAAACTACGTAGCTAGACGGGTGATGTAAGTGCCTGTAAGCTCAATGTTCAGTGTGTGTTTATGTTTAAGATATCTTCAAGAAACGTTTTTTTTTTACTGTCGATGTTCTGTAATGTATTGTAATAGGTAATGTTGTGTGCTTTCGTAAACGATTCTTAGGCAGTCTTACTTCTGCGGCAAAATAAACGTTGCCGACGTTATGTTATGCGAAAAATCGAAAGCTAATATCTTTTGAATGCGGTTAAGTTATAATAAAAGCAGACATTTAGCTATTCATAAATCTGCTGAGTATCAGTGAACCAAGTTTAGATTTGATATACACAATGTACCCATCTAGTCCCTATAAAATGTGCAATATTTCTTTTGAAAATCTTTTATCAGTTTTGTGATGGAGATACTCAGTTGTGTTACTGTTTTGTGGAACATGTCCGACAGGTATGGAAATACAAAGGAAATGATATCGTAAAATGTATTTAACATGTAAACGATCTTTCTATTGCAGCAAAGCAATTTGTTTATCAGTAAGTTTGCTGGACATCAGGGTGAATTTAGTACCAGCATTTAAAGCAATTTGTTTATCAGTAAGTTTGCTGGACATCAGGGAGGATTTAGTACCAGCATTTAAAGCAATTTGTTTATCAGTAAGTTTGCTGCACATCAGGGTGAATTTAGTACCAGCATTTAAAGCAATTTGTTTATCAGTAAGTTTGCTGGACATCAAGGTGAATTTAGTACCAGCATTTAAAGCAATTTGTTTATCAGTAAGTTTGCTGGACATCAGGGAGGATTTAGTACCAGCATTTAAAGCAATTTGTTTATCAGTAAGTTTGCTGCACATCAGGGTGAATTTAGTACCAGCATTTAAAGCAATTTGTTTATCAGTAAGTTTGCTGGACATCAAGGTGAATTTAGTACCAGCATTTAAAGCAATTTGTTTATCAGTAAGTTTGCTGGACATCAGGGAGGATTTAGTACCAGCATCTAAAGCAATTTGTTTATCAGTAAGTTTGCTGCACATCAGGGTGAATTTAGTACCAGCATTTAAAGCAATTTGTTTATCAGTAAGTTTGCTGGACATCAAGGTGAATTTAGTACCAGCATTTAAAGCAATTTGTTTATCAGTAAGTTTGCTGGACATCAGGGAGGATTTAGTACCAGCATTTAAAGCAATTTGTTTATCAGTAAGTTTGCTGCACATCAGGGTGAATTTAGTACCAGCATTTAAAGCAATTTGTTTATCAGTAAGTTTGCTGGACATCAAGGTGAATTTAGTACCAGCATTTAAAGCAATTTGTTTATCAGTAAGTTTGCTGGACATCAGGGAGGATTTAGTACATGCATTTAAAGCAATTTCATTCTCGCCTGAAGAAATGCGTCTTTGTAACACCGGTTTATAAACACGGAAAGGAAATCGTGACAACATTGCTCTTCAGCTCTCAGGTTTTGATCACAACAAATAACTTTTTGCAAACAACGAAAATTGGTTTACATCTAATTCTAACAGATGTTCCTTTCATTACTTATGCGGCTGCACAGGTGTAAAAACATATGGTGAAAAATATGCAGGATTCCATTCCACTCGTGTTTTTTATCACGTGTAGCGTCCTCTACTAGTTGTAGCCTTCAGAACACTACATAAAATTTCCTCTTCTTACTTACCTTCTCTCTCGAAGTGAAACAAAGTTACTCTATTAAAGTTTCAGAAAGACTTACTGTTTACTGTATATTCCATCAACATCGAATAGCACTTAACTTGAATATTCCTCAAAACGTAAGTAACAAGTCACAGTAGTAGTAATAGCAGAACACGTGATTAACTCCAAACACTAAATATTCACAGTCGAGTCACATTATTGTGTTCACCAGCTAACACCCAGAGTGCAACGCGGACAGCAGCTAGACGGGATGGGAGTGACTCAATAAGGTGCTGGAAGGTGTTCACAGGTATGTGGAGCCATGCTGACTGCCCTGCATCTGACAGCTGCTGGATGATGCTTGGTGGGGGTTCCATAGAGCAAACAACACGATCGAGGTGGTCCTACAGATGCTCAATTGGGTTTAAGTCTGGATAATTAAAGAGCCAGGGAAGTACTTTGAAGTCTTCATCGTGCACTTACAACCACTCTCAGACATTTCTAGCTGTGTGACACGTCGCATTGTCGTGCTGGTAGGTCCCATCCGCCCCAGGGAAGACAATCAGTATGTATGCGTGTACGTGGTGTGCAAGGATATATTCATAAAGAATTCTGTCCATAGTGTCTTCCAGAGATATGAGTGATCCTAAGGAATTCCACGAAAACATTCCCCAGACCATTACGTTCCTCCCATCAGCTTGTGTTCTTCCAGCAACGGTTGAAGAGTGTTTGTTCTCCGATGTTTCTCTCGTTATATGCCAACTTCCATTCGTTCGATAAACCAGAAATTGTCACTCATCGGAGATGTCAATCCTTTGCCAATCAGCGGAGGTCCAATTCCGATAATGCAGTGCAAATGTAACCCTTTTCTGCCGATGTGCGTTCGTTAGCATAGGGGCAGTCGCCTTCCGTCTGCATCGGAGCCCCATAAGCATCAGGGTTCGCTGAACTGTAGTTTTAGGCACATTTCCGTTAGCCCCTGGTGCATTTGGCCAGTGAGTTGCCCTACTGTAGCGTGTCGATCAGCCCTCACGCACCTTGGCCGCTGACGTACACTTCTCACATTAATGGCACGTGGTGCTCCGAAGTTTTCACGTCGCTTATTCGCAATGGTGCCATTTCTCAAATCACGATACACTTTAACCACAGCAGCATACGAACAGCTCACAGACTGTGGTTGAGAATTACGGCCACCATCGGCCCGAAAGCCGATAATCATCCCTTTTTGGAAATCTCATAAATTGCTCCTATTATCCACGACAGCAATGAGTGATATGCTTTTAGAATGCCCACAGTACACCTTATGTACCCTACAAGCTAGCTCACGACACGTGCCTTCTTTCATTGTCTACGCTCTGCTTACCTCAAAAGCAGGAGATGGTTACAATAACGTGACTCGACTGTGTATAACACAACTCTAATACGCAGACTTCAAGTGAACACAGTTTCAGTCTAATACAACTTCATTTGGCAGCTGCATCGACATATTTTTCGTTCTTATCAGTCAACATGCATACATCCTGCTCTCTAACGTCAGAATTGTTGCCAACGTCATTCCGCGAGGGAGAAATCCTAACGTTAAGTTTGAAAACGCCAAAAGAGAATGAACACAAATTAACGTAGAGAAAGCAACTGAATCAGGCCGGAACGGGTTTTTTTTCTGAGATTTGAAAAGCAGCAATTCAACGACTTCTTTTTTTTTTAATAATCTTCGTATTTATTCAGTACGCATCTGTCGATTTTCCAGAGCAGAAGAGACCAAAGCAATTTAATAAAAGGCTGCCATAACTAACCATTAGTCCGACAAGTGTCTGGGTTCGACTCCCGGTTGCAGTCCCTGTTGAAGCAAGGGTGGCGTGATTCTTTTCTTTGAGGCATGGATGGCGATCGTATCTTGAAATTCTGCATATACAAAATCATCATGAGAATGAAAATTGTCTTGTGAAAGAATGAGAATTAGATGAATTCAAAATGGGGGAGCTTTAATTTTAACGATCCTTTTGATAACACGATTAGATTTTAGAAATTAGGAAGACATTAAAACTACATAATGAAAATTGACAAATAAGTTTTGGATTTTACTACGGTTTTAGATACAAAATACTGTAGCTCTCCATTACAAATGCAGCAGTGACAAGGCACAAAGTGTAGATACAGAAATTTAATAACTTATTAAAGACGCCTCAAAGTTTTGCCGTAAAATCGTTACCTGTATGTGAAACAATTCGACGAAATCCATAGGAATCCGTTAAGCTTTAAAGAGCTCAGAAAACTTTGATACTTGGAGCTCTTTTCAGGGGAGGAAGTCGTTCTTAACGAGTACACTTTGCACATAAATGTTTCTAAAGTATCAGCTCTGCGATTTCGTTGCCTTGGCACGTAGTTTAATGCAACAGAATTTATTGAAATGAGGTTAAATATGTGCGAGGATTCCTATGAATTCTTTACATGGACTTTAGTTGATGCAGTTATGTTTCAGTCGTTTTAACTGATGAAAATTCTGAATAACTGAATTGCGAAGATATATCAAAAATGCATATCATGGAGTATATTGCTTTATTTTGAACATTTCGCGACAGGCCAATTAAAGATAACATATGCTTTTTTTTCTTTTATTATTGGGTTATGAAACATTTTTACGGATGTAATCCAAATTCTATGTAGTAGCTAATTTCGTTCTTTTATGCAAAGGAAATAATTTTAAGGAAATGGCACGACCCGCAATCCCTTAGCCAAGTGATTAAAATTGGTGCTTGGGAAGTATCACGGTTTCCTTTTCGTCGGCGTCGTATTCTCAAATCCCATCCAGAGCCTCAGCCGACGTGATCGCATGGTGTTGGGTATCTCAATATTTGTTTGTACGATTTTGGAATTCAAACGCAGTTGTATTAAGAATTTGAAGTGGAACTGCAAAAATAAGTCATTTTTTTCACAAAGTAATTGACTGTGGTGTTGTGTGAGTAACGATCTTAACTATTGAGACTTTGTATTCTTATACCTAAATTTCTAGTGGAATTTTTTTGTAAATAAAAATACTCTCGTCAGGAAGGCAGGTTGGAGCGACCAAACCAAGTTGGGAATTTTGATGGTTACCATAAATACGCACGTATCCAAAGCGGAAGTCTTCATGAACCTCCTCATTAAAAAATTCTCTTAGATCCGGCACCTGAGAGAACTGTTCAAATATGCATTGTGAAACAAATTCAGTCCAGAACAAATTTTAACAACAATCAGCGATGAAAGAATTTAAAATTTCACTGATGATTGAATGTAGAATTAAACCTTTGTCAATACAGGGTGTCTTACAACATAGTTATTTTCCTTTGAAACATTTTGTTTTGACTAAAAAGAAACCATGAGTCTTTTAATGGCCGAATTTGCAACTAAATCACCATAAAGATCAACCTGAAAGTTGAAGTGCATATTTTCCTACGCAGTTGATTTTTGTATTTATTTGGACACAAATCACCTACTGCGCAATGGAAGTAGTATATCTTCTCTTTAAGTAGACCCCTTTTCTACCGATATTTAGCCCATTAGCCACCATCCTGACTCATGAAACAATATTGGTAAGAAAAAGTAACACTATACTAGTGAGCCGATTTATTGGCGTAGGAAATATACACATAAGCGTTTCCAAGCTTTCGTACATCAACCAGATAGCTTTTTCATAAGGTCTCCTGCATGTTTATATATTATGCTAAAGAGAAATAGTGAAAACTCACCTCTCTCCTGCAAAGCAGGTGTTTATGCGATCCCTCTACAGTATCCGGACGGCTCTAAACGATACTACATTGGAGTGACCAGGCTGCCGTTCAAAATCAGAATCAAAGAACATAAAAGAGACACAAATCACGGTAACGTAGCCACGGTACCATCCAGAGAAGTCAAATTCAAGTCCGCTACTCCTATGGGGGATGGTATAAAGAAATTAGCTTGCTACTCTACCCCTAAATGTACAGCCATTTGGGAAACCTTGGAAATCATTACCAAAAGCGATACTTACAATGATAGCGTCTCACTCGAGTTGCCACGAATTTAAAACCAGTTTTTCAAGTAACGCCTTCTCCCTACCAGGATACCGCGTGCACAACCAACGTGATGCCTCGTATCTTTAAATGAATATAAAGTCGTATCTATTCATTGTCAAGTCAAGTTCCCGCGTTCAAATTGTTAAAGCGTTCCATTATTCAGTTTGCAGTTTCTGTCAAACTTCCTTGAAAAAGCCATCTGGTTGATGTGCGAAAACTTGGAAACGTTTATGTGTATATTTCCTACGCCAATAAATCGGATACATAGTATAGTGTTACTTTCCCCTACATAATGGGTGTACTGTTCCTCGTTATCTAAATTGGTAAATCGTTTATTTTATGATAAATGTGTGTGGGACACGAATTTTTGAATAATTATGAGGAAGAACCTCTCTGCGTCACCCTGCGGATAAGGAGGTGGTAATGACAGGTAATCATGTGTTCTTCAAGATCACAAAAATAGGTTAGGGCATAACAATTACTCTGGACTCCAAATCCGACGACCTAAGTCTATCTGCTATTAGCTTTAGCCTAATTAATTTATAAAAGCACTCTTGAACATGCAGTACTTTTCTCGCATGAGTACAAGAATTTTGCCATAACCTTTCAGTGCGAAAGGACAGAAATTAGATAGAATAAAAGGGTTTTTTGTTTAACGAAATAGTTTTTAAAACGGAAATAAAGATCAAATGAACTTAACGGTTATCATTGGCAAGTACTAAAACAAGTATTCCCCCCTTTCAAAGGCTAGACAATAAAAAAAAACACCCAAGGATGTGGAAGATCAGACCTGTTGGAAGTAATATCAATAGGTATGTAGAAGTACCTAAATGTATCTTGGGTTTAGGACATGTCCCTAAATGTCTCTTATTTTTATTCTGTCAGTAAAAGCTCCTCATTTTAGCAAATCACATGTTCCCTGTTTTACAAGAAATATCAGTTTTTTTTCTTTCTTAAAATTGGTATCTGGAGTATCATGGTGGAGGAAAATACAAAGTGACTGATTTAACTGTACTCGTATAATTACTTTTGTATAACGAAATGAACCCAATGAAGATCATCTTATGGGCCTCAAGATGCTGCAACTAGTTTAATCCACGCCGTCCTAGATATTTTCTTTCCGCTATCTCCTGATGCTTCAAATTAAAATTTTCAAAGCTATTCAAAGTCAATGGAACCGGTATGGAAAACAGTAGTATCTGTCCAAAAAAAGACGTTTTTCAATCGTTTTTTCAATCCCGCAGATATTGCTGTAAACGGAATCGTAACTGCCGCCCTCTGGTTGCAGATGTGTGCGTTAAGAAAAAATAGAATTTATGTGAGCAACATTTCGCAACGAAAGAATTTTAAAATCGGACTCTTCGAAGCAGAGATATGGACAAATATAAGACATGTAAGAAATCATGAAATAAATACAGGATTACATCATATAAACGGATAGTCATCTTCAAAATTAATAAGATATGTATTTACGCCGCCTGGCGGGAAAACCATGCATTATTTTAGGATGAAAGTAAGTATCATGAAAAGGTTTATCGATGTGAGCAGTATGGGTCCATGTAAAAACAAATTTAGTCGAGTTTTCAGGAGCCCAGATTTTGCTGCAAATACATCAGAAACAGAAATTAACACTTATGCCATCCGGTGGCCAAACCATGCTTTACCAAATATTAGAATATATACGAAAAACATTTTACATCAGGAGCTGTACGCGATACAGGAAGAATTTTTCAAATCGGAGTTTTAGGAGCAGAAATAACGCACAAAAAGCAAAATTTACCATTGCGCCCCAAGAGTAAATTCTATGATCACTTGAAAATTTTGAATTTAAATGAAAAACATTTCGTATCGGAAACACTATCCGACAAAGACATAATTTCTCAAATCGACCTCCTAGAAGTAGAGATATTAACAAAAATAAGATGTATATCTACGCTCCCTGGCGTACTAACCATGAATTATTTTAAGAAGACAATATTCCTAAAACCTTTGCCGATATGAGTAGTATCGGTCTACAAACGATTTGTTTTCAATCGAGATTTTAGGTGCTGAGATTTTGCTGCAAATGCATCAAAAGCGGGAATTAAGGATTACGCCCCGTGGTGGCCAAACCATTTTTTTTTACCAAAAATCAGAAATTATATGCAAATGATTTCCCATCAGAGCTGTGTCCGGTGCAGAAAGAATTTTTCAAATCGGAGTTTTAGAAGCAGAGATATCGGGGAATCTCAATTTACCTGTACGCCCTCCTAGCGGGAATTCTATGAATTACTTGAAAATTTTGAATTTATAGGAAAAACATTTCGCATGGGAAACACTATCTAACAAAGAAGGAATTTTTCAAATCGGACTCTTAGAATTAGAGATATTGACAAAAATAAAAATATATCTACGCCCCTGGAGTAGAAACCATGCATTATTTTAAGAAGAAAATTTTTCTAAAAGGTTTGTCAAAATGAGTAGTATCGGTCAACAAACAATTTTTTTGAATCGAGAGTTCAGAAGCTCAGATTTTAGGGCAAATACATCAGAAGCAAAAATTAAGACTTGCGCCCCCTGGTGGCCAAAGTATTCTTTACCAAAAATTAGAAACATCATGCAAAAGAGTTTCCATCAGGAACCGTATCCGCTGAAGAAAAAAAAATCATATCGGAGTTTTCGGGGAACAGATATCGGGTAAAACGTAATTTACTTTACTCCCCTAGCGGAAAATCTATGCGAAACTTGAAAAAGTCACTATACCAAAAATACTCTTCGACGTAAATGGGATCGAAAGATAAAATGTTTTTTTCAATCGGATGTTTAGAAGCAAATATATGGAATAAAATGTATTTTGAAGTCGACACCATCTGCATTTACGCCCTCTAGCGGCAAAATTGTGCATCGTAAAACAAAAACGAAATAAAGGATCATCATTTGCATATTTCAAGCTTCCCAATGCAAGAATAATTTTTCAAATCTGACTAATATTTGCAGAGATATGGTGTCTACAGGAAGACGGACAGACGGAAGTCTGAAAACCTCATGTTCATCTACAATCAAAGTTTGCGATGTTCGTCAGGCAGATCATAGAGCAGAATTACTCTGGGCTGTAAAATAAATATCTTCAAATTACTCTGTAGGCCAAGTAACGGAATTGCAGGTGTCCTCCCACCTATGTTCTTCATCTTGCAGCAGTACCTAATGATTTTTATATTAGTGCTACTAAAGTGAATTACTTGATAACAGATGCTTTGGGACCAACCTTTCGTGATGAAATGCTCGATGAAACGAGATGTTTTGATAACTGACCACAGTATGGAGAAGCCACTAATGTTACTGGAAAGAGGGAGTTTCAAATAAAAGCAAGATTTTGGTGTGAAAAACTAAAAATGTTCTTTCAAGCACTTAGATACTTAAAATATTTTCAAAATATCTAGAAAGTTTTCCGGAATGTCCCGTGACGTAGCGTACCGTGACATTCCGGAAACATGCAGTATCCACATAGCGCAAAACAGCTTCCGGAAAGGCTGTGAAGTGCTCGGGGAGAATGCTTCGGATCTTGTACCATCAGGTTATAGGACCTTACGGCAATCGCCTTAATTGTTGCTTTGTGGACGTTTGGATCAATGGCTTGCAAGATGGGACGACTGCACTTCTGTTCAAGGAAAGCACAAAATACCTCAGAAACGTTTTGAAAAACATGTCTCCTTTCGTTGGCTGACTTTGCAGAGCGCAGTGCTACAAGTTATGGAGCAGTAGCTAGCCGCTTTGGAGAACATTTTGAAGTTCATTATTTTCCATGAATCCAAGCAGATGAAACATTTTCCATGTAAGAAAATCGTACAAATGTTGAAGAAAACTATAGCATGTATATTGCATTTCGTTGTGTCCAGTGGGGATCTCTCCGTCAGATTCACAAAGCAATTCCAGAAAGAAGAACCACTGATTCAAAACGTACACACAGAACTGAGGGAATTGTGTGCCTTGCTTGTTGGAGGAGTGTATATGGATGTTAAAGTGCACAAAACTCTCCATGATGAAGACTTTTTTGAATCTGCAAAGTTTTTGCTCTTGAAAAATATGATCTTTTATAAAAACTTGCAAAGAGAACTGTTGAGCTTGCCGGAAGAAAATGGAAAATGTTTCTTATTGCTGATCAAAAGCATTTTAAAGCCTTACGGACATACTTGCTTTATAAATAGGTCTTAAAAACAAGTTTGAAGTACGCACGTTGTTTGAAACCTAGCCACAGGAAAGAAACCACAACAACAAAACATGTTGTAAAATGTGCCCACAGCCTTCCGAAGGAGATGAAAATCGATGAACTTGCAGATAAATAGAAAATGACCCAATTGGAGGGAGATCCTGCGATCTCTTGCACACATGGAGTTAATTTTTTCTGCTGCCATCATTTCTCAAAGAAAAGAGATTCGAGTGAATTGAAGTTACCACTGTTTGCCCAGTTCACCAAAGCTGCGTTGTCTGTCAGCCATGGTAGTATATATGTGCCTCCCACTTTCAAGCAGATCATGTAAGAAGATTGACCGAGGATAAAAGAGAGAATTTTCCTTTGGTTTGGGCAAAATGATCAGTGAGTGAATGATTCTCCATGCGAAGTCGACGAACTCCGAGTGCGGCGTTAGAAAGCAGAAATACTCAATGCCCGCGTTACTGTCCATAATGTCTTTGGATTATGACAAACCTGAGAATGTGTCTATAACTCTAAAGTTACTGAGACTGTCTTGTACTGCCTACAAAGGTTATCAAGTATATGTTGAATCTGAAGGAGAGAACAAAGAAAAGAAGAATAGAGAAGCTTCACTTTTGCAAGAGTAGATCAAGGAGAAAGAGCAGAGAGAAAAAGTTCAAGCTGAAAAGGAGGAAGTGACACAATTAGAAGTGATGCTGGAAGGTGCTACGAAGGAAGCAAAAGTGCAAATTTATGGATCATTAACAACGGAAAAAATTCTGAGCGAACGGAATCATATCGAGCTCGCCTTGAGTGTTCTAAGCACATTACACCGTAAACACCGAGCAGAGCTACATCATTAAAACAAAAGACGCAATATTGAGGTGCTTCAAAATTTGCAAAAAGCAATGACGAAGCAGAAGACATTAAAAACATATCGACTAGCACTGCATTATCTCAAACTGCACTAATTCAAAAAGTAACTGATCCGCAAACATAAGTGCTTTACGTTATTTACCGATGAGCCATTACATTATGACCACCCCCGCCTAGAAAATGAGCGCGCCTGGACACCGAACGGGGGCGCAGGTGAAGTTCATAGATCAGTATATATACAACACCAAGACCAGTTTTCGGTTAGTGAGGTGTTCGGACTCAGAATGAGAAAAGCTTTCGATTTATCGAAGTTTGATAACGGGCAAATTGTGATGGCAAGGTGCCTCGGAACTATGATCTCGGAAACGGCGCGGCTTGTGAGTTGTTCACGTGACGCTGTAGTGAGTGCGTATCAAACGTCGTGCGCAGATGGCCAAGCGATGAACCACCGTCCAGTCATGTGTCGTCCGCAGCTCACTGATTACAGAGGGAGGCGGAGATTGTCGCGCGTTGTTCACAGGGACATCAGGGCCACAGTGCAACAAATCAACAGCAGGTACAACAGTGATGATCAGGACAATGTGTCACAGCAGACAGTTCATCGCAGCTTACTGAACGTGTGTCTGCGTAGCTGAATACCCAGCCGTGTCCTCATGCACACTGCTCCTCGTACCAACAACGTATGAAATGGGTCTAAGGTAATCGAGATAGGACCGTGGGTAATTGGAAGAAAGTGGCCTGGTCTGACTAATCAAGATGCCTGGTGCATCACACAGACGGTAATCGAGATAGGGTAATCGAGATAGGACTGTGGGTAATTGGAAGAAAGTGGCCTGGTCTGACTAATCAAGATGCCTGGTGCATCACACAGACGGCCGAGCGCGCATACGCCGATTAGAAACGTAGGCTATGGCACCTGGATGCACTGTTGAACGCAAACAGGCAGGCGGCGGCGGCGGTGTTATGCTGTGGGTGATGTTTTTTGTGACACCTTAGGCGCCATTATCCCAGTAGCACAAACCCTGACGGCTGTCAGGTATTTAAACATCGTTGAAGACTAAGTTCATCCGTTCATGGCAACTGTGTTCCCTGCTGGTGATGGTCATTACCAGCAGAATAATGCGCCATTCCACACTGCCAGAATCGTGAAGGAGTGGTTCAAGGAACATGCTGGTGACTTTCTGTTAATGCCGTGCCCTACAAATTCACTTGACATGAACCCAATCCAACATTTGTAGTTCGACTTAGAAAAGTGGGTTCGCGCTATATCACCACCACCCCGAAATGTACAGGAACTGGAGGAGTTCAACAATAAATTTTATTCATAAAAGAATGATACAGGTGCACCTCGTGCGATGGAACCAAAAAGAAGATTAATGAGTGACAATATATTCAGATGAAAACATTTTGGAAAGATAAAACACGGAGTAACAGAAATTTACATAAGTACAATAAGGGCTCGGAAATAATCCGGAAAAATTACATTCAATGACACACTATAAAGTCCACTCTGGAAGGAAAGGAAAGTCCAGAAACGCTGTAGATAAATAGAACTAATACAGGAGCAAGTATTAGGTCAGAAAAAGTCTTACTAATCAGCAGGGGAGTGACGAAGAAATGAAGCAGACAATTGAGCGGTTTCCTCCATTCCACAGAGCCAAAGATGACAAGGAAGGAGTGTACTGTCAGTCTTACAAAGAGCCCCAAGATCAGCTCTGATACACGTTAGTCGACGATAAACATCATCTGGAGGGAAAGCGGCCATGTCAAACGATGGATCCCGGAAGAGCGAAAATAGACGAAACAGTTGTCTATGGGTAAAGGGGCGAATGTGCACTTCGTTATCTTGACAAAACTGTTCGAATTGCGCTTGAAGCGTGGCTTCTGCAAGTTCTTCTGGATTATTCGTTAGGCAACACTCTCTAGGGGACGCTGAGGGAGAACGAGTGCTAGAACATGAGCGAGAACGATACACTCGTGAACGTCTACGTTTAGCTGGAGCGCTAGGAGCTTTGAAGACGGTGCGTTTTGTGGAACGGCCACTGGAATCAACAACAGTATCACCAGTAATGTTGAGGTCAACCACACCAATGGGATCTGTAGTAGGAATAATAGGAAGATGAAGCGGTTTGGGAGCGTCCTGAGCAGTTGTTAAAGCACCGCGAGCCCCGCGGTAATAATCGAGATCAGTTGGCGAAGAAGCAGTGGTAATCATGGCTACCTCCTCAGAAGGAGCCTCAACAGGAGAGGTAAAAACACCACCTGAGCAGAAACGTCCTGCTCAGAAATCGAGCACGTAGATGTAAACGGTTCAGGTGAAGTTGAAGAACCAAGAAGAGGAGGAAAGTGAGCTTCAGTAAAATCAGGAGCACGCAATTCAGGCTCTTCACGAGAACCAGACGGGGGTGTATCAACAGGCACTGATGTAGACAACAATCCAGAAGAAGGTCCAGAAGAAGAGGAAGGTCCAGGACACTCTTTATAAAAATGCCCCAGGCCTTTACACTTGCTGCAGTGGAACTCAGTTAAGAGATCGATGTGTCTCCGTTGACCGTGACAATGGACAGTAAATTGTGTAGGTAAAGATGCAATATCATCCTGAGAAGAAACCATGACAGGCGCCATGCGAGAAGCACCATAAATATGGTGATCCTCAAAGTCGTTGGGCGCTGCCGAGTAGGTTACGACGTCCCCAGCAACGCGACCAAGAGATGAGATAACTGAAAGGAGCACGACATTTGTGACTTCAGGTGGCACCGGGTAAAACGACTTGTTAACCGGGCACTGTATCACAGGTTTGGGCATCAAGAGGTTATTATTAATAGTAATACCTTTCGGCAAAAGAGAGGTCACATGGGCAGGTTGAGAAAGATAAGCAACAATAGTCCGAGCCCGACGATAGAGATGAGTAATAGCAGACGGAGATAAAAGCTTCTTAACTGTGGTAGCATAAATTTTCAACTTCGTATCGGGAAGAGCTTTAAAATAGACTCCTAAGGCCATATGCGAGGAGAACGTTTGAGCTTGAACAGATGACGCAGTAATATTAAGGTGAATAGAGTTGCCGGTGCGACGAACATGAGGTTTCAAAGCGTTGACTTGCTGTAACACAATCGAGGATTGGCGATCAGATGCAGAGGTCGCTGCAGCAGAATAAGACGATGGAAAACGAGCTGCTGTGGAAGGTGGAGGAGTGACGTCATCGTGAGTATGCATTGCATCAACAGAAATCACAGTAGAAGCTGTATCTGAAAAGCTGTCTGACTGGGCAGCAGTAGGAGAAGAGGTGCCGAATGACACACCGGAAGAAGGCAGTTGAACAGTGCCATGAGCAGAAATCAGCGTAGTGGCGCCAGCAGCAGCGTCGCCGGTTACAGCAAGAGTGGAAGTAGGGCTACCGAACATGACATCTCCACCTGAAGCAGTCATTACTAATGGCGGCGCTCAGAAGTTCTTCTGGCCAGCTCGACCAGAAGGTAAATAAATCTTGGAATGAAGAAAATATCGTACTTAAGAATCGGAAAGTAAAACAAAACAATGCACTAGACCTTTAGATACACGAAAAACACAAAATTAGAACTGGGATTTTCAGACTTTAGAACTGGGATTTTAAGACTGTCAGTTTCCTGACAGTCTGAAAATCGCTAAGGTTATTCCTATTTTTAAAAAAGGAGATAGGGAATCTACCTGTAATTACAGACCGATATCTTTGTTGCCCATTTTGAGTAAGAGTTTTGAAAGGTCTATTAACACATTGATTTTTTTACACACCCATGGTATGCTCTCTTTGCGACAGTTCGGTTTCCAAAGAAACAGGTCTACTGAAATGGCTGTTGCTAAGTTGTCAAACTTCATTTCCGAAGCACTAGATGACAGTTATTATACTATTTGTGTTTTTATTGATTTCCAAAAAACTTTCGACACGGTAAATCACGACATTCTGTTACATAAATTACCCAAATATGGTTTTTGTGGCAAAATTCTTTCCCTCTTAACGAGTTACCTCTCTAATCGCAAACAGTATGCCACTGTAAATAAAATAAACTCTGATCTACTTAATATTTCATGTGTAGTGCCTCAAGGTTAGGTATTGGGACCGTTACTGTTCCTGTTATATATTAATGACCTTCCTCTGTGCCTGCAATCAACTAGTGCTTTGCTATACGCTGATGACACTGTCATTTTTCAAAAATGTCATGATTTGCATAAGTTACAGATAATGATCAATAATGATCTATCAAATTTATCTCATTGGTTATGCTCTAAAAAATTATCACTTAATATTCTAAAAACCAACGCCGTAAATTTCCGAAACGTTCATAAAAGAGAGGACATAAATAACTTTCCAGTCAGGATTAATGATCTCCCCTTAAAATTGTGGACAAAGTTCAGTATCTTGGTGTTTGGTTTGATTAATTCTTTAACTGGAATGCGCATGTTCAGTTTGTTTTAAAAAAAGTTTCCTTACAGGTTGACCTGCTTGGTAAAATTAAGCATCTCTTCCCTATCAATGTCCTAAAAACATTTTACTATGCTTTTATTTATACCCATCTCTCCTATTGTATGGAATCCTGGAATTCAAATATAAGTGCAAACAATAAGTTATGCTTGCTCAAATTACAGAAGAAATCTGTTCGCTATATGTTGAGCACAGATTACATGCCTCATTCAAAACCATTATTTATAAAACTAAATATTCTAAAAATTCATGAAATTTTTACCTCGAAACTAGGTATCATGTTTTTTTAAAATAATGCATCTTAAACTGCCTATTTTTCAATCTAACATCAAATATCTGGACTATTCTATCTTCACCATATCAGTTGCTAACAACAAATTATGTCAATCGTGTGTTAGACCTAATTATGGTTTAAGTAACATACTGTATAAAGCCATTATTCTATGGAATAATCTCCCAGAGAGCATCAAATCTCTGGAAGATATCAAAAAGTGTCCCTTGTCTCTGCGAAATTCCATTGTAAATTACCCTGATCTTCATAACGAATCTCAACCCTATGATTAAATTGTAGTTCCAAGCATGCTGCTAACAGTTGTGCTTCTGTTATAACCATCTTACTTGCTTTCATATATGTCATATGTTTTATTCCTTTTCTTACATCTGATAGGGGGAATCGCCTTACAACCAATGTGTTCAGATTCCTCCTGGTGTATTGCATTTTCACAACTGTAAGTTTTAAATGTGTGCAATAACATAAAATAATTGTATTGTATTGTATAGGTTGTAAAAGTGCGGTGACATTTGTTGGATGAAATAAAACCTGGAAGCCATCATCAGTTGTGTTTATTCAGCTGATGGATGCGATGATGCGTTGTCTAGAATGAGTATAACCTTGCCTTTTTTGCCCTCTTTCTTTTTTTCTGATTGGAGGTTTAACAACCATGATTGGCTATAAGCTGTCGCCCGCCCCTAATTTCGGGTCACTGGTTTCTGGTAAGGGAGAGAGACAGCGCCGTAAGACAAACAGAACAACCATGCCTCACTGGGATTCGAAACCGGGCCCATCTCGTACCAATGATCAGAAGCCAGCGCTTACATCACTGCCCGGGGGAAGTCTCTACATTTCCGCGTGTAAGATTTTATTGGATTTTAACGAACCTTTAGAATAATCCTGTTTTGTAGATTGCATTATTAAAAATATTTGGGCCCATTTTCATCTGAAAATTATGCACTGCATTTTTGCTGAAGCGAGTAAAGATATATCAAGTTATTCTGAAAAAGGTGTTAACTACAACCAAAAAATTCGGTGTTATCCTTTTTGTCTGTGGCTGTGACACAGGCTAGAAATAGACTGTATGTGAGTGCTCGCTGCAATACGTGAATCTAGGCAATCAGCAGGAAACACGTTGAGTTTGAAATGCACGTTAAATTTACAAATATGTTTAGTTTATGTATATCAGCAGGAAACACGTTGAGTTTGAAATGCACGTTAAATTTACAATATGTTTAGTTATAATGGTTCCATGGAAATATAAGGAGGCACCAGTCCTAAATTCATGCTACTGGTTCCAACTACGTCATAGGTCCTGGAGTGTAGGGTATACATAGAACCCATAACTGTTCCGGGACTCAAATATCTGTCAGCTGGAATACCCAGAATTCCACACATCTTTCCACTCGCCTATCTCGTTATTTAATTCACATTTGTATTCTTAGGTACTTGTCATATAATAGGCCAATGTTACGAACTATTTGAGCTATCAATGTTTACAATCGTGGCCTAAAGTCCTGCACCGGTAGACCGGAAGTCAACTTTTGATGTTCGAAGTCAAATTGTACAGCATAATCGTAAATTCAGGAATACATATCATACATCATTTTAAAGGACATGTTATTCTGGATTCAAATAATTTTACAGAGTGTTATTACCAGTAACAGAAGTGAAGTTACAAGCAAAAATGTGCAAGTGAGGAAACACAAATCCAGTTCTGAAAAAGCGTTCGCGCCCCTCTAATCATCTATAGCTTTCTCCGACGTCCGCCAGTGAGATATAAAAGGATGTGGAATCGTCTGCCGACTTAGAACACAACTGCTTGTAGTCCGTTGACGGAAGTTTATGCACAATTCCTGGTGATATTTGAATTTTGGATTGTCAAAGACCCAAAAATTGGTTCTGCCTCTTCAAACCAGGGCAAAAATTATCAATTTGCATGAACTTGAATTCAGTATTTGTAAATTTGCTGTTAAATGTGGCTGTGACCTTTCCACCGTCTTGCGCACCATTAAAAGGGTTACAGAAACCGGATGCGTGGGAAACAGAAAAGGAACAGTTCGACCAAGTGACCAAGGCTGTGTACTGAAGGTGATGATCGCATGTTGATTCGTCGTTCCTTAAAATCAAGGTTTAAAACAGCAAATGATTTCAGAAATGAATGGGAGAATGAAGTAGGATTTATTGCATCTGCACGTACAGTTCGTCGTAGGATACAAGAAAATGGACTGGCTGCACGAAAACCTTTCCTTACTGAACAACAACGGCTCAAAAGAATTGCTTGAGCCAAGACACAAAAGAATTGGACTGTTGATGAATGGAGAAATGTTATTTTCAGTGATAAAACAACAGTTACTATTTCCGCTAATAATGAAAATAGTTATGTACGTCGTTAGGCTGGTGAAAAAAATAAGGCATACTGCACCCGACCAACAATCAAGCACCCATATTCGGTGAGGTTATGGTCCTGTATTTCAGCCAGTGATACTGGCCGTCTGCACATTGTTGATGGCACATTGAATGGATCGAAATATGTGGATATTTTGGAGTCCAAACTGCTACATCTGCACAAGACATGGGTTTGCGGAATTTTATCTTTCTGGACGATAACGCGTCATGTCATGGGTCAGATTTGGTTGACGAGCGGTTTAATCGAAAATGTTTAAGAAAATGTCAGTGGCCAGCACAGTCACCGGATCTTAATCCCATAGAGAATATGTGGGTGAGATTGAAGCAAATGATCCGTCAACAAGGACCCACATCTAAAACAGCATTAATTGAGTGTGTAAGGGTCGTATGGCGCCGTGTTATCACCAATGGACAGCTAGAGAAGCTAATTAGTTCCATGAAAAGTAGGTGCACTTTGTTACTAAGTAACAGTGATTATGCAATTAAATATTAAAGCGTATTTTGCTTGTTGGTAAGTTATTTCAAGTGTCCTGCAAGTTTCAATAATGTACTGTACAGTAAATTTACGTTAAATGCATTTACACTATTTCACATATTCCACTATTTTTTGCTTTTTATGACTAGACGCTGTACTTGTGCTTGTAACTTCACTTCTATTACTGGTAATAATTATTACTGGTAAATTATTTGAATTCAACAAGAAAGTTTCTACAAAATGATGTATAATATGTATTCTTGATTTTACCATTACGCTGTATAAGTTGACTTCAAACATCACAAATTGACTTTCGATGTACTGGTGCAGGACCTTTGGCCCCGACTGTATATTTACATGTTGACATCCTCAAATGCGCTCAAAAGTATTCATCATTTAAGTATAACTGCTCAATTAGTAAAAAATTTAATTTCAGTTCAAGAATCGATTTATTTCGAAAGCCTATTCTTTCTATGCCAAAGATAAAGGTTTTTTTTTGAACGAAATAATCAAGAACAAATCAAGGAATATTTAAGTACTACGTAGCATATAATTTTCCTTTTCTTGCGCATATTTTGTTCCAGGAGAATAGCATTGAACACTTTTAATAACAGACCAAACATCAAGCAAATTTTACTTGTCTACAGAATTTAGTTAGCAGCAACCTTGGTTTGTTGCCAATGTGAATTTGTTACGAAGTCGAACGACTCATTTATCAACTTTAGTTAAACTTGAATACTCCCAGAAATGAAGTTATTCCCTCGCAAATTCATTCGAGGATTTCTAATCTATTATAAATTACATAACGTCTCCGCAAAGTCTCATATTTCACACATTTTTCCATTTTCTGTAGATAATCGAGACGAGAGCAAAAATCAAAAACTGTACCATCTGGAATCTCTTAACTTCGGCTGTTCTAAAGCACTTTCTCCTTTTACAGACACTTTCTCAAAGATAAGTAAAAATTATTCGTTT
The DNA here is from genome assembly GCA_039090855.1 of Macrothele yani. Classification (NCBI taxonomy): domain Eukaryota; kingdom Metazoa; phylum Arthropoda; class Arachnida; order Araneae; family Macrothelidae; genus Macrothele; species Macrothele yani. Next base: position 14,591,976 of record CM077002.1, on the reverse strand, counting down.
GTCTGGAGTATCAAGGTAATTGAATTTCGAAATGTATTTGTATACATCATTTATGTTTCAAACATTGGCTTTCCATATTAAAGCATTGGCTTAATGCAAATGTCAAATAAAATAAATTTAAAGAAAGTCCCATGATCCACGATGATTCCGAAGCATATATTCGAGGTGACTTCTGTTTAAAACATAATTCCATAGCTTTATAAGGTTAATTGCTTTTGAGCACTTTATTAATCGCTAGGAGAATAAAATATGAGTAGAGAAATTTAATGCATTATTTTTAGGATGAATTTTCCGTTGCGTACGGTCTCATACACTGTATCTTTCTGGCTAAAGTTCCTAATTATAGCCTGATTATTTCAAAAAAAGTTTCAGAGCTGAGGTGACAATGATACGAAACAGCACAGATTTCACCGCAAAACAATGTCGAGCTGTGATGAAATATTTTTTTGTAAAAGGGAACTAGGCCAAACAAATTTATGATGAAATGTCGGCTACACTAGGCGTTAAGTTCCCTTCCTACTAAACCGTCAGGAACTTGGTTGTTAATCTTAGAATAGGACATTTGAACACGAAAGAACCAGGACATTCTGGGAGACCAACTTAAGTAATAATTCCAGAAAACGCAGATTTCATTCATTTCGTGATGCTGAATGATCGAAAACTATCTGCTAGAAGATAGCAGAGTAGGATATATTATTCACGAAATTTCAGATATGGTAATGCTCTCAGCCGCCGAATGGTTTCCCAAATGTCTCAAAGCTCACCAGAAGCGTGATTATGTGATTGTTTCACAAGCCATGATGGACCGATTTCGGTGGGATCCTGTGAGATTTTTGAACCGTCTCATAACTATAAATGACACTTTGATTTCTATACATGACCCGGACACAAAAACAAAAACCAATTCAAAAAATGGAGACACAGTGGTTCCCCGCTTCCAAAGAAGTTTAAGAAGTCATCAAGCAAGTTGTTGCCGTCTGTCTTCTGCTACAAAGATGGAATTTGCTTGTTGATTATCGGGGAAAGGGTACCACCTTCACGACAAATTACTGCGTTGCGCTTCTCGACAAACTGAACGAGCAACTTGTCTCCAAACGTCTAGGCAAGCTTTTGAAAGGGATCTTGTTACTTCAAGACAATGCCTCTTCTCACAAAGTGGCCATTACCGAGCGGAAATCGTCTGTTCCGCTCTTCACTTTGAGATTCTGAAATGCCCGTCCTACTCACCTGATTGGCACCTTCGGACTTCTATATATCTCTTTCCTAACCTGAAAAAACACCTCAAGGGAAAAATTATCAAGCATTGAGGAGGCCACAGCAGCTGCGGACGAAAGGTTTTCAGCACAACTCAAAGAATGTTGTCTGATGGATTAAAAAAGTTAGAACAACGAAGTCATAAGTACGTGAAGCTCAGAGGACAATATGTAGAGTAAATATTTTTTTTCCATTCCCGTAGCTTGATGTTTTCTTTACAAAGCCAAAGCCATATCAGCAGGCCCTTCTATGTATGTATTCCATTTTTTTTTCTTCCCTTTTGCTTTACCCTGATCCAGAAATTTAAAGATGATTTTAAAATTAGATTCTCGTCAAAAAGATCTACGATTACCATTTGCCCTAAAGCAATTTATCCGCCTTAGCATCGCATTCTGTGCCTCCATTTCTCTTGGTTTCAGTAAGAATCGTGATTTTATTTGACTCTACGTCTCTTGTTTGCCGTTTCAGTGGTGATTTCATTTCTACGCATTACGATTCGTGATATCTTAGATGGAACGCATTCCTTTGGACTTTCCACCCATGAAAGTAAAAGCATTGTCGAAGCTATTCACGAATGTGAGCACTTTTATTACATCAAGATTCACCCTGAATTTTGTGTCTCCTGTACGAAGTACGATTCGACTACTCCTGTAACTGGAGAAGAGGGGACCCGGCTGACGAAGCATGAATAAAAAGGAGTTTCTCATTATAGTTGCGCTATGTTTTGCCATTAGTCATCGTAGAACGAGAAATCTTTGTAGAAATAGCAATAGGAGATGAGAAGCACCAGAAACTGGAAAGGCAGTATCATACCCAGTTAAATGCAAATCATGCACGCAATGCATGAACAGCTTTATATTTGAAATATTAAGATTCTGTACCGAAGATTCTTATGCCATATTTGATATGAAAATTTCTTTATGCATGAAAAATAATGAAGAAAATGTATTCAAAGGAATAAAAGTAATAACCTTTATTGATATTAATTATTAATTTTTTAAGGAATAAAAGAATGATCTTTATGCATAAAAACTAATTAAAAAAACTTTTTTTCTCTGGAATAATAATTCTATTACATCATCACACCATACCAGTGAATGTGAATATTCTCTTAAAGGGTTTTAACTTATACTTAACACACCATACCAGAGAATGTGAATATTCTCTTAAAGTGTTTTAACTTATACTTAACACACCATACCAGAGAATGTGAACATTTTCTTAAAGTGTTTTAACTTATACTTAACACACCATACCAGAGAATGTGAATATTTTCTTAAAGTGTTTTAACTTATACACCATACCAGAGAATGTGAATATTCTCTTAAAGTGTTTTAACTTATATTTAACACACCATACCAGAGAATGTGAATATTCTCTTAAAGTGTTTTAACCTGTACTTAACACAAAAAACCAGATAATGTGAATATTCTCTTAAAGTGTTTTAACCTATACTTAACACACGATACCAGAGAATGTGAATATTTTCTTAAAGTGTTTTAACTTATCCTTAACACACCATTCCAGAGAATCTGAATATTCTCTCAAGCTGTCTGAAATTTTCCAGAGTTCTGTTTCGCATTTTGTTCAGCATAATTTCACCTTCAAAAGAAGTACATTTAGTAGTCTAGATTTCATACTTGGAGGTCCGTTTTGCTTTCACAATTGATTTGCATTTCCTGTGAATGCTATTAACTCTTAGGCTTACCGTGCACCATGAATTAACCGCTAGAAATTAGCACCGTTTACAGATATCCTTCTTTTACTTACTTTTTAATGTTAAGTTCAAAATCAAAGCACATATATTTGAATATCATGTACTCATTCATGATGGTAAAACAGTAACGTTTGGAACAATAGTTCTGCAAACCTTCCTGCTAGAAACTACTGGTATAGATTTTACTCAGATATGATATACACTGGCGTGCAAAAATTAAGGACGAGACGGTTTTTCGAATATAACGTCGTGCAGAAGTGCTCTACATCGACTCAAATCATACCATAAGATCCACAAGAATATGGGACAAGTGACTGTCCAAACAAGAAATCCAAAGGATGCAATGACACTTTATTGAAAAGGTAGCTTCGAGCACAACTAGACAGCAGACAGAAACGTCCATGTGACAGGCGGCTGCCAAGAAAAATCCAGTCTTTAGTAGGGGTTATGATCACCCCTGACTGCATTGCAGGATTTACGTCTGTCCATGCTAAGGACGATTTGTCAAGGAGCTGTTGAGGTATCGCGGCCCATTCCTCTTGTAGCGCCACTCGTGGCTGCGGAATCGTTGCTGGCGGCTGGTGACGTGCTGCCAAGCGTTTCCCGAGAAGGTCCCACACGTGTTCGATTGGATTTAGGTCCGGGGACCTTGCGGGATAATGAATATCTTCAATTTCCAAACGCCTTTGCGACAGCCACTGTACGATGCGGTGTAGCGTTGTCGTCTATGAAGAGGAACTTAGGACACACATCACCTCTAAACAGACACACGTGAGGCAGGAGAACCTCCGTACAATAGCGGACACCAGTGACTGAACCTCCTTGCAAGATGTGGAGGTCAGTACGGCTACCAAGCATGATACCGCCCCAAACGAGAACTCCGCTTCCTCCAAACCGGTCCCTTTTTGATGATGTTAGAGGTGTGATTGCGTGTTTCCTGCTCTCTCCAGATGTGTATACGTCCAGAATCGCTCGCCAGACTAAATCGGCTCTCATCCTTAAAGAGTACTCGACCCCATTGCTGATGTGTCTAGTTTTTGTGTTCCTGGCACCACAGAAACCGCCGTCTCCAATGAGTTGGCGTTAATGGCACACACCGTACTAGTCGTCTTGCAAACAGACCACATTTGTGCAGCCTCCTGGCCACGGTAAAACGCAATAACGGATGTCAAGTTGTCTGTTGCATGTGCCTTGCGATTTATTCCACTGTCTGCCGTCTGTCTCTTCTCGCCTGTAGGACAATTTACCGGTCGTCCGTCGCCGTGGTTGCTCGTGGACGACCACTGCTAAACTCTCGGACAGCTGTTCCTGTCGTTTGAAATGCTCTCCAAGCTCGTGAAACGATGCTGAGAGCTATCCCGAACTCCTCAGCCGCACTTGTCACACTTCGACCTTCTTCCAATTTCCCAATGGCGCGACCTCGGGTAAAGTCATCCACATGTCGTCCACTGGATTGCCTGTTGGCCATATCACACGGTGGCAGCAACTCGACGTCGTTCAAACCGATGTACACGGTGCTATAGCTTTCACCGAATTGCTGAGCGTACACCGCCCGTGTGCTTTATACCCTTCCAATACCCCTTACGTCATGCTGCGTATATGCGCATGCCCTACTGTACCGGACCTTAGTCTATCTCCTGAGTGGTCTTTTGGTCCGTTTTGCCTGCTCGTTCCGCTGTTATGATAATTTCTCCTCTTCGTCTTTAATATTTGCACACTAGTGTAGTTTAGCACGTAAACTTTCATGCACACCTGAAAGAAAACAATTACTAAAATTAAAAGAGTTTTTTTTCCTATTATTTCGTTGTGGGCAACCTCAAGTTTTGCAATCATCTTTTAAAAATATGTGATCTGAATATTTGCTTTTTTGATCGAGATAACACTTGGACATGTTTGCACTTCTCGCATTGATTTCAGAGTAAAGGAATGTAATACTGAACACAAAAATGACCTATTTCTTCCTTGAATGCAGAAACAGCGGACTAAATAAAGGACACATGACTGTTGGTAACCATGGATGATCTTAAATTTCTTTAAAAGCCATAAAAGAAAACAAAATCATCTAAGAATACACATGCCAAATCATTACAGCGATACAAAAATCCGAAAAGAAGACATTTATATACGCTGCAACATAGTGAATTTGCCCTACACAGAGGGAGTCGGCGTATAGAAACGCAACTTGATAGGTGTGAGAAGGGAAGTGTGATTTGTAAATAAATCATTTGAGAATGCAATTAATCGCATTAAATGAGTGAAAAAGTGGCAGAGCTTATAGATTAGGGTATGTTTTTTCTGGTGCTCCAGGTCGTACTGAACAAAGCAACGGAGTGTTGAGAGCTACTGTATCATATTCAGGGATCGAAGATTTACGTCGCCAACCCTAACATTAACTGAACTCGTTTGAGGGAAGAAGAATAGTAGGCCTACGTGAAGTTGATTAGTTTTCGCGGAAACTCCTTCCATGTCCAATGGGGTGCCAGAACTTTTAGACGATGTCGGCAACAGTGATTGCAACAAAGCACCTCCAGTCTCCGTAGCGGGGCCTGTGCAGACAGTACGCATCATTTGGCGTATTCATCGTCTGCCAACTGAGGAGAGACAAACTACTACAGAGAGCGTGTTGCAGATCATACTGGCGATTATGGACATCCCTGTCACGAATCTGTCAGAAGCAGGTGTACGCTCCCAGCAGCGGATTCGTCGAATGTCACTGGCTGTAGGGCATCGTCCGTGATGGCTAAACTGGTGTCGTAGTAGAGCTGCCAATATTTCATTTAAAACGATATCTGAATATTATTTCATTACTGATAAAATAAATGGAAAAACAACCTTCGAATACACACACACATATCCGAAAGCGTACCATGCAACGTTGATTTAATTTCAGTTTTGATTTGAATCTTTTTAAGTGCTATATCAAAGCCATGTCAGCCCATTTTCCCATTTCTCAACGCCTCTTTTGAGTTGAGATCTTGCAAATTTTCAGTTTTTTAACGCACTGTTATGAAATTTTTACCGAATATGAAACTACGGTGCTTTTTCATTATTTGCGAAGATACTTTTACGCGTTGCTCCCATTCTGTTAACACTTTTTTTCTACCTTGCTTTGAAAGATCCCTTTGTAAAAGAATGCTTTTAATTTTTGGAATATATTAAACCTGTATGTACATAGGAGCTAAAAAAGTAGCGTGTTATTCAAGAAGAGTTCCCGTGATGAACTTGAATATTCTTAATAACTTTTTTTTTCCTGAAAGCAACACATGTAAGCTATCTTTTATGCAAAGCAGTCTTCATCCGCCCTCCGTCCCCCTCCGTCCCCCGAAAGAAAATAAAGGAACCAGTTTAGCATGGTGATACACGTGTTCTCTCACGACAGGGCAGGTAATTTGCATTCACCATGTTATGGCAGGAATACAAGCACTCTGAATCAATAATGTCACCACAGAAACTACAGGAAGGAAACATCTTCAAAAAAAAAAAAAAAGGTGAAAGAGGTTTACTGTCACAATTCCCTTACAGAAAAAAATGTGCCATTCTCAAGAATACCCTCATAAAATGTTTGTGTTCTCACTTATTAGATGATAATAAACATACAAATTTTCTTCGTGTTTAAAACGTAACTGAACACAATTTTAAGAACTGAACAGATACGTTCTTTTAACTACGAAAATATGTATCCAATATTCAAGTTCACAGTGTTTATACACTATATTAGTATAGTACAGGGTGGTCCAAACAAAAGTATACCAAATGAACAAATCAAATAAGCATAAGTTTTATTTAATGTTATAGTGTACAAGACAATTCCTACAGCAGGTGTTGGATATGAGCACCCTCATTAATAAGGCACATGTCGGTTCTTCGCAACATGTTTTGCAATATACACTGCTGGCCACCCAAAGTGCAACACCAAGAAGGACACGAGATAGCAAAGCCACATTTACTGGACACAAAACAACAGATACAAAGATGAAACTATTGAGCTTACAGACCCGTGCGACTTGCAGAACACGCTGACATCAATAGTTCGCAAGTCTCCCATGGCTGGCAATAACGGCCGCTGCACGCCGCGGCATTGAACGAAAGAGGCTTTGGATGTGGGCTTGGGGTATGTCGGTCAGGCTGCTTCCAAACGGTGCCACAGTTCATCAGGCTTAGCCGCGGGTGGTGCTTGTCGGGCGACTCGGTTGCCGATCAGCGACCAAAACGTGTCCGATGGGCGACATATCGGAAGAACAGGCACGCCACGGCAGCATTGACACCTGGTGGGCCGTGAATAATTGTTACACGATGCGTGCCAACTGCGGGCGCGCATTGTTTAGCTGAAACGTGGCTGCTGGCAGGTCCTGCAGGTAAATGAGGACTACAAGCTCCAAAACGTCGGAGATGTAGCGGTGGCTGTTGAGTGTACCGGCGATGTGTACCAGAGCGAAGCGGGTGTCATATCCAATTGCGCTCCAAACCATAACGGCTAGGGACGGGCCGGTATGGCGATGCATAATGCAGGCGTCAAACAGTCTCTCGCCGCGATGCCGCCATACGTAAATCCGACCATCGTGGTTTTCCAGGCAGAAGCGGGATTCGTCGGAGAAGACAATGTCGTGCCATTCCGTAGTCCAGGTGCGACGTTCAACGGCCCAATGCCGCCGCACTCGCCGGTGGTGTAACGTCAATGGTAATCGGAGCAATGGGCGCCGTGCGACAAGTCCCCGCTCCTGCAGACGACGTCGAACGGTACGTGCTGACGCAGGTTGTTGCGCAACACACCATAATTTCTGCGCTAACGTTCGCGATGCGAGCGTTAATGCCCGTCGAACAACATAGCGGTCCTCTCGTTCCGTGGTGTGCCTCGGCTGCGGCAATCGCTCAGGTCGGATTGTCCGTCCTGCATTCACCGTTCCATACTCCCCTCACTGTGGCTGGATATCGTCCCACACGGGCGCCGATGTCTCGGTACGATAAACCGCTGTCGCGATAAGCCCCTATTAGTCCTCTGACGAGCTCGGAAACGTGCTGGAATGACTGCCGTATTCTGCGACGAGGCATCGGGAAGCTTCCCACGCACAGGTCCGGCAGCAGAACACACTTCCACTTTTGCATGTCCTCTCGCGGGTGACGCATGCTGCGAATTTCAGGCCAATCGGATGCTTCCTTCTTGGTGTTGCATTTTGGGTGGCCAGCAGTGTAATTTAAAGTTGTTGTGGTGTAATCTTAGCAATTTCAGCGGAGTTGTTGGTTTGAAGCTCTTCAAGCTACAAGAGTTATCGGGTTTTGGGAATACACCTAACGCTTTAGTGCACCCCACAAGAAAACGTCACACACAGACAGATCAGGGGATCGAGCAGGCCAAAGATCACGACTCACAACACGGTCTTCCTCAAACACCTCAAAAATCGTATTCATTGAATGGTTGGCAGTATGAGCTGTATCTCCATCTTCTTGAAAGCAATTGTGTCTTCTAATTGGTAAGCTAATTGACGAATGGGTTGAAAATGTTAGCAATATAACGAGCTGAGTTTATGGTTTCGTGTGAAAAAATGGTAGTAATCTTAAGTGCTGATAAAGCACACCACACACCAAGTTCCTCTGCATGTAAAGTGTTCTCCACAAATTGATACGGATTTTCTGTGCTCCAATATCGATGGTTCTGGGAATTTACATATCCACTTAGGTGGAACAATGCCTCATCACTCATGACGTAGAGAGTCATGTCCAGCATTCCAGATGCAATTTCTTCCTGTGAGCACCGGCAGTATCGCACACCTGCGGATTGAGGTTGCAACTGATGCAATGCAGAAATTTTGTATGGTTTAGCACCCATTTCGAGTGTCAATATTTGCTGTCACGAAGAACGTGAAATTCCTGTTTGTTGAGATAATCGACCCCTAGTTTTTTAGGGGACTGTAAGATTCGCTCGCGAATGTTCTCAATGCGCTATGGAGTACGTACGTGGTTGGCATACTCGAACGCCACTTTTTTCACCAGATCATTGATTGCCACCTTCGTTGGTGGGCGAATTTCAAAACCTTGTTTGAAACTCCTGTTGGCACATTTTAAAGGACATATGCTTCACATAGGGCTCGACGATGAAAATTTCTTTGCTGAGAAATTAGGACCATCTTCTTTGCTGCTGGGAAGCTTCTCACAAGTAAACTGGTAGGTAGATCAATGGATTGGCAGCACTTGCAACCAACAAATTTATAATTAACAAGTAACAAATTGTTCCGTTCATACTGTAGATTGTCAGAACCTCTAAGCAAATAAGTTATCATTAAATTGGGCTACCATGGGTATAGGTTTGTTTAGGTCACCGTGTACTATTATATAAATATGTTTATTCGGTGTCATATAACCGTGTATCAGTCTTGAGAAAATTTCCCGGTGAAGAGCAAAGGCTTGGCGATTTGTATACACTTTGGTATGCCACTAAATAAACGCATTTACATTAAGGTATAAGCGCTTTTTAATTCGTCGGTTTGCTGTATTCTTAACTTATATACACTCAAGGGACAAAACATTAGAGGTACCTACCTAATAGCTTGTTGGTCAGATTCTAACTCGAATAACACCCAACTCCTAACAACTCAGTGCCAATAGCACTGTCCACAACTCTGTCCGAGACGTCGGTCCAGCATCCATGCATCTCATATTCCCTCCCCATGGCTTCCCAGAAACCATCCACAGGTTTTAAATCCAGGGACCTTGGGTACCACTGGATGGGGTCCAAAACCATATGAGTGTTCCTCGAGCAATACATGCGGGGGTTCCAGGCTGGTTGGGAGGTGCGTCTTCATTCTAAAAGAGCCCACCATCAGTAGGATGCACAAAGGTCCTGAAAGCTTGTAGGTGATCTTCCGGCACATGCTGCCGTTAAGGACCTCTCTCCAGACACAATTCGGGAGGTAATGTGTACCATGGAAGGCTATCCAAACCATCACAGAGCCACCACGGCTTTGAAAATAGAGCCCACAGCGCGCGACGTGGCAATGGCCACGTCGGAAGCCACACCAACACCCTTCCGTCAGCTCGTAACAGCTGAAAATGTGATTCATATGATCACACGACGCGTTGGGCACCACTCTGCAGATGTCCAGTTTTGATATTCCCGGTACAAGGCGAGACGTAATATCAGACGACGAGCAGTAAATGGTGGCACAAGAGTCTTTATCGCCTCCTATAGCCGGGGGTATGAAGCGTGCGTCGTACCATTCGCATGCTGACGCTCTTTTGGGCCTCTGACATTTCACTTCGATGTGATTTGCGTGTTGTTGCCAATCGGTCCATCTTTACGAGTCTCGATAGTTTACTTCGATCCCAGTTGCCAATGGTGTGTGATCTGCCACCACCTGCTCTCTGGGTGCTGGTACGCCTAGAGAGCAAAGCGAGGGTCACCCTCGATTACGTTGCCCTCAGGAACTTTAGGGTTTTTACCACTAGGACGGTAGAATGACCTATCTGACTTGCGCCGACAATGCGTCTAGGATTAAAGTCGCTTAAATCACCACGCCTATCCATGTTCGTTGATTGCTATACTCTATTGAGAAGCCCTGCCGTCTACCTATTTATCTCCCGAGTTCGGTTTGCACTGTGCACGGGGGATGCCCATGTCAACTGTCCGTTACCCCTATCTATAATGTTTTGTCTATTGAGTGTATATACAGGGATAAGTCCCCTAGGGGTTTCGATTAACAACTGCACAAAAACGAACAGATCTGCAGCAATACGGTTTGCGGCATTTGAAAGAGTAAATACTCAAGTTTAATATTCTTACCTTAATACACCTCTACATATGCGCCTTTGGTGACACGTAACATATCCAGTCGGTATTCAATTTCTTGCCATATGAGCTCCAACGTGTCAGGATCGATTCTATCAAACACTGCTGCAATGCGCTATTTGAGCTCCTGAAGGCTGCTTAATATTTTCCAGAAATCATGTCCTTGACATAGCCAAAGAGGAAGAAGTACACTGGCGTGCAAAATTTAAGGACGAGATGGTTTTTCGAATGTAACGTCGTGCAGAAGTGCTCTACATCGACTCAAATCATACCATAAGATCCCCAAGATATAAGAATATGGGACAAGTGAGCAAAATCGTCGAAACTAGGAATCCAAAGGATACAAAGGCACTTTATTCAAAAGGTAGCTTCGACCGCAAGGGGACAAAATACCGAAACGTCCATGTGACAGGTGGCTGCCAAGAAAATTCCAGTCTTTAGTAGGGGATATGATCACTCCTGACTGCGTTGCAGGACTTACAACGTCTGTCCAGGCTGAGGACGAGGTTGTCAAGGAGCTGTTAAGGCATCGCGGCCCATTCCTCTTGTAGCGCCAATCGCAGCTGCGGAATCATTGCTGGCGCTTGGTGACGTGCTGCCAAGCGTTTGCCGAGAAGGTCACACACGTGTTCGATTGGATTTGAGTCCGGAGACATTGCGGGCCAATCCCTGCGTTGAATATCTTCACTCTCCAACAGCCACTGTAAGATGAGGTGTAGCGTTGTCGTTCATGAAGAAGAACTCAGGATCCACAGCACCTCTAAACAGACGCACGCGAGGCAGGAGAACCTCGGTACAATGGCGGACACCAGTGACTGAACCACCTTGGAAGATGTGGAGGTCAGTACGGCTACCAAGCATGATACCGCCCAAAACGAGAACTCCGCCACCTCCTAACCAGTCCCTTTCGATGATGTTGGAGGTGTGATTTCGTGTTCCCTGTTCTCTCCAGGTGTATATACGTCCATAATCGCTCGTCAGACTTAATCGGTTCTCATCCGAAAAGAGAACTCGACCCCATGGCTGATGTGTCTAGTTCTTGTGTTTCTGGCAGCACAAAAACCGCCGTCTCCGATGCGCAGGCGTTAATGGCACACACCGTACTGGTCGTCGTGCAAATAGGCTACCTATGTGCAGCCTCCTGGCCACGGTAAAACGCGATAACGGACGTCCAGTTGTGTGTTGCATGTGCCTTTTGATTTCTACCGCTGTCTGCCGTCTGTCTGTTTTTGCCTGTAGGACAATACACCGGTCGTCCGCAGCCGTAGTTGCTCGTGGACGACGACTGCTAAACTCTCCGACAACTGTTTCTGTCGTCTTCAAATGCTCTCCATGCTCGTCAAACGATGCTGTGAGCGACACCGAATTCATCGGCTACGTTAGTCACACTTCAACCTTCTTCCAACTTCCCAATGACGTGACCTCGGGTAAAGTCATCCAGATATCTTTTACTGGATTGCCTGTTGGCCATATCACACGGTGGCGGCAACTCGACGTCGTTCAAACCGATGTACACCGTGCAATAGCTTTCACCAAATTGCTGAGCGTACACTGCACGTGTGCTTTATACCCTTCCGACTCCCCCACTTCATGCTGCATATATATGCGCATGCCCTACCGTACCGGTCCCAAGTCTATCTCTTGAGTGGGCTCTCGGTCTTTTCTGTCTGCTGTTTCCTCTGTTATGCTAATTTCTCCTCTCCGTCCTTACTTTTTGCACACCAGTGTGTAAAGAAGTGATATCCGGGGACCGGGGTGGCTCTGTCAATCCATCTGTCGGCAAACTCATGCTTCAGGCATTCACGAACGTCAAGTCCCCGATGAGGGAGAGCGCCATCTTGTTGCATTATGGCATTTGGTTGCAAATCCTGTAGTTGAAGAACCGCAAAGTTCTGAAGCATGCCCAAGTAATTATTAATTTGCACTGTTGGGTCGGGGATGGCGAATGGCCCAATTACCCGATTATGCATGAGCCCGCACCAAACATTCACCTTTGCACTGTGCGTGATGTGCTCGCTGAGTGAATGTATGTTTTCACTATTCCCTAGGAGTTTCTGAGTGTCGAACTTTCCGTGCACGTAAGAGGTAGTAGAGCGTAAGTGGTAGTAGTAGTAGAGCGTTCTGAGTGTTGACTTTTCCGTGCATGTAAGAGGTTGTCTCATCCGGGAACATTATACGGTGTAGGAAACTTTCACCAACTTCCAGCAGCTCCAACATATCCCGAGCGAATGCTAAGCGCTGAGGTCCATCGTACGGTTTTATCTGGTTTAGAAGTTGCTTATGGTTTGGTCTTAGTGTCAGGCGTTTTTGAAGCACTCTCATCAATGTGGATCGTGGAACATTCAGCAGTGAAGAGGCCGTTCTCCTGGACTTTACAGGACTGCAAGCGAAAATCTCCAGTATGCTCTGTACAGTTTCTTCACTGGCAGGGGGTCTGCCACTTCTTTGCCGGTCCAGGACGCTACCAGTATCACAGAATTTCTTCTGCCACGCTCTGATACTGAAATCCCTCTGTGGATCTTTCCCATATGTCAGTCAGACGGTAATTTCTTTGTACCGTAATCACAGACTTCGTCTCAAAAAACCAACGCACGCACATTGCGTTTTCCTGCGGCGACGACATTTTCAGTTGTTTTGAAGTCGGCGTCGGTATTTGCAAGCATGTAGCGCCATCTGTTAGAAAGAGATGGCGTTAAAAACTCGAATATTGTCAATCGAAACCCTTAGGGAGCTTTTCGACCACCCTCTGTATTGAGTGTTTAAACACGATTAAGTATAGTAACGGAATTTATGTATTGGTGTGTAACATGTTAAATCATGTTATTTTTTTGACAAGAGGCAGTTCCTCTGATGGTTTGTGTTTTGTCGTTTGTAATCACATTCCTCGCATTGAGGTCGTATATTCGGAATGTCGATCTGCTTTTTGGAAGGGTAGGTTCGAATGTCATCCCCATGTGTCACGACCTACAGCGTCTTTTTAAAGAAATATTTCGTTTCGTGATATTTTTTTCATACACATCCTGCATTTGCATGACGTAAACAGGTTTTTTTCCTCATTTTTCTGAACCTGTTAAGTACATTTAATAGAAGATGTTTTTCTGAATTCTTCGTGTGCACGTCTTTTCTGTACAACGGAGTATAATGTCCGTCCTTCTCTGACAGGAATGAAAAAACTGAAGCGGTAAATCAACTGGGAGGGATTTAAGGACGAAAATTTATTTTCGGACCACGCAAACAAGTTTGTGCTCTCATCTACGTGAGTAGAATGGGGTTCAGAGGAGAACAATAATTACGTTTGCAATGCATTTCTTCGTGGAGCTACGGTATATTTACATAATGCTTTCTGTTTCATATATACATTTGCAAAATGCATTTCTCATTCAGATGCTCGGGATCCTTCGATGCATCAAGTTCGGGACAAAAAAATAAAACTGCTTTCAGAAATGTTTACTCCGTTTATTAAATAAATCTGTCTCGTCAACAGAGCCAGCAAGAAAAAATAAAACTGATGTGTGGATTTTATCGTATTTTATTCTCTTCCCGGTTTATGTGGGTAGCATTCAATTTCCTCTTGCCTTCTGATGTTTGTTACCTCGAAGCACGTGCTCTTGGGAGTCCTGCGTATTACGGAATATGTCTATTTGCCAAACTGATCATCGCGCTTAGACAATAATACCATCTGTTTCCTGCATCAAGGAATTGATTGGGAACTTCACATGCACACATACATTGAGTAGCAAATTAGTAGGTGTACAAATAAGTTTTAAAGCGTTTTATGTGTGAGGTATACCGCAAATTTATATATCCGATATTCGCCCCATTGTTGTCATTTGACTGTAACTGGTGTAGGCTTTAAAATGCGACAAGAAAGGTTTGCCCAACAGTCAAACGCACTTACACATCAATAGGTGAAAGATAGCACGCGATAATGCATTTTTTCGACGCTGCTTTCGTTGCGAATTTAGTCACGGAAAAAGTGCTGCAAAAGCATGTGCATCGATCCGTTTTGTTCTAGGGGAGAATATTGTTTTGAAAAGCACGTGTGAGTTTTGGTTTAGACGGTTTAAAGCATTTGATTTTGATGTTAGCGTCGAGGACGTTGCTGCGCCCCGTAGGAGGTTGCACATGAGAAACTGCAAGCTTTGCTGAATGAAGATTCCGCAGAAAAAAACAACTAGCTGAACAACTGGGGTACCTCTACAAACCATTGTCAATCGTTTACGCGCAATGAGAATGATTCAGAAAGAAGAAAAATGGGTGCCACATGAGCTGAGCCATAGAAACAAGAATCAACGTGATATGAAGTGGTGCTTGAATCTGTTAAATAAACAACACAGAAAGTATTTCCTGTGTAAACTCATTACGGGTGATGAAAAGTGGGTATGGTACTACAATTCCAAACGCAAAAAACACTGGGTAGATCCGGGTGAAGCAACGACTTCGATACCGAAACGCAATATCTACACCAAGAAATTCCTGTGGTGGGATATGAAGGGTGTGCTCTATTATGAACTATTGAAACAGAGTAAAAGTGTTACTGCTAATAGCTACAAGCAACAATTGCTCCGATCGAACTTTGAAATCTGTCGGAAACGTCCATTCACAGGTAAAGGACTGCGTTTCGTGAAATTACTGCATGACAACGCTATGCCGCATGTCGTGAAATCGGTCAAGAAAACGGTATTGACGTTTTGCCGGGAATTTTTGGAGCATCCAGCGTATAGTTCCGACCTAGCCACTTCAGATTTTCATATGTTCCGATCGATGCAACGTGGTTTGTCTGCGGTACGGTTCAGGACATGTGACGAAGTGCAAAAGTGGCTTGACCACTTAATCGCGTCACACGACGAAGTATTCTTCATGGCTGGAATCTGTCAGCTACCCGACCGATGGCGGAAGGTCATAGATAATGACGGCGCTTATTTCGATTTTTTTTGATTGGAGGTTTAACGACCACCGTGAGCACCTCAATGGGCTATAAGCAGTCGCCCGTCCAAATTTAGGGTCACTTGCTCCAGGGAAGGGAGAGAGCCAGTGCCGTAAGACAAACACAACATCCATGCCTGACCGGGATTCGAACCCGGACCCATTACGGACGAATGATCAGAGGCCAACGCCTTAGACCACTGCGCCACCGGGGCGGCTATTTCGATTTGTAAAGGTATTACTGTTTTCTCTCACATTTCATGTTGCGTGGTCTTAAAACGTTTTAAAACTTATTTGTACAGCTAATACACTGCTGGACAATTGCTAAGGACGGATCATAAACGGCTATATAGCGCATAAAAAAGTAAGTGTATTTGGACGCCAAGTGAAATAAAATAATGTCAGAATGCCAGGACATTACAAGAAAGACAATTTATTGTGCTCTGAAATCCAGAAGGCTTTGGAACGTGTTCAAGGGACAAACAGGCCATTTTGTGCAGAATACGTAAACGTGAAAAAAATGCAATTACCGTCCGCAGGCGTTCCGGCGTAAGATGTCAATACGGGATATGACCACCATGGAGGGCGATGCAAGATTCCACACGTCGTGTCATGCTTTGCACAACATTATCAAGAAGCTGTTGGGGTAACTTATCCCATTCCTCTGTCAGTGCACGGATGAAGGTGTCCTTATTTATTGGAGGGCATTGGCGACCAGCAAGACTCCTCCCCAAAGCATCCCACACATTTTCAATGGGATTCATATCTGGAGAACGTGCTGGCCATACGAGGCGTTGAATATCCTCGCTCTCAAGACACTCCTGGACAGCGACTGTTCGATGACATGTTGCGTTGTCGTCCATGAAAATGAATCTATCACCGACAGCACCATGGAACATGCGAACATGAGGTAGCAGAACATCATTAATGTATCGTTGGCCAGTCATAGTCCCAGTTGGAAGCACATAGAGGGACGTACGGCTATTGATCGTGATGCCAGCCCATACCATGACACTACATGTCGGATATCGGTCCCTTTCCTGTATGTTTGCTGGACAATATGCAGTACCACTATCACGCCAGATCAGTTGTCGTCGACAATCAGACGATAGACTGTATCTACTCTCATCTGAGAAGAGGACAGCAGACCAGTCGTTATCAGTCCAATTGCGATGTTGATGGCACCATTGCAAACGGGCGGTACGGTGACGTCTGGACAATGGGATGCACACAACAGGACGGCGGGCGTATAGTCCTCCTTCATGCAAACGTCTGGCGACAGTTTTTTGGGAGATCAGCTTGCCAGTAGCAGCCATAAACTGATTTGTTACATCACTAGCGGTGCTGCGCCGGTTTCTTTTTGTTGATAGCACTATGTACCGATCTTCTGCAGGTGTCGTACTGCGAACACGTCCTCCCCCGTGACGTTTGCTACACTCTCCATTTGTTTGAAATGATTTCCAAAGCCTTGAAACAACACTGTGGCTGACGTCGAACTCCCTGACAACATCTGTTATTTTTCGCCGTTCTTCAATCTGGCTAATAATACGGCCACGCGTAAAATCATCTAGGTGATGTCGGGAAGACATACTGAAAATTGCAAGTTCGTCAATTGATTCTTTCCTTTTCAACTTTGCGTTTGAGCAACAACGGTCAATACGCGTCAAATCCTTTATATCTCTTATCAGCGCTATGACGTCACGAACAAGTTCGGCAATCCAAAATTTGCATACGCGCAACACGTCCTACTGTATGCCACACTTATGCTAATTTCCACATTTTCCTGCCTTCCATTTTATGGTTGCTATCGTTGCTATTGTCATCCGTCCTTAGCAATTGTCCAGCAGTGTATTAGCAAAATCTACCTACTAATCTTTTGGACCGTTCTTGGTCTTCAAAGCAGCGTCGAGTCAGTGTGCCATGGATTCAACAAGAAACTTATATTGCTCTATAGGAACATTCCTGTTCATAAAAACTCAGAACACCTGAAAGGTGTCGAGCAGCGACTTTAATTTCCACAGGATATGTTCTTAGGAAAAGAAAATGGAGATTAACAGGCAAATAAGATGTGCGAAGAATTATGAGTGGGAACGGCCTTGTATAACAGTGAATGCCCAGTTGGGTTTTAGGAGTGCCTTTCAGGCATGGAGAATATTTACGGGACTCAGAAAACAAGTTCATCACTGGTCAAAACTTCAACTGATACAGATGAAGGAGTGAGAAAAATATTTTGAAATCCTAATAACTGAAGAATGGGAGGAATTTTTGGAAGAGGAATTTAGTTTTGGGGCTTCTGGTTTATAAGTGTCTCGAGAAGAGGTGGACAGGGCACTAAAAGAAGGTAAACATGGTAAAGCCCCAGGGGCTGGTGAAATTGATCTTGAATTACTAAAATATTGTGTTGAGAGAGTTGCCACACTCCTTACTAAATTATACAATAGAATCCTGGAGGGTGATGGAGTACCCCAGGAAATGAAACTGGGTTTTTTGGCACCTATTTTCAAGGAGGGATGCAGAAAAGTATAAGGTATTTATAGAGGAATATGTGTAACAAACTAATTAATAAAGTTTTTATAAGAATTCTTCAAAGATGGATTGAAAAACAGTATGAAAGGACTGAGGAGCAGACTGGATTCATGGCTGGTAAATCATGTATAGATTATACACCATCTATCAACAAGTAATTTGACACCTGTGATAGCAAAGGAAAACGAAGTTTATTCACCTTCAATAGTTGGTGGAGCCTCCACGAGTGGCGATTACAGCTGCGACCCTTCGGGGCATACTCTCAACCAGGCGTTGTACGACGGCTAGGGGAATTTCCTTTCAATAGGCTTGGAGAAGACAGGTCAGTTCCTTCACCGATTTCGGACAGTGGGGGCACCCTTCAAATCGACGCTCCATCTCGTCGCAGAGGTGCTCGATAATGCTAAGGTCCGGGGCCAGTCCATTCGATTAACCCCATTCTCACCATACCAATCCATGGTGGACCTCGCAACATAACAGGTTGCATTGTCATCCCGAAAGTAACATGGATCCATCCCGTAAAACTGCCACACAGAAGGAAGCGCGTGGTCATCCAAAATGGTGCAGTAGGTCTCGGCGTTGAGTCTACCCGGAATTGCGACCAAGGGTCCCGTGCCATACCAGGAGAAACACCCTCATAGCATAATTCCACCAACGCCGAACTTCACAGTTGGCACAATACATTTCGGCAGGAGGCGTTCTCCAGGCAGACGAAAAACCCAGATCCTGCCATCCGAACAGTAGAGGGTGAACCCTGATTCGTCGCTCCAGAGAACCAGTTTCCACTGTTCAACGGTCCACTGTCGACGTCCTTTGCACCACGTTAGCCGCGAAGCGCTGTTGGACTTGGTGATCAAAGGCTTGTGGACGGCAGCAGGTCCATGATAACTGAGCAAATGGGCTTCCTTACGGATGGCATTCATCGAAAGAACACTCCCGGATGCCTGTTGAAACTCGTCGCTGATGTGGCCCATCGATTTGCTGCGGTTTTCTCTGGCCAGCACTTGTCGGTCTCTAACTCCCAGTTTCGTCGGTCTGCCCGGTCGGGGCACATTTCGACAGTCACCTCTCATCTTCCACTTGCCAATCACGTATGCCACTGTCGATTTTGGGTACTTCAACTCGCTTGATTTGTCACGTATGGATCTGCTATTTCTGTGATACCCGACGATTACACCTTTATCGAAATCAGAGAGCTCCGAACTGCATGGCATCTTGCATGCGACTGGTTGCGTCGTTGTTTCCCACACGATATTGAACGGCGGTGGTCGTGACGTATATCAGGACCGCGGATATCGTCGATTGCAGGGGTGTCCAATTACTTGTTGGTAGATAGTGTATATATCAATAAGCAAAACTACTATATAGCAACTGTGAGTAAATAATTTATTTTTAATTTCTTAGAATACATAAAAATTCGCGGCATGTAATGAAGAATAAACTAGCATGATCTTGTTTAATCAGTGCAGTGGCAGAGAATGAAATACATGCATATGAAACACAGTAACTGGGATAAAACTAAAAAATAAAACTGTACAGTTAATTTCTTACAATAGGATAATAGGTAAAAGTTCGCGTCACACCTTTCACCTTGTGGGGGCACACCAGTTGCGGGACACTAACCTAAAAAGACGACTACTGTTATAGCTCATTCACACCAATGTTCGACAGGCTGTATGTGGTGCAATTCTCTTCTCGAAACCGCTGTTTTACTGCACAGTTACTTTGTGGAATTGATCTCGGCTGCTACTTCCTACAATCCTCTCCAGGCGCCGTCGCTCTTGCACATTGACCGATTGATTCCGTCCACACTAAGACCGCTGATTGCGTGTTTTGTTGTCTCTGCACCACTCATTGGACAACCACGAAATAGTTGTTCTAGCCTATGACGGTTGTTGCCTGAGTTGCTTGGCTTTGTCCTGCAATTGAAGATTATCATGCCGCTCACAAAGTCTCTAAAATCAATCACGGCCATACTGTCGCCATCTGTGCTTCATCCACGTCTGGATTCTTGAAATGAGCTGTTTATAAAGCCACCTAAATGTCATAATTGCTAGTGTAAGTGAGGATCGCTCGTGCTTGGTTGCTGTTGCGTGACCCTAATAAAATGTTTCTTCTGTGTACACATACTAACCAAGAAAAGGTTTCTTTTGGAAACTATTATATATATAAAAACCCAGATCTATGTATGTATGTATGCATTTCTCCGTGTAGCTCTTTGTCGGGAACGCTTTTGGGTCAACGTCTACACTGTGGCACCATCTCTGACGCTAAGAGGAAACGCGCTCAAGTACTCCGCACAATCATACGTTTTGCAAAAATTTCGCAACGTGTTCGACAATGGACGACATATTCGTTGTGCCTTACAATCCGCATCTGCTGTTAAAATACGATGCGCACATTAACGTCGAAATTTGCATTTCTCTGCATGCAGTTAAATATATATACAAATATATTTATAAAGTCAGACGAAAACAGCTGGCCTTTACAAGGAAAATTGTTAAACGACAACAAACGTTTTACACAGAATGTGATTTATGGCGAGCTGTTTTCAAAATTGGAAATAAATAGCATATACGTTTTAGCTCTTACATTAATGAGGTTTTACTACATTTCCTCACAAAAAAAACGGCGTCTATTTGATTTGTTTTCAATCTGCTTCAATTAAATATTTCACCCTATCCTAGGAAGGGCAGCATCCTCTATATATTAATATTTATTTAAAGCTTAAAACAACCGTCCTAGGAAGGGCCGCATGCTATCAAATAATAACATAAAGAGTGCGTGATTTGTGTTACGTCCTTTGTAGCATCAATAACTGATTGACACCTTTGGAAGCTTCCGTGCGTTTTACACATTGATTAGGTACTGTTAGCATTCGCGCATGACAATATACAAATAGCAATTTTATAAAAAGGTTAATCCGTTAATAATAACTGAGAACAACCCCCACAAGATGTACTAGGGCAGATCAATTAGAATAGATAAGACCATTCCCCACAATCGCCCCGACATCGTCCTGGTCGACAAGTAAGGGTAGAAGAAGTCAACATACTTCATTGACATAGCCGTGTCCTATACGTGCAACATTCAGAAGACGCACGAAAAGAAGCTGTCAAAGTATTAACACCTATAATACGAAATCAAGGAAATGTGGCATATGGAAAACGTCACCACCGTCCCCATAGTAATATCATCCACAGGAGTTGTACCTAAGACCATTTACAGCTCTATACAGATGCAAGACCTTCAACCTCACACCAACATGGAACAGCATACGTCAGCTATCGTGAACACTTGTAGGATAGTAAGGACGTTCCTGGACAATTGAAAGAAAGAAATACTACTTCCCAGTCTTGGTACTTCGTACCCATCCCGGAAGGAAAAGTAAAATCTCAGCAAGAGGTGGAATCATCTAGTTTCTTATTTTTTATAATAATAATAATAATCACAAACATTATTAATTTCCTTTGTCTGAACGTTTGTTCCACTTTGGTGGCGCAGTAGAAAAAGGGCTTGCCTTTTCTAATTGTTGAATACCTGCATCAACCAATATATTAATATATATATAGGAAAGAGCTTGCCTTTCCTAATTGTGAAATACCTGCCGCAACGAATATATACACGGTCGAGGGACATTATTGTGGCCACCAGCAAATATCCAGAGTAATCGCCGTTCTCAGCTCGGACAGCAGCTAGGCAGGCTGGGAGTGACTCAATAAGGTGCTGGAAGGTGTTCACAGGAATGTGGAGCCATGCTGACTGACTGCTGACAGCAGCTGGAGGGTTCGTCAGCAGTCAGCTGACACACCCATAGAGCGAACAACACGATCTGGGTTGTCCCACACATGCTCAATTAGGTTTGAGTCTGGGGAATTAGGGGGACAGGGAAGTATTTTTAAGTCTTCATCATGCTCTTCCAACCACTCTCGAACATTTCCAGCTGTGTGACACGTCGCATTGTTGTGCTGGAAGATCCCATCCGCCACAAGGTAGACAATCAGCATTTATGGGTGTACGTGGTTTGCAAGGACGGATTCATAAATTATTTGGTCCACAGGCCTTCAACAGGTATCAGAAGACCCAGAGAATGCGACGAAAACATTCTTCAGACCTTCATGCTGCCCCACCAGCTTGTGTTCATCCAACAATGGTTGAAGGGTGTTTGTTTTTAGATGATTTTGGTCTTATACACCAACGTCCATACGTTCAATGAAGCAGAAAATGTGACTCATCGGAGAAGGCAATCCTTTGCCAATCAGCGGAGGTCCAATTCCGATACTGCCGCGCAAATGTAAGCCTTCTCAGCAGATGGAATTTGTTAACATAGATGCAATGACCATCCATCTGCATCGGAGTCCCATACGCAGCAGGGTTCGCTGAACTGTCGTTTTAGGCACATTTCCGGTAGCTCTCTGGTTCATTCAGCCAGTCAGTTTCTCCACTCTAGCCTGTCGATCGTCCCTCACGCACCTTCGAAGCCGACGTTTACCTCTCACATCAATGGCACGTGGTGCACCGCAGTTTTCACGTCGGTTATTCGCAATGGGGCCATTTCTTCAATCACGATACACTTTTATCACAGCAGCACGCAAACAGTTCACAAACTGCACTATTTTATAAATACTGCCACCCTTGGCCCGAAAGCCGAAAATCATCCCTTTTTGCAAATCTGATAAATCGCTCTTTTTATCTATGGCAGCAACGAGTGATATATTTCCAGAATGCCTATAGCACACCTTCTAGACCAGCTCAGGACACGTGGCTTCTTTCCTTGGCCACACGCTGTTGACGTCAAAAGCAAATAATGGCCACAATAATGTGACGCTGCCCCGATGGCGCAGTGGTCTAAGCGATGGCTTCTGCTCATTTGTCTAAAAGGGGTCCGGGTTGAATCACAGTGAGGCATGAATGTTGTGTTTGTCTTACGGCACTGGCTCTCTCCCTTCCATGGAACCAGTGGCCCTAAATTAGGGACTGGAGACTGCTAATAACCCATTGAAATGCTCACGGTGGTCGTTAAACCTTCAATTAAATAATAATAATAATAATAATATTAATAATAATAATAATGTGACGTGACTGTATATATATATATATATATATATATATACACTGAAGAGCAATTGAATTAAAGATAGCTGGCGTTATGCAAATGTGGCGCTATGGGCGGCACTGTAAACGGAAACGACATGACGTATGCAGCGATCCGACAATATAAGGACTGATGCGACGAGAATCAGTAAGAGTCGGACGCAGTATCGGTAAGACGAAGCATCTAAGCGCATTTGATCGTGGGCAAATTGTCGGGGCCCGACTAATGGGTCACTCTATCTCGGAAGTCGTGCAGGCATTGGGATTTTCACAAGCCACTGTGTCACGAGGGCACCGTGAGTACATCGAATCCGTTAAAACCCTCGCTGCAAGGGCCAACTTCCCTGGACAACAGTGTGTGGATGAGCGGGGTCATTGTCGGCTAGCTCGGGTTGGAACAGCGAACAGACGGGCCACAGTGCAAGAAATCACTCTGCAATTTAACGCTGGTGCACAAAAACATGTAAGCAGCCACACCATCCAGAACCATTTCCTCGCTATGGGGTACAGAAGCCATCGTCCCATGAGGGTACCGCTGCTGACCGCACATCACATTGTGCAAAAATTAGCATGGGCGCGGAAACATCGCCACTGGTCCCTCGACATATGGCAAAATGTTGCCTGGACAGATGAGTCTAGATTCACGTTGGTACATGCGGATGGCAGGATACGAGTACGGCGCAAACCACATGTAGCGATGGATATTTCTTGCCAACAGGATACTCTTTAAGCTGCTGGGGGTGGCATTCTTGTCTGGGTACTGTTTACGTGGACTGAAATGGAACCCTGTTACGTGTGACATCGTCCCTCACAGGTCAACGTTACCAGGATATCGTGGACGACCATTTGCTCCCGTTTGTGCGTCTGTAACATCCCACTTGGGACCTCATCCTGCAACAAGACAATGCACAGTGCCATCTCTCCCGAATTGTATCCGAATGGTTGGATGAGCACTCCACCGACATGAACTCGCTTCCTTGGCCAGCCAGGTCACCTGACCTCAATCTCATCGAGCACATCAGAGATGCCATCGAGAGAGATGTTCGAGGCTCTGACCCCCTTCCATCGAATCTTCGTGAACTGTGGGAGCTTGTTCAGGGGTCGTGGATCCGTATGGCTTCCCAACGCTTCCGGGCCGCCCCGGTGGCGCAGTGGTCTAAGGCATTGGCCTCTGATCATTCGCCCGTAAATGGTCCGGGTTCGAATCCCGGTCAGGCATGGATGTTGTGTTTGTCTTACGGCACTGGCTCTCTCCCTTCCCTGGAACCAGTGACCCTAAATTAGGGACGGGCGACTGCTTATAGCCCATTGAGTTGCTCACGGTGGTCGTTAGACCTCCAATCAAAAAAAAAAAAAAAAAAACGCTTCCGGTGTCTTGTCGAGTCCATGCCGAGACGAATCGCCGCCGTCATCAGGGCGAAAGGTGGTGCTACACGTTACTAGTCAGGTATCTCTAATTCAATTGCTCTTCAGTGTATATAGTCTATATATACCGGCCATTAAAACATTATTCTACATATTCTATTTTCCCCCTCATTAATAAAAACTTTCACCTAATATGTTTAATATGTTAATAAACATGCCTTCAAACAAAAGACATCATACTTTGGTTGTTTTAATTATGCTTTCTGTGAATAAATGAGGACATGAATTTTGTTCTGCGTAAGAGGATTTTTTGTCTTTTCTTTACAATGAACTTTTCATTTCAAATTTAAGAAGCAAGAAACAATTGCATGAAGAAAATAAAAGCTTATTAATTCAAAATACATTCCTTTTCCAAAGACGGGTTTACATCCATTTCTCTTACGCTGCTACAGAGAATGTTCACTCATTTTTTGGAACGTTTTTGATAAGAAATTACAGAAAATAAAAGAAGTATAAAGAATTGAAACTGGCAGCAGCGTGTTAGATGAACAGAAAAGAAACATCTGCTGCAGCTAAATATCGTCTGCTAAGATAATGGGCGCACGTAAACAAGATGTGGATGAAAGGTTATGTTTCTGCTCTTTATGAAGAGAAATATTCGCATTCTGTAATTAAAAAACGCTACGAAAATCATGACATTGCCATTTCAAAATGTAAAATAAACAATATTATTAACAATAAACGGGAAAATCGTCAAGCATTGTGTTTAATAGTAAACTGAACAACAAACGAATATCCAAAGAAAGTACGTTCTTTTAGGACTTTTTCAAAAGTAAGGTTTGTGGTCTTAAAATAAATCCACCGACCTACAGAGCAATCTCCAAGTCTTTAAAGATCTCTGTATAAACTGGTAAACAGGTAATAAACAATGATTTTAATATGAATAAAAATTAAAAAAAATGCGCGCAGAAAAAAAACTTCGTGCAAAGGATCAAATTGATTGCATACCGTCTTAGCACGATTTAATAAGAGATGAAAAAGGTGTACAAATTAAAACCATAGGTACTTTTAAGGTGGCGTTTACCTCATCTTCAGATGTATCAGACGCGCCAGCAAAACATCTAATATACACTGTCCAGAGTCCATGTGCACCATGTGCACGTTACTCCAGAGACACGTGACAAAAACCGGATTCTTGTGAACAACTTATGCAAATAGAAGTCATCGCTGTTTCCACGTTTATAAGTGAGTAACGGAAAAATTATCATCGGTCGCCACCGGGAATCCAAACCAGGGTCTTCCAGGTACGTGCTGGACATGCTGTCATTGCACCACAGCGGCCTCGAATTCTCCGGACTCACATGCTTTCCATCTTTGGTGAATCCCCGCCACTGTGCTGGGCTCCATGAAGCAACCTACCATGTGGTTTGGCAGTTAATAACATGTGATTATGGAGAATTCGAGGCCGCTGTGGTGCAGTGGTAGCATATCCGGCGCGTAACTGGAAGACCCTGGGTTTGATTCCCGCTGACGACCGATGATAATTTTTCCGTGACTCACTTATTAACGTGGAAAAAGCGATGACTCCTGTATGGTGTTCCTGATCCACGTCGAGTGTATGAATTTATAACTTATGCAAATCATGATGAGGAAGGTAAGCTGTGAGAACAAATTATTCTAAATTAAACACAATATGCTACTTGATACAACAGTTTGTTACAAAGCGTATTAATCAGGTGCCCCCCCTCCAAAAAAAAAACACCATAATGTTCACCGCCTAATATCTAGGCACGTGGATGAGCGAAAAACACGGTGTAGACTTCCTTATGAAAATCACTTAGCCACAGACACATGGAAATTTATTATAAGACTGTTTATGAAGCTTGAATCTACCTAAACGACTGTAATAAAAAAGGCGATTTACTCTCGCAAAAGATAACAAAAAATCGGGTAGGCTGTATCGGAGCACTCCCGCAAAGTTTTAGGTGAATGCGTCTCGTTAGCGCAGAGTATTTAGTTGTGTCTAGTAAATGAAAGAAGGACAAATTCATTAGTCAGTTACAAGTTTATTAATCATTAGTCTATGGTTAGAGAAGTAGGATACAAATGGCATAAAATGTACATCTATATTTCTAGCTAATGTAAAGTCAGTTCAGGTATTGCCGAGTGCGTTGGTGCAGTCGGTAGGTACGTAATTCAGGCGAAACTCGTGTTGATTGAAATTAATGAGAGATCGATTTCGCGACACATCAACGTTGAAGTCGCCGGTGACGACGATCGGCGTTTCTAAATCAGGCTCCAAGTCTGGAATGATGAACATGATCATATGTAGAGGATTTTAGGAAGGGAGTGTCTGACTCCAGGTCTTAAACAACCCTTAGAAGTAGGAAGCTAGGATATTTGGTCTACCTTGCCCGATAAGAAAGTGACACGGAAGCGAAGTAGGAAGGGCGGGGGAGAGTAAGACGCCCTTATTTATTACCGGGACACCCCAGTACCCGGAGTCAGACGGCTTAACGTGCCCATCCGACGCACGACGGATATTTAGTGGATCGAGCGTTCGTAAATGCCTGGGATCGAACCTGAGGTCCTTTTCGCGGCAGTCACGAACGCTGCACACTAGTCCATCCGCGGCCAGTCTGGGATGATTTTCTTTATACTGGCACTTATACTGATCGGATCGAAATCATTAATCGAGTACCAAATTCTAATTATACTCTACATGGATGAGCTCACATGTAAGCTGCCTAGAGTGAGCATAATACTGATATTGGATTTGTAAGTACAACAGTTGTTGTTTTACTTGGCCATTAAGATCATGAACCGTTTAATTAAGTGCTATGTGTATTACACTATTCGGAGCAGGACGTAACGTTACGGGACATTCAGTACAAGATTTAGTACAAGTATTTCACGGGGACATTTGTTACGGGGCATTCTGACATTTCGTTTTGTTTTCACGAAGAATGTTGAGCTTTCACGTTAGCATTAGTTTGATAGTTTTCACCAATCGGCAACAGAACTTTCGCCTAAAACGCCCAAACGACTGAGCAATGCATTCCCATAATTTGTGCATTTGATGGATCCCTTTCATCTGAAGAAAGCAAAACCAACTGCCGTTGTCCTAATTATTGATATATCTCTCATTATTTGAAGAGTACATATCACAGTATCTCATCTCAATTACATTGCAGATTACAATTATGTGCCAATAACCATGTAATACGTACCTCGTATCATGTGGGACCTCTTCTAGCCCGGTTAAGTGCAGCAACTCGACGTGACATCTACATATTTCACAAGTAGCCAGAAGACCTCTGGAGAGATGGTAAGCAATGATGTCTTAACAGCAGTCTAGAGTTCCATGGTGTCTATAGGTGCAGGATCATGCGTGGAAATGAACCTTTCCACCAAGTCCCATATGTGCATTTTTGGGTTCAAGTCGGACAAACGTGGTGGCCACACCCTCCGTCTGAACTGTCCAGAAACGCTCCTCAAACGAATTTTGGACAACTTGGGCCCAATGACATGGTTCCTTTTCCCGCCTGAAAATTCCCATCATTGTTTAGGTACATGTAGTCCATGAAGGGCTGCAATTGATCATCCAACAGAGCAACAAAGCCATTACCAGTTAATGGCCTGTTTACGATGGCCTGATAATCCAAAACGTGCCACGTAAAATAACCCCGCACATGTGTGAAACCACCAACAGCTTCCACAGTGCCTTGTTGACACCTTGGGTCCATGGCCTCATGGGGTCTGCCCCGAAACCCGAATCCTACCATCAACTAGTAACAACTGGTAGCGTGACTCATCTGACCATGCCACATGTTGCCAGTTATGCAAGGTACAATTACAGTGTTCACGAGCCCAGATGAGGAGCTGTGTTTAATGTTGTAGTGTTAACAAAGCCACTCTGATGGGTCTTCTGCACCCATACCCCATGGACGCTAAATTACGCTCCTCTGACCGATGGATATGTCTCTAGTACCTCCTGCATTGAATGTGGAAGTTATCTCAGAATGTGTCGCTTGTCTGTCAGCATGGGCAATCCTGGTCAGACGCCGCTGGTCACGGCCATTTAGCACACAAGATGAGCCACTGCGCTGTTCACGGTGGGTGTTAATGAGGTTTTCTCGGTACACACGGGACACTGTGGAGCTAGAAATGCTGAATGTTTGCACAACTTCGGAAATTGCATGTCCCATCCGTCTAGCTCCTTCGTTGAAACTCCGAGAATTCACGTCGGCTTGCCATAATCCTATTGGCGGTTCTTCAAACTGACTCACTAGATCACACCTTAAAATTGATAAAAATCTTAGCGTGCGTCGGAGCTTTATAGCACGGCATCGCCAGTTAAAAATGTGCGCACTGCAATTCCATGAGCTTCGGCACTTCAGTGTACACTGAAGTGCCAGAAAAACTGGTACAGACGAGCTTATGCAAAATACGTAGCAACGTCACGTATGCGCGTACTCGGTTGCGTCCGTCAGTGCGTATATAAAGCGATATCCATCTTTGCCAGCTGTCAGAGCAGTTTTCGGCATGAGATTGACAAGTAATAATGTTTTAAGCGATTTTCAATGCGCTGTCATAGTTGGCGCTCGTGAAATGGGCCATAGTTATTCGGAGGTAGAAACGAAGTTCTGATTTTCACGGACGACCATTGCAAGGGAGTACCGTGACTACAAGAATTCCGGCAAAACGTCCAACCTACGATACCAGTGTGGCCGTAAAATGACATTGGGTGAACGTGGCTATCGTCGGCTGTCAAGAATCGTTTCACGCGATAGACGTGCATCACTCTCGCAGATATAATCGGAATTCAATGCTGGAGCCTCAACAAGCATCAGCGTCAGGACTGTGCAACGTATCCTGCACGATATGGGCTTTGGGAGCCGGCTCCCAACTCTAGTCCCCTTGATGGGTGCACGACACAGAGCTATGCGCCTCGCTTGGGCACGGCAACACCACCACTAGACAATTGATGACTGGAAACAAGTAGCCTGGTCTGACGAGTTGCGTTTCCAACTGTATCGGGAAGATGGAAGGATTCGTGTGTGGCGCAAACCCCATGACGCCATGGATCCCGCCTGTTAACAGGGAACTGTACCGACTGGTGGGGGGTTCGTAATGATATGGGGTTTGTTTTGCTGGATTTCACTGGGACTCCTGGTACGTCTACAAACATCTGTGACCGGCCAATACTATGTGCGCATCCTTTCTGACAAGGTACACCCGTTCATGTCCTGCATTCATGCTGATGGGTTGGGCCTGTTCCAACAGGATAATGCACCTCCACACAAGTGACGGGACGCCATATTATGTTAGAGGAGCATTCATATAAGTTTGGGGTGTTGCCATTCCCACCCAAGTTCCCAGATCTGAACGTGATAGAACACATTTGGGATGCCATGCAACGTGCTGTCGAACACAGGAATCCGAGACCTCGGAATACACCCGAATGGTGGAACGCTCTGCAGGAAGCATGGTGCGCATTGCCTACAGCATATTTCCAGAAGCTAGTGGAGTCCATGCCCCGCGTCGTATTTCTGCAGTCATACGCTCCCATGGGGGACCTACTAAGTATTAGACTGGTGTACCAGTTTTTCTGGCACTTCAGTGTGTATCTTAGCGCTATATATTTTCTTCGACAGTAGTAAAGAGAATCCCAAGTAAAAATATCGATGTAACGTAAATGCGTAACGGAAGTACTAAAAACAATTGTTGAAATCTGCCTTTTGAATGCTATACCATGACATGACTCAACAATAGCTAACTGCTTTATAACTCAACCATATTATTTTACTAAATCATCGTCGAACATTACTTCCGCACATTCTAGATAAATTTAGCAATATATCATTGCAATCTGCGTAAACTACGAGAACCTGACACTTAATGCGATAAAAACCGTTACAAAAATTAATTTTGATGCTACGTATCTTTCCCGACAGTAGTAAAGTATACGTCTTAGCGAAATGAGGCTTCCCCTCGACCTTTACCCGCATAGGATGACGGTCCCTACTGTTTACGGAAGCTTTGAAATGATGTTAGCACGATGAGGTGTAACGTTTTGTTATCCTAGAGCAAAAGTTGCCAATCTTTCTCACTAACACACTTGCGATTCAGCTTTTCTTTCTTTGAGGTCAGATTTTAGGTAGCGCATGCGCAAATGGACTTTCGTAGCTACATCTCATTTAATCGGTGCTAGGATCGTTTCTTACTTTCGCCTAAATCTGAATAATAATAATAATAATAAAAGACGATACATCAACAATTAGTACACGATACAGAACTATCAGTAACAGAAATGCCATAGCCGTGGCATATCTTGGGTCGAAGAACTTGGCTATCTGAACTGCCCCACGTTTTTTTTTTTTTTTTTTTTTTAATATTGCGAAGTTTTGTTTTCAGTTGTTAACTAATAGAAGCAACTTTTTTCTTAATTTTAGGTTCATGCTACTGCTATCATAACACCAAATTATTATGAGGATTAGGATTTTAACACTTATTTGTACATGAACTCCATGCTTCTTCTGCACACTTTATTTGTACATGCGTTCCATTTTTCCTTTACTTTTGGCGAAGTTGAGTTTTACGTTTGCATAAAAAGTTTCTTCCGAGTATTTTTTTCACAATTTAAAAAGAATGTGTTTCTCTATTGACAAGACAGCCAGTTTGTTCAAGTATACATGCCCTTGTTTCCCTAAAGTATAGTATGTCTTAATTGTTTTTAATGCAGAGAAACTTCTTTCAGCAGTTGCAGTTGTTGAAGGAAATTTTAGTATTAGGTCTGCTAATTTTTACACCTCAATGAACACAACGTCCAATTTAT
The DNA here is from genome assembly GCA_039090855.1 of Macrothele yani. Classification (NCBI taxonomy): domain Eukaryota; kingdom Metazoa; phylum Arthropoda; class Arachnida; order Araneae; family Macrothelidae; genus Macrothele; species Macrothele yani. The sequence goes on along the minus strand of CM077002.1, from coordinate 14,560,476 downwards.
TCAATTTCATGTAACAAGTAATGTCTCTTACTAATTTCTTTTTGTATTCACGTATTCGTCAAGTGAATTATACACACACACACACACACACACACACACACGTGCAGTGCAGTGCAGTTCATTTTTGAGCGAAAATGATCAGGAAAGCTTTTACAAAACGTTTTCAAAACAATTTGAATCCAACAAAAGCTACGAATTTAAGATATAATATCACTAATTTTAATTCATTGATACTTCACACAGCTGAAACAAGTCTCTCGAAGCACGGGCATTTACGGGCGGCAGCATGCAAGTAACGAAGGTAGTCAAAGTGTTTTCTTTTCTGAGCGAATCGCTGTTCGGGAAAGAGAACAACGGCTCATTCACACTTCATCTGCTCCTCCATGTTGTCATGGAAACCTAGCCGGTGAACAAATCCAAAGTCTTCGAATCACAGAGCGAAGACCTAAGGCGAAGACTGGTATGCTACTGGTTACGTCACAATGACGTCATCCCTCCACTATGAGGCCCGTTGATCTTTGATCGCCAGACTCATTCTCTTAGTCAAAAGAAGTGAATCAGCGCATGTGTTTGTTTTTTTTCGCAGCGGAATATCGACATAGTTTAATACCGTTCATAACTGACTTATTTGTGTATATCTAATTGACTCTTATTTGTGCATTATCCGCGCTTCGCAGGTAGCCTAGCTGGCCTCAAATATACGCCACTGCGCCATAGTAAAAAATAATATCAATCCACTGAGGTATGAGGAAAGAAAGAATAAAATGTATATTCGTACCGTTAGATAACATACGTAATCATCTCTGCCAATCGTCCATACGTAGAGCTAATGATAAAACACAGAAGGAAACAGTCATTATCGACATATCGGTATCGTTGGACCGTAATATTCACAATACATAAGCAACAAACTGAACACGTATGTTGAACTGACTGCAGAGATTAAACAAATGTGGAAGTTGAAAACAGTTCATATACCTTCACTAATTATCTCTGGGATTGGAATAATTCCGCAGACTCTTATAACTCAGCTGGTGATTTGAATCCAAGAAGAAGAGATTCTCGATATGTGCCAAGGATGTTTTTAAGCCAGGAGTGACTATGTCAATGCTTGACTCCATGTCCGTACTGATAAGTGGACCATGCTACAGATGCCATCTCTGTTGATAAGAAAATCAAATAAAATGCAAAAATTAATATTATTTTTGAAAAATTAAACAGTCGAAATACTTACTATTGCCGCCGTCCTATAGTTTAGTAAATATTTCTTTTTACGACTCACATATCTTCTTTCATTGTTTTTACGAAAATAACACTCATTAATTCACCGCGCTAATTACCGCTCAGTGTCAGGAATTAGCAAACTTTATTGTTTACTGTTATGATTCAATTCCACTTATTATGTACCTGACTGTGGCTCGGTGTGGTCGTGAATGCAAATGAGTTGTACGTAAATATATGCATACCCTCCAATCACTAGTTTTATTTCTCACCCAAAAAGATCTTAGCGTGCGAAAGATGCCTAGCATTAATTTTCTACAAAGCCTACGAGGTTACTCTCAACCTTAGTTTTTTTTTTATTTTTTTTTTTTTTTTAATTTAATGCAAAATATCCTGATATCCTGTATAACGTCATACTTTGATATCGCCTCTTGTGCTGCAGCTGTATTTGAATTATGGCATCAGCTAATGCACAAACAACATTAACAGTCCCTCTCAGTCTTCTCGTGATAAGAAAGAAAATCCAAATAAGTGAGAGATACAACACATGTTAACTTTTCTACGACAGCTAATTTGCATTTACAAAGAAGTGATAACAGAAGTATTCTTCTCTAAGAATCAATAAACCGCTGAGAAACCGAGAAGGGATCGTTTATTGAAAGAAAACAAGGCATTTACATGTTACATTTCCTAGTCATTTGAATCTGAATTCAAGATCTCCTTTTTCGTCTTCGTCTTCATTTGAATATGTGCCATTAACTCAAGGGTGAACAACACGTCTCGTTGGTTATTGTCGTCTTTCAAGTCTGAGCGACTAACATTAAAATGCAGTAAAACTACGTTCGTGGTGACAGTTTTATTTAGTTTGTGAATCTAACTGTAAGGGAATTTAAATAACTCTGGAACTGAATACTTTGCAGTAGCTGATGGAATTTCTTTAAATGTACTTCCATAAATATTTTATCATGCTATATTGGCGTTGCCTCGAAACACCACATGCAGAAACACTGGTATAAACCAAACAGTTAAAGCAGTTTTGATGTAGTAATAACACAAGTCTGCGAAATTTGAGTCACTAAAAATTGTCTGCAAGTTTTTGGCCGATTCTAAAGTTATTTTGTGTGTTGATATAAAAAAAGAATAACTATGATTCTTTCTAAGACATATTCACAAAATGGATGTCAAAGTATGGTAACATTGCATATTCACATGTACTCTGATGAAAATTTTATTTTATTGCAAAAAGTTAAGAAAATATTTCTATTTACGAAAAAATGTTACAAAGAACCATTAAGATCTACCAAGTACGTGAAGACAATGTAAATAGACAAATTCATCGTTCTTTCTAGGTTTTTCTTTAATTAACGCACACCAACCGAAACATTGATTTCCAGACACCGCTGGGATCGAACTCCAGATCTCTCCATAACTAGCCGAATGCGTTCGTCTTTCGTTACGGTGGCCAACAATCCACGGCGCTATGTGTGTTTATGTGTCAGCATCTGACTTAACAAGTTCGTACGGATGACCTCAGAAACTGAGACGTCTCCATTTGGTGAAGCTTAACGGCACACGCTATTTAATTACAACTAATAAATCCTAAGGTCGAGAGAAATGGTAAACATCTTCCAAATAAGTGGACACATCGTAACTAGACAAAGTCATCGCTCTTTCCACGTTTTCTTTAATTAACACACAACAACCGAAAAATTGTCCGTTTACCGGACACCGCTGGAATCGAACCCAGATCTCTCGATAACTAGTCGAGTGCGTTCGGCTTACGCTATGGTGGCGAACATTCCACGGTTAATTAAAGAAGAACGTGGAAAGAGCGATGACTTTGTCGAGTTACAAAGAACAATTAAAAAATATTATTTACATGTGCATGTCCTTATATTACCTTTTTCTTTTTGGCTTTCAAAGCTTTATTAGGCATTTTTGTATTCTTCGTCCCGGTGGCGTAGTGGTAAATGAACTATCTTCTGATCATTCGTCTAAGATGTGTCCGACTTCGAATCCCTGTGAGGCATGAATGTTGTGGTTGTTTTAGGAAACTGGTTCTCTCCTTTGCCTGGAACCAGTGGCCCCCAAATTATGGATATGCGACTGCTTATAGCCCATTCAGTTGCTCACGGTGGTCGTTAAAGGCTTGGTAAAAAAACAAAAGGAAACTTCCCAGCTCGAAGATCTGCTCTGGGAAGTATCCAACAGTAGATCATAATGTTGACATTCAATCTTCCCTGGTATCGTCGTTTCATCTTATTTATGTCTTGATGGAATCTTTCTTCTTCTTCCTTATTAACGGCCCTACACTTTTAATAATAATATAATTGTAGATTGCATGAAAAAGTGGTGCTACACCAGCTGCACCCAGCACCACTTTCTGAGAAAAGGACCACCATTGCGTGGTCCAAACAAAGCCCAACAATATGGAGCAACCTTGCACCATAACGTAATGAAAAATTGTACCATGTTGTTTGGTTTTGTTTGAACCATGCGGTGGTATATCTTTTCCCAGAAAGTGGTGCGGCTGGTGTTGCAATACGCTTTGATGAAAAATACAACAGATTTTTTTATTTTAACAGTGTAGGTTTTCAATAAAGTAGCTCAAGTGACAATTCTTAAAGTAAAACTTCAATCTCATTGAAAAATCTAATGCTTTAAATTTTTTAGCATGTTTTCTACTTCTTTCTTGTAGTTTGAAGTTCTTCAAGAACTCCGTTAGAGGCATTCCAAGTCTATCTTTCAACAGTTTCCAAATTAGTTTCAAACTCATTGTCTCTTTGAGTTTTCAAATGTGTAGTCCGAAAAAAATGCCTTCTTTCAATTTGGCGTCCGGCAAGCCCAGAAACCTTTTACACAGATACTTAAAACACTTTCGTTCTCTCGGAAAATCTTTTACAAACTGCTTCATAAGAGTGAATTCGATACGAAGAAGAGGTAGGATAACTATTCTGCGACCAATCAAACTTTTCTAGATAACTTTTCTGCACCTGGTTTTAAGTCTGTCTTGCTTCATCATTGTTTCTTTATCCTTTCTTGGCCCTTGACTCGGCGGTTTCATTCGCACAAAAAGCATGGGCCATTTTGTGTCCTCCTTATTGTTCAAGAACATCGACCAATACTTTAAAGATCACCACATATCATCCATCTGTGATCGTAGTAGAATAGTTCTGCTTCACCTAAGGCGACATTTTGATAACTTTCTTTGAGGATCACAGAATCACCTACTGGAAGTTAGTCATTCTGGAGTTAAGAATAATTACTACCGTTGTGCAGCCACTCTGCTTTGAGGTTATTTTTCGATCAGTTAATAAAAATTCTCCAGTTGTCCACGTTGTGCTCAGTTTTGAACTTTTGAATCTGCCCAATAATATCCTTAAAGTACACAATGTTTGCATCTTGAAAGAAACATGGGATAAAATCTGTTTCTCTGTTCGCATACCACGATGAAGAAGTGTCAGAAGCCAGTAATATCTTTTCCTTAAGTCTTAAGCCTAACATTCTTTTAGGAAGACCTGATTCTCTGACTAGTTGTTAAATTCACTCTGTGAAAGATAAATTTTATTTAATTGTGCCGATCGAATTAAACTAATCTACATTTTGTAGTACGAACAAAGTTTACCGACGGTAATGTCTTCTTTTTATGGTAAACACAATCGTTTTATTTAGATTTGTAAAATAATGGTAAATTAAGTAAACAAACAAGCCGAAATTAAAATAATTATTTTACATCTGTATACTTTCACATAACATAATTAGGTATGTCATGCAGAAAAGAATAAATGGAAGAAAAGTCATTTTATTGGTGGAACAGCATAAAATAGGCAGACAAATGTTATTTGTGTAGAAAACTCAGGTATGATAGTCGCGTAACCATAGCGAAATTCCATTGTACGTAGATTTAATTCATTCAGCGAAAAGGAAACCATATTACGGTATTGGTGTCCCCATAATGTCAGACATGAATCTCCAATCGATTGCACACAATGTTTTGCAATTAATTCTTCATCTTTTACTTCATTACAAATTTTTACCATTCTTACAGCCTCAGAAATACACTTTGAGTGCACTTCGGTTTTTCCCTGTAGAAGAAGTCAAAAGTGCTCGGGTGAAGTGCTAAATTCAAGAAACAATATTTTTGTTTGGGTGTTTAACGACCATCGTGAGCGAACCAATGAGCTATAAACAGTATCCCGTCATTTACAGTGTGTTCCCAAATTCGTGCGACAAACAAAGAAAGGTGATAGTACACCTAAAGAGGAATAACTTTTACAATGTAACTTACGGCAGCATTCCGCTGCTCGTGCCCGAAAAACGTTAAGTTCCATGTTCACGTTGATCCTCCAAGAGTGGAAAAAAACAAACACAACTTACCTAAATTATGAGTTGCACACTTGCGTTGGTGAACGTAAAGGCAGAGCACGACTCAAAGTAGGTGCTCGAAGTGGCGCCCGAGGGCGTCGTTGCACAGCCCACACCGACGAATAAAGCACTGTCGCACTCTCTCGTACACTTTCCCTGTAGTGTTGATCTGGTACGCAGGACAGCGATCCTCGAGACCGAAACTTCCTGTGATTCCACATGCGTCTCCTACAACAGTGTTTTCGGGTGTCCCCAGAAGAATTAGTCTAGTGGATTAAGGCTCGGAGAGCGTGGGGTTCAAGTTACCGGTCCGCCTCATCCAATCCCTCTGCCGGGATATTTCGCATTCGGGAAGTCACGGACCGCGGTAGGAAAACTTGCAGGTGCCCTATCATGCGTGAACCACATATCTTTCCATGCATTGTGCGGAAAACTCTGCAACAAACCGGAAAGAACTTGCTCCACGAACACACGGTACATGGAGCCGGCCGACGCTGTGGTAAGATGTACGTTCCACCAGCCAATCCCCAAGGATACCTGCCTAGATGTTGACGGCAAACCTATGTTGGTTGTGGCGAGCGGCGGTGGCGTACGGATTATCATTAGCTCAAATGCGCTGGTTGCGACGCTTGTTGCGCCAGGAACTGTCAGTCCGGAGCCACCGGGAGTCTACGAGAGAGCGTGACAGTCGTTCTTCTTCGCCGTCCCGGTGGCGCAGTGGTCTAAGGCGTTGGCCTCTGATAATTCGTCCGAAGGGGTCCGGGTTCGGATCCCGGTGAGGCATGGACGTTGTGCTTGTCTTACGGCACTGGCTCTCTCCCTTCCCTGGAACCAGTGACCCTAAATTAGGGACGGGCGACTGCTTATAGCCCATTGAGTTGCTCACGGTGGTCGTTAAACCTCCAATCAAAAAAAAAAAAAAAAAAAAAAAGTCCTTCTTCCGTCGGTGTGGGATATGCAACGACGCCCTCTGGTGCTACTTCGAGCACCTCCTTTGAGTCCTGCTCTGCCCCTACATTTACCAACGCAAGTACGCAACCCATAGGTTAGGTAAATTGCATTTTTTCCAGTGTTGGAGGATGAACGTGGACATGGAAGTAAGCGTTTTTCGAGCACTAGGAGCGGAATTCATCCCTACGTTCCATTGCAAAAGTTATTCGTCTTTATGTGTTCTATCATTCATCTTTGTTTGTCGTACGAATTCAAGAACTCCCTTTATTCAAAGCCACTGGCTTCAGTTAAAGAAGAGAGCCAGTGCCGTAAGTGAACACACCATCTATACCTTATCTGGGATTCGAACCCGGACCCATCTCAAAGGAATGATTAGAAACCAATTCTTCGTTCCGCCCGTAAATATTTTCTCAGAAATTTGGAGAGATTTTAAGACCAATCTAAAGCACTATGCAAGATGTTTGAATCTGCCGTTAATTCCAGTTATGATCTAAAGAACGACACGTAGCTTTAATAAATAATTAGGTGTACCGTATGATTCAGCGGCCAAGGCTGCCGAGTGGTCTGAGCTCTGGTTTCTGACCCTTAGTTCCAGAGGGATCCGGGTTCGTATCCCGCTGAGGCATGAAGGTTGCGTTTGTCTTACGGCATCGGCTTACTTCCTTCCCTAGAACCAAAAGCCCTAAAATTAAATTTTCACCTTACTAAGGCTCAAAAAGGAAGTTGATTTAACATTAAATTAATAGTTACGAACAAACACACAATTTATATATCATTTTACACCTTACAGTTTTAAATGCTCATGGGGTTTCTTAAACCCCTTAAATAAAGAAGAAGAGAACCCCATGTAGGTCTACATGATAATAGACATGTGCTTTTGTGTAAGTTCTCCATTACAAAAACTGCAACGTGTAAGCTGAGGAGAGATCGAATTTATTCGCAAAATGATTGAAAAATCACCAGACGTAGCCCCTGGAAAATTAAAATCGATAGAATTCAAGTGTGAAAATTTATCATTGTCTAAAAGATTACGAAACTTTAACACAGATTTTAAATGTTTTTCAAATGCAGAATTGTCACCACATTGATCTTTTATCGGGTTCTTGTGAGGTCTTCCTGTGTATCACGAACGTGTGTTTCATTTACACGTCTTTGTGACAGATGTCAGGAGTTCCTTAGTTACTGAGGCCCTTTAGAACTGGATATTTAACAGCTTTCATCACTGGATTTCATAATCTTCACAAGCTATTAACTGCTCAGAGTACTTTGACAATAATACACTTCGAATGATTTTCCAATTGTAGGAAAGTTGAGTTAGTTATTCTATGTTAACGAAAACTACATTGAAATACAGCATATTGGATTTGAGGCAATTTGTACTCGTGAGCACTCCCAGTTTGAAGTAATTGCAAGGCTTATATTTTTATCAGCTTTCTATATACACAGCTAGCCACCCAAAATGCAACACCAAGAAGGACACGAGATAGCAAAGCCAGATTTACTGGACACATAACAACATATACAAAGCTGAAACTTACAGGCCCGTGCCACTTGCGGAACACGCAGACATCAATTGTTCGTGTGGCCCCCATGGGTGGCAATAACAGCCGCTACACGCCGCGGCATCGAACGAAAGAGGCTCTGGATGTGGGCTTGGGGTATGTCGGTCCAGGCTGCTTACAGACGTTCATCAGGCGTAGCCGCGGGTGATGCTTGCCGGGCCACTCTGTTACAGATCAGCGACCAGACGTGTTCGATGGTAGACATATCGGGTGAAAAGGCGGGCCTCGGCAGCAGAGACACCTGGTGGGCCGTGAAGAATTGTTACTCGATGCGTGACAAGTGCGGGCGTGCATGTTCCTGTTGAAACGTGGCCGCTGGCAGGTCTTGCAGGTAAGGGAGGACTACAGGCTCCAAAACGTCGGAGATGTAGTGGTGGTTTTTGAGTGTACCAGCGATGCGTACCAGAGGGGTGCGAGTGTCATATCCAGTTGCGCCCCAAACCATTACGTCCGGCGACGGACCGGAATGGCGATGCATAATGCAGGCGTCATACAGTCTCTCGCCGCGGTGCCGCCACACGCGGATGCGACCATCCTGGTGTTGCAGGCTGAAGCGGGATTCGTCGGGGAAGATAATGTAGTGCCATTCCGTAGTCCAGGTGCGACGTTCAACGGCCCACTGCCGCCGCACTCACCGATGGTGTAACGTCAATAGTAATCGGAGCAATGGGCGCCGTGCGACAAGTCCCCGCTCCTGCCGACGACGTCGAACGGTATGTGCTGACACAGGTTGTTGCGCATCTTACCCTAATCACTGCGCAAACGTACGTGATGTGGCGGTGCGAGCCGTTAATGCCCGCCGCACAACTTGCTGGTCCTCTCGGTTCCGTGGTGTGCCGTGGTTGCGGCAATCGCTCACGTCGGTCTGTCCGTCCCTCCTGCACTCACCGAGTCCATACTCGCTTCACTGTGTCTGGATGTCATCCCACACGGGCGCCGATGTCTCGGTATGATAAACCGCTGTCGCGATAAACTACTATTCGTCCTCTGTCGAACTCCGAAACGTGCTTGAATGACTACCGTATTCTGTGACGAGGCATCAGGTAGCTTCCCACGCACAGGTCCAGAAGCACAACACACTTCTACTAATTACAGCCCGCCTTTTGTGCACCCTTCTTATAGTGCTTCTCGGCGGCGTGCCGGGCGCACATGATTTGCATATTACCTGCATTGCTAATCGTTTGCATATCCTCTCGCGGGAGAAGCATGCTGCGAATTTCAGGCCAATCGGATGCTTCCTTCTTGGTGTTGCTTTTTGGGTGGCCAGCAGTGTACAACCCAAGGACCGGCTTTCGGTTAGTAGAGTGTTCGTAGTCAGAATGGGAAAAGCTGCCGATTTATCGGAGTTTGATAAAGGACAAATTGAGATAACACGGCACTTGGGAATTACGATCTTGGAAATGGCGCAGCTTGTAGGTTGTACACATGCCGCTGTAGTGAATGCGTATCAAACGTAGTGCACAAGTGACCAAACGATGAACTGTCGTCCAGTCGAGTGTCGTCCGCAGGTCACTGATGCCAGATTGGAGCGGAAACTGTCGCGCATTGTTCACAGCGATCGCAGGGCCACAGTGTGACAAATCACCCGCACCAACAACAGTGGTGATCAGGGCAATGTGCCGTAGCACACAGGTAATTGCAACCTTCTCGAAATGCGCCTGCGTTGCAGAAGACACAGCCAGGTACGCATTAAATGACGCATGGAATGGGCCTCAAGATCATTAATAGTATGCACGACAACACATTAAATGGGCCCAAGATCATCGAGATTTAACCGTGGAAGATTGGAAGAAATTGGCCTGGTCTGGGACGAATCAAAATTCCTGATATATTACGTAGACAGCCTAGTGCGGACACGCTGATTACCAACGTAGTCAATGGCACCTTGGTACAGTACTGGGCGGAAACAGGCCGGTGGCGGGGGTGTTATGCTGTGCGTGATGTTTTATTGGAACACTTTAGGCCTCATTATCCCAATAGCACAATCCCTGAGAACTTTCAGTTACCTGAACATCGTTGCGGACGAAATTCTCCCATTCATGGCAACTGTGATTGTTCCCTGCTGGTGATGGCCATTACCACGAAGGCAATGCTCCATGCCACACTGCCAGAGTCGTCAAGGAGTGGTTCGAGGAACATGCTGGTGACTTTCCGTTAAAGCCTGGCATTCAAATTCACCTGACAGGAATTCAATCGAGCATTTGCGGTTCGACTGGAAACAGCACGTTCAGTTATATCACTGCCACTCCGAAATGTATGGAAAACTATGGTAACTGATACCCCATGATACCTATCGCCGCCTCATCGAATGGATGCCTCGCCGAGTGGCCGCTGTTTTGCAGGCTAAGTGGGTTCTACAGCTTATTAAGTAGGTGGTCATAATGTAATGGTTCATCGGTGTATATTTATCGGAAAATTTAGGAAACAGAAAATGTTTCTTGCAAATCATCTATTTTACGCAGCGATAGGTATGCGCTTCCATTCAGCACATAATGCTGCCACTTACTGCTGCTTAGTAGTAGGCCTCCGTTCCAAACTTCTAATGCGGCGCTCTAATTCATCCGATAGGTGCTCTATGGGATTAAGATCAGGGAACTGTACTGGCCAATCCGCACATGATACGGAATTATCGTCATACCACGCCTTAATAGTCCTTGCTTTATGGCTCGAGGCATTATACTGCTGGTACCAACAAGGCCCGGTTCCATAGTATTGCCACAGGGTTGGTAGGGCATAATTTTCCAGAATATCGAGGTTGATGTGCTGGTCAACAGGCTTGTCTACGATAACCAATGGGACGCGACCATACCACCAAAAACGCCCCCACAAGAGTGCACTGCCAGCTCCAAGCTTTGACCGTAGGAACAGTACACTGTGGTAAATAGCGTTCCCCCGGCTACCGCCATACCCACACACGTCCATTAGACTGATGGATCGTGTATCTGGTTCCATCAGTCCATAGGACCAGTTTTCACTGATCTGCGGTCCACGATAAATGTTCTTTACATCATGGTAAAAGACGAGTGGCATTCCGAGTGGAGATGAAAATCCCATGAACAGCCGCACGACCATGTTAACCCATGGAATGAAATTCTCTGCGAATGGTACATGTACATACCGAGGTTCCAGCATTTTTAATCACATGTACACTGAAGTCTTGTGCAGTACTCCGTCGATTAGCTGTAACGACTCTCCTGAGGCTTCGACGTCGTCTATCACTGATTTTCTTTGGTCTGCCGGTACGTCTTGCTGATTAAGGCACGTCATGTGCCTTCCATTTATTCAGTACATCCAAAACAGTTGATTTGGACATATTTAAACGCCTCTCGGTTTCTCTTGTGGATAACCCACTAATATAACACCCAATATTCTTCTTTTGCTCATAGTCAGTTCTCTCCCGCCACGCCATTTTCACTCAACCTCACAGTGCGATATGATTGCGGTCAGCTCCAGGCTAGTTTTTATACCGTTTGCAGCTTAACCGCGCATCTTAACATCGCAGAGGATCCGTTCATTTGCTGAAGGGGTGTCAGGTGACTTTCGTCGATATAGCGTATGTTTGCATAACCGATATGGTATTGCATTTTAGTTTAAAATGTGACAGTTTCCACTGAAGGGTGACTTTACGTCAAATGTAAATATCGAATGGAGATATCAAGGTTCATCTTTGACAATTTATAGAAATGAAATTTTTTCACCAAAATATTTCGCTTAGTTAAAAAAAACCACCAACTTCTCGAGTAGCTTGACTATTTCCATGAGTGCTCCAACATTTACAAAGGTACTTTTGGAACTCTGATCAGAAGAATTTAGATACTCATGCAGAAGTGCTCTTGGTTGGTTCATGCACGCACAAGAGTACTGTGTTGCTTGTGGACCGAGCATGCACTAAGAAAATTACATACGTGTAGATCATCAAATACAACATGAACACAAAAATCATTTAGATATTTGCATAAAACGTTCAATCATGAAATAGCCATTACCAGCGTGGAATTTCAAATATTAGGTTTCGAATACTCAGAATTATTCGCCTTAGATCTTAAGGTATGAGTTCTGTAGAATTTCTCTCAAATTCGGCCCTTTGTTGTTAATGTGAGAAATGAGAATTTTTTGCGGGAGACTTCCAATGCCCTCATAAATCGAAACATGATATTAATAGCTCCTGCGTTTACGTTTAACGGGTGAGAAGAGGATGGCCAGCGTAAGCGAAAATGCACTATGTGACCTCCCTGAATGTGTTCCCGTTTTGGAACCCTTAAATCCAGCAAAAAATATCGAAGCTGAATTCAGTATGTTGTCCCACAAAACGTTAATCAGCAAAGAAGCGATATGGCAGCCACGGCGAAGGGCCTTTTTGATGCTATAAACCAAATGAGAGAAGCCGAAAACCAGCAACTATCACGCAGAAACTGCTAGATGTGAACATATTCTGGTGTAAACAAAGAGGATTTGGCTAAAAAAGCAGAAGAAGCAGTGTAGTTTTTCGAGGCCAATCTTTGAAGCAGGACCTGTCTAATCACCGCTAACAGCGGCGGTTTTGTATGAGTGAAGAATATGTGATCTCTGTCCATCTGCTCCGATTTCTGCAATTGGGATGAAGCCTTGCAATATTCGGATAACGGAAAACATTTGTCATAAAGTTACAAGGAGACTTCAACAACGCTACGCTATCCCCCCGAAATGTGTCATTTACGGTACAGGATGGAAAGGGAAGGGAATCAGGATGAGAGCTACATCGGACTTTAAGAGGATTGAACGCAGAAGAGAAGTTGCCTCGAAAGTCTCTACCCGTTCGCTGCTGGGTGATAGAATCTGACATTCCACCAAGATGCTGGGGGATGGAATCTGTCTCTCCTACAAGTTACTGGTTGACGGAATGTGTCCGTCCTCCAAGCTGCTGCGGAGATAAAAACTAACCCGCATTTAAGCTGCTGGGGATGGAAGCTGTTTTCCAACACGCTGCTGTGGCATGGATTCTGACCTGCTGGGGGATGGAAACTGACCCGCCTTTAAGCTGTTGGGGATGGAATCTGCTCTTCCTCCAAGTTGCTGGGGAATGGATTCTGACCCTCATCCAAGCTGCTGGGGAATAGAAACTGTACTGCGTTTAAGCTGGTGGGGATGGAAACATGTTCCTCCTCCAAGCTGCTGCGGGATGGAAACTGACCCGCCTTTAAGCTGCTGAGGATGGAAACTGACCAGCCTTTGGGCTGCTGGGGATGGTAACCTGTTCCTCATCCAAGCGGCTGGGGAATAGAACCTGTTCTCCTCCAAGCTGCTGCCGTATGGAAACTGACCCGCCTTTAAGCTGTTGGGGATTGAAACTCTTTCTCCTCCAAGCTGCTAGGGGATGGATTCTCATTCTCGTTCAAGCTGTTGGTGATGGAATCTGATACTCTTCCACGCTGCTGGGGAATGGATTCTGACACTCGTCCAAGCTGCTGGGGGATAGAAACTGACCCGCCTTAATGGTGCTGGGGATGGAAGCTGTTCCTCCTCCAAACTGCTGGGGAATGAAAACATGGAAACTGATCCTCCGCAACCTGCTGGGGAATCGAATTTGAGCCGCCTTTAAGCTGCCCGCGATGGAATATGTTTCTCCTCCAAGCTAGGTGGGGTTGGAGTCAGACCTTCGATCAAAGACAGGATTGTTGCACTGGCAAAGAGATCTTCCCCCAACAGCAGGGTCACCGTGTGTTAGTGAGGTTATGTGGAGATCTGTCAAATGATGATATTCCGGACCCGAGGGAACACCTCTTCCAGATAGACATCTAGCTCACAGTTGAGATTCCCAGAAAAAAACCCACCTGGGTTTTATGTAGAGTTCGTGAACTAGATTTTCTGCAGACTTGTAGAATGATTGGAATATGAGCAGCTTCAAAACTGCAAGTAAACGTCTTTACTTTTGTATATCCACATCTCCTTCAAAACTTCTCAAGTAAACTTTTATATTGGTGGCGTGATAACTTCTACCACTCTTCAGTGTAGCGTGTAGTTGCTGAACTCCTGCTGTTGTCGAAAGACCGCCGTATAAAGATCCCCTGAAGGAGCAGAGTAAACATATCTGCCATCTGCAAATAGTTTAAATCAAAATTGAGACTTGTGCTGGGCCTAATTTTTGACGTGTTAATACATAATTGGATAGTTTACTGCATTTCTTTTTGCTTTTCTTTCAGCCTTTTTTTTTCAGTTTATTGTATTTTTTTTTTTTTTGCTTTTCTTTCAGCCTGGTTTCATGTAGAGTTCGTGAACTAGATTTTCTTCAGACTTGTAGAATGATTGGAATATGAGCAGCTTCATAACTGCAAGTATACCTCTTTGATTTTGTATGCCCATATCTCCTTCAAAACTTTTCAAGTTTACTTTTGTATTGATTACGTGATAACTCTTAGTACTCTTCAGTGCGGCGTCTGGTTGCTGAACTACTGCTGTTGTCGAAAGACCATCATATAACTCTCCTGAAGGCGCAGTTTAAACAGACCTGTCTTATGTAAATAGTTTAAATGAGACTTGTGCTTGGCATAATGTTTGGACGTGTTACTACATAAATGGATACTTTATTGCATTTCGTTTTTTGCTTTTCTTTCAGACTGATGTTTTTCGAATCCAATATTTCGTAAGTTCAATTTAACTGACAATTACATCGAGTGAGGCACCTGCGGGAATTATGTGCCAATTATGATCCCGTCGTAAACACATCCCACTGAACTGAATAAAATCAACAGCCTTGATTGAAGTAAATCTCATATACTCTCTTGTTTTTAAATATTTCACCTATGACATCTCACTTTCATCATATATTTCCAATTCCCACTAAAACGGGTCGATCATGTGCTGAATTTCTAAAACGGAAGTTTTTAAAGCTGCGTTGAAAGCCATACATTATATATATTTCCCTTGCTTGCTGCATAAATTTATTATGTCATATAAGTCAGAATTAAGACTGGGACATACAATTTGTACTTCCTTGAGAATTTAAAAATTCATTTTAAAAATATATAGAAATATCCTGCCTGAAATGGAAACAACATGAAATCATTCTCAGCTGAATAGCAACGCAATGTTTAGAAAAATATATTATGAAAACTTAACTTCTTCCTTCTCTGATCATTAGCCATTCAAAACTTTTTACCCAAATAGCCTTACTTATATAATGAATTTTTAAATCGTGAAATAAATCAGTTTAATTACTAATTTACCTGAACAAACAGCATATTCTGATGAGAAATTGATAAGCTTGTACAGAAGGTGAGGCGAAAGTTTTGCAGTATTTGGATAACTTTATGTCTTTATACGTACCTTTACGACGAAAGCTAACTAGCATTCAAAGTACAGACCATCGTGTTGCACCGTCTTTAGTCATCTGTCATCCACTTCTTTGATTCCGCTGCGATACCAGTTCTTTTACTTCGAGGCGAGGAACTCATTTATCCCCAGCTGTCCCTCCTCCTGGTTGTTGAAATGCTGCCCGTAAAAGAAGTGGACCATGGACCACAACAAGAATTAATCTAAAGGGGCAAAGATCCGGATTATATGTTCGGTGTGGCATCAGTTCGATGCCCTCAACTTCCTGGAGTTTTGGCCGTGTCGTTCGCGCGGTATGAAGCCAAGCGTTGCCCTGCTGTAGCAAAGCGCGCATTCTGTTCAAGAGTGCAGGGTACTTCTCTTCCAAAACGGCATACATCCCTCAGGCTCTTCAGAGTACAGGATGGCGTTCATGGTCCTACCGTCTGGAACGAATTCGTAATGAAGTATTCCCTTGAAATTCCACCAGAGGCAGGGTATCACCTTGTGCTCGAATTACCCACGTTTAGCAACAGGTTCAGAAAGCTAGCCCGGGCTCAATAACTGTCGTTCTGTGTTGGGATTACGGAAATAGACCCACTTTTCATCGCACGTAACAATTTTCTTGATGAAACGTACATCGCGCGCGTTTCGTAGTTTCGTGCACACTTCCATTCAACCGTTTGCTTCAGCTGGCGTCAGTTCGTGAGGGAAAATGCAGGCAGCTCCTTTAGAGCTTGCCGAGTTCCTGAAAGTGACGAACCACGGATATGACCAGCTAACCTGAAATATATCAGTGTCGGCTGTCGGATTCGCCTCTACGGCTTGGCGCACTGTCTACGAATCCACGGTTCGCGGCCTTCCTCACCTTGACTGATCGTCGAGGTTTATATCTCCTCAGCGAAATTTCTTGGAACCATCTGGTTGCGGGGCTGTGGTTCACGGAAACTTCCCCTTTCGGTTGACAATTATTTCGTATTGCTGGAGCAGCGTACTGGCCGAGTCGAACTCGTAAAGCAAAAGTTTCCTGATTAGCCGGTTGTGGCTGTTCACCTTTTTAGGCGTCCCAACGACAGACAGAAGGAAGACATCCAATGCTGTTCACAGCAAAGACTACCACTTTATATCGTTTTCGACTGACTGCAGTGTGCGACTTGAAACAGTTTAAGAACGTTATATAACCGCAGCAGCACATGCGTTTATGTAAGTATTGCAAAACGTTCGACTGAACATCTGTAGAAGGTTTATTCTAATTCGAAATGATCAATGGATTTAAACAGTGCACCGAGAAGATAGAAATCATGGGATACCCGGTACCTGCGAAAGGCGAAGCTATTAAACCTGTCGCTGGTGCAGGAACCTACCGGTTGTGTTGTATTAAGGTAGAAGGACGTCACTATATTCACGTAGACAGTAAATCTCAGTATGGATAAACATCGTGAGTAAGTATAGTTCGAACGAAGGATGACAATGGGTGCCGAGATATGGATGGCTCTGTCGCAGAGATGGTAGAGACGTTGCTGTCACTCCTTTTGACAGTATCAAGACTATATCGGTAATACGCCATTTAAAGAATAACATCTCTTCGTGAAAAGCGCTGTTAGCGGAGAAACGTAATGGATGAACTTGACCTTCGACGTCTGTCTAGCATAGTTGCAACCTACAGGAGAGAAACAGTGACTGTAATCACCTTCGACTTCAACAAGGGTTGTGTCAGAAACATGTCCACTAATAGCATCTCAGCAGATTATTAGCCCCCAAAACTATAGGAGCCGGCAAAACACCAGAGTCCCACTGCTAACGCCATATCACCGGAGTGTATGGCTCAATTGTTGAGAAGCACATTGGCATTGAACTTAGGATGATTAGAGATGGGCCACGTGGTCATATTAGTCCCGTTCGCCACATCACTTTGCGCAAAGGAAAGGCAAACGTCTGACAGAAACCAAAACGATTGACTTGGCATTTCAGAAATAATCTGTTCGCCCTAGCGGAAACTCGGTTGTGGTCTGAGACGTTTTGGGATGGCATACGATCTGACCTCTAGTACGAGTTTGTGGATTTCTGAAACGCATATCTACGTAGTCACCCTAGCAAACGATCTGCATCCGGCCATGGTCATAAATAGTACTCCCACAGTGCAATTGACTCTTCCAGGACGATATTGCGCCTTCCCACAGAAATGTGCTGAATAGAAAAGGAGTAGTGTAAGAACACCATTCTGCAGAACTTCTCCTGGAATTGCTTTTTCTTTTACCGAATATGAAACCCTGTATTAAATATTTGGGATATGGTTGAAAAGTTCGCTGAAGCTTTGGATTTCAACGCTTTGATCACACCCTGATGTGATCAGTTTATTCAAAACAAGAAGGTACGATCAACAAAAAATACTGGACAGAACCTAAACACAAAATCGTTTCCGTAACGGCTACTCAGAGCCGCTGTAAGCATATAGTAGCATCATTGTCCGGTGAAGTAGATTACCGACATCAGTAAGTACGAAACACCAGGTAACAGATACAGTAAATGTTTGATAAGGAGCAGTGCTTTTCCAATCAAGAAAGGAAAAAAGTGTATGTATCGGATGACACTGACTTCCCATATATACTCATAGAAACACAGTAGGTTCAGCAGCTCAAACTGTATTACATGAGTACTTGGAATCACACAATGCTGAGGATACAGTAAATTGAAATGCACATGATATGTAGGCCTACTGCAGACATAATAGAAGTATTCGAACGTCAGGAAGTACGAGCACTGAGAAAGACAATAAATAATGGGAGAAATCAGCGTGCTTGGACAGGAAGACTTGCCCCATCATCATTAAACTGGAACCAAGCGTCCTTTGAAGTCCAGGTGAAAGTAAGAGGGGGAATGTCACCGCGGTAAAAGGCAAAGAGATATTCAGAGTCTAGTCGGGAAAATTGTGAACCTTGGAAGAGGTCGACGAGGAAATTTTGAGCTACTACAAGAGACTGAACTAACTAAATTCATGCCACGAAGCGAAATATGGAACAAAAAAATCAAACGTTTAGACAAAAGGGAGAAATGAAGCGCACATATTGTGTCATAAAGCCGAGTAGGGGGAGAGCTTCTGGAAAGCAAAAAGTAAAAGCCCAGAAGACTGGAGAATCGTGCAGGAACGATCCATGGGGTATGAAAAAGGCGAAAATAGAGGGGACAGAAACGGACAAGAATTCTAGGTGTGGAAAAGATCTCCAACGTGGAAACAGAGGAGACAGAGGTCAGATTGACCGATAGAATCACGTAAAATTTTCGCAGGTTTGGGGAAAGTATCGTAAAGAAGCCTCCAATGAAGGTATCGTTTTGGCAGGTAGGAAACCGGGTGAACCAACCGTCTTCCAGGTGGGGAGAAATGCATCAGGTGGGATATTAGAGATTTGGTTGGGGTGAGGTGCGAAGAAGAAGAAAGTGACGTTAGAGAATAGGAAATTCGGAACGTGAATGAATGAATCACGTAAGGTGAGTTAGAAAAGGGTAAAGGAGGAGAGAGGGAGAGGGGAGAGAGAGTCATGTATAATGAGGCTAGAAGAAGAAACAAATAATTGAAACATGTGACAAAGCGCAGCACGAGGAAACTACTCTGCTCGGACAGGGGGAAAACAGGGAAGAAGGGAACAGATCTGAGAAAAGGATGCCATAGAAAGTAAGGTAAAACCAATCAGAGACAGTAAAAACATCCGCAAACAATCAGGAGGAGAAGGAGACATTAATGTTGAATTGGTGAATAGATAAAAGAAGAGAGAAATAGGGGTTCGGAAAGAATGGCAGTGTGATAGATGGGACGGATGTGGGAGAGAGATAGGCTAACCCTGATCTGTACGAACTCCCGGTAAATAAGAAGAAGAGAAAGGGGAGAAACACGAAATTGATCCATCTTCAAAAGCAGAAGAAAAGTGTACGCAAAACCAATGAGTATTGCGCCAAACAAAACCCATTGGGCTCTACATCGTAATCCGGACAAAATAAAAAGGGGCTTAAAGGACCAGTAAGGTGTACGATAGGAAAAGAACATGAAAGATTTCAGCACTGAAGATAATATTCAGGGAGAGAATGTACGTTTTTTCCAGAGACCATCAAGATAGATTTGAGGTGAGGTTCTGTAAAATGGGAAGTCCCGGTGTCGGAACTGGTGATAGTAGGATCACCCATTGGTACCTCCAGGAAGGGCCGATGAGCGACAGATCCGGCGGCACCTCAGGGCCAACCCGTCGGATCTTTCCAGAAGAGAGCGCCAGGTGCAACACCAGACGCCAGCGCATTTTGTCTGGTTCAAGGGCAGCACACGACGCAGAAACATAAAGATTATAGGTGGTTAGAAGGATATCAAAAGTTACAGGCTACCGAAACAAAGCAGAAAAGTCATCCGCCAATCCGGAGAAAACGACAGCATGAGGGATAGCACGAGATGTAAGTATAAGAGGATAAGTAGATAAACGGGATCGTAGAAGAGGAAGTAAAGGCTCAGAGACAAGTAGAAAGAGCCGTCCAAAGAAGATACAACCCTCTTTAATGCCTCTAGAAAGGAGAAGAGTAGCAGTGGTAAACGAACGAGTGAGAATATGGACAACAAGATTCTGATAAAGATTTAGGAGGAAATGTGAAAAACCCAAAGGAAAACCAAAAGCACGGAAAATCTGGAAGAGATAAGGATGATCAATTGCACCGAAGGCCTGGCAAAGTGACCACCATCATAGTCCCGATGACAACTGGAGAAATTAAAAAGAACGGTATACATCTAGTCGAGATGAAAAAGGGAATGCATAACAAGATTAAGGCGGGAGGAAAAGAATGCCTGTGAAAACTGTATAATCAAAATTCGGTATACTTGTTGGACGCCAATTAGATAAAAGGTGAAAATCGCCAGTCTTGTGGAATAAACGCATGATGGCAATAGTGAACACAAGGGAAATGGAGGGGTTTCGTAGGGTAGAGTTAAAGCATGACAGAAGAAGGGTAAGAAGGGAGGAGAAGTGACGAAAAATCCCCAGTGTTAGCTCATTAACCGAGAGCGTTTACATGATTTAAGGAAAAGAAGGCAGAGCTAAGTTCAGAGTAGGGAATAAAGGCAAGAAGAGTGGAGGAGTGGAAAGACGAAACGTGAGGTATATCATGGAAAAGAGGAGAGGCAATAAAGAAAATAGATGGAAAGCAAAGTGAGAGGTGCGGTAATCGTAAACCAGGGGACAGAAGATAGAAGGGTCATCATAAACAGCCCCGGAAGTGAGAGCCAAATGGGTGAGGGTAGTAGCTTAGGTATGTTAAACATCCAGAGTAGAAAACGAATCATAGGAAAGTAATAGAATCTGCAAAATAATGAAGCTTCAAGCGAAAACGCACTTGACGAGTCACATGAAGAGAGAGATACAGTCATTAAGAGACATATACAGTCACATCAAATGCAGCAGTAGTATCTATGACAAGATCGTGTAAATTAGCAACAGGAGCGGCGTGGGAAGATACCACAAGGAGCGGCTACATATCCACCTTGAGCAAGACAGAGGCTGAGTCACCAGAGCACAACATGAGATCTAGGATCCTTAGCGGGATGAGAATTAAATGGATAACGTACATGCGCCAGAAAGTTAATGTCAACATCAAGGCCGGCAGCCACGATTTGCATGAATTCCGTAGCCCAACGCTTTGTAAGAAAGTTTGTTTACAAGAGGTAAAAGAACATATAAACACTTACCGCCTATAAATGATAGGCACTAGGGGTGGCGCACTCTCGGGCGAAAACCAGAACCGGAAGCATATCAAGGAGGTCACTGACCTTAGAGATAAGACAAAATGAGCACGTAGGTTTCGAAAGAAATATAAGGTGAGTTCAGAGTTCAAAATATCTTTAGTTATCACAAAATAACGGCACCTTGCTCAACTCAGGCAGACAAAAACCGTACTTTAAAACCGTACTTTATAACTTCAAAGAAATCATTCGAGCAAAAACGATAAGTAGAACACAAAATAGCACTCGAATTCGATCACAAGTGACGAAGCAGGTGTAGCGTGGATAGTACCTCCTCCAAGGACTGTGACGAATATTTCGGTGAGCGGAGCAGCAACCATGAGCTGGAGTTACGTGTGGAACGCTTTTGTTACGTAGTGAACACAACACCTGGCAACGGCTTCTATCAGGGCAAAAGGGGGCCGAACCATTACTAGGTAGCTATCACATTATTTATATTTACACAATGCATAATATCCTAATATGTATTCCTGGAAATTGTTTTGAAGCTGAAATCGCTTTTACCGAAAAATAATTTTGCCTTCCATCAATAACTTCCTTTTCCTGCAAATTCACATTTATAAATTTTTAAAATTCCAGTGCTTGTATTAACTATTAGACTTTTAATTCATTCTAAGCATGTAATGCGATTGATGTGAAAATTGACGTCGAGTGTCTTCGAACAAACAACAGATATACAGACATTTGGCATATTAAATGATCAAAGAAAATAACATGCCTTGAACGTGTTCTTTTCTTCTTTTCTTTGGATGCTTTTGCCCTTGTTCACGTGTTACAAACTTCTATCCCTTTTGAAAAGCATGTATCTAATTATTTCGTTGGATAAAACGTATTTTGCTTTTCAATAAGCATATTTTTATTTATTACTTTGAAACTTATCAGCCGTTGCTTTCTGGTGGAAGAATCTGGGAAATTTCACCTCTGTGACGATTTCTTTCTTTGGCGAAACACCGAAATAAATTGGGAGAATTCGAGCGTGCTACAGCATGGAATCTTACGAACGTTAATCGACGTTGCACGAAGCGAATCAACTTTAGATATAGAAAGTGTAGAAATACTGATTGTTTCACTACATTCCTGAGATATTACTCGTCAGATCGTATTAGGAATCAGGATTTGGACTGAGAAATGCAATTATTGCGAAACGCTGAAAGTGCTCTCATGGGAACTCCAACGCTTCACAATTTTACCAGTGTACTAAGAGTTCCGTAATTTTCATTCGAGCGAAACGTCAAACGTTTCGAAGCATCCGTTGCAGACAGCCTGCTGTCCAGCATTTTCGGGTAACTAGTAATGGAAGATTGATAACAGCGCGAAATGAAAATAATTAATTTCTTTGGGATAGCTCGTTTATTTTGAGCTGTTGTAGTCTGGTTGCTCATAAATATTCCAACACAAAAAAATGGGAATTCATGATTACAACATACGGAAATATTTAGAATACTGCGTATGCTTAGGTAGTGTTCCTTGATTAGAAGTAAAAACATCCGGGGAGGCAGGTTTAACAACAAGCATATCTGCTCACAAATATCGACAGGACTACGACTGCTGGAAATAAACACTTTGTGAATGTTTAGAAACAATGATAAAATATTCTTTCTCTGAAATGTTTACCCGCTGTTCATCGTCAATGATAATGCTGACAAATTGTTGACTTAAATCTCTTTAACTAAGAGGCCACATCATGCCCAAATTCTTAAAGAATTAAATTTTCACTCGCTTTGAAGATGATTTTCATATGAACCTATCTGTGTCTTTGTGTATTTCAAGTACAAATGAGAAAGTTGAGGTAATGAACTCAAATAAACAGGAATAGTATAAGGGAAGTATGTCAGCTTCCACATGTTATATACACTATATTGACGAAAGTCACCGGACACCCCTTAAAAAGCAAATGAACGCATCCACTGCGTTGTTAAAATGCGCGGTACAGCTGCAAACGGTATAAAAACAAGCCTGCAGCTGATCGCGATCATATCGTACTGTGAGGTTGAGTGATCACGTCGCGGCGGGAAGAACTATGAGAAAGCAAAGATTGTTGGGTGTTATATTAGTGAGTTGACCATAAGAGAGACCGAGAGGCGTTTAAACATACCCAAGTTAACTGTTTTGGATGTATTGAATAAGTGGAAGACACATGGCGTGCCTGAAGCAGGAAACCAAACAGGCAAACCAAAATAAAAATCAGTGATAGAGGACGTCGAAGCCCCAAAAGAGTAGTTACCGCTAATCGACGGAGTACTCCTCAAGACCTCAGTGTACATGTAAGTAAAAATGATGGAATCTCGATATGTACACGTACCCTTTGCAGATAACTTCCTTCCATCATTTCAAGGGTAACCGTGGTCGTGAGGCTCCTCATAAGCCTCTTATCTCCACTGGGAATGATACTCGTCGTTTAGCATGGTGTAAAGAACATTTATCGTGGACCGTAGATCAATGGAAATGGGTTCTACGGACTGATGAAACCAGATACACCATCCATCAGTCTGTTGGCCGTGTGTGGGTATGGCGGTAGCCGGGGGAACGGTATTTACCACAGTGTACTGTTCATACGGTCAAGTTTGGAGCTGGCAGTGTACTCGTGTAGGGATGTTTTTCGTGGTACACTCCCGGACCATTGGTTAACGTGGACAAACCTGTTAACCAGCACGTCTACTTCGATATTCTGGACAATTATGCCCTACCAACTCTGTGGCAATACTATGGAACCGAGCCTTGTTGGTACTAGTAGGATAATGCACCGAGCCATAAAGCAAGGACTGTTACGTCGTGGTTTGACGATAATTCCGTATCGTGCGTGGACTGGCCAGCACAGAGCCCTGATCTTAATCACATAGAGCAGATATGGGATGAATTAGAGCGATGCATAAGAAGTTTGGAACAGAGGGCCTAGTACTAAGCAACAGTTAGCAGCAGCATTATTTACTGAATGGAAGCGCATACCTACGGCTATGCTCCAAAACATTGTCGAAAGCATGTCTCGAAGAGTCAGTGCATGTATTAAGGCCGAAGGTCGACGGACACCGTACTAATGTAAGGCAATAAATGCTATGTTGTGTTTCTTAAATAAATGCTATATTAGGTGTCAGGTGACTTTTGTCAATATAAGGTATAAACTATAACTCCGGTCATACGTTTGTCATTTATACGTTTTTCTTTTTTATGTATAAATCTGCATTAGGCCTGATATTTTATTATCGTTTCTATCGCCTTTCAGTTCGGTTATACCTGATTCATTAATACGCTTTTTTCGATTATATGTTAAATTTGAATTTTAAATGATCAAAAATTCAGTGTCCTTTGATTCTTTTATACGGGGGTCGTAGCAAAATATCCGCACACTGTCCATTTTTGAGAAAAGTATGAAGTAACTAAGAAAACCTACCTTATTGCGGTTTAATGTACTCATCTCCACTGCTAATGACAGCTTGCAAGCGGTGAGGTAGGTCATGGATACCTCGTTGTGCGCCAACTTTGTTCAGCTGTCGTATTACTCGGGTCACGTCCAGCGATTCGTACCGGATGCCACGGAGCCGATCTTTTCACTCTGGGAAAAGGTCAAAGTCGGGTGGACTGAGATCAAAGCTGTATGGGGCTGAGATAAAGTTTCCTAGCCATATTTCAACAAACATTCCTGAACAGACGCTGGACCGTGACACGATGCGTTGTCATGCAGCAATATCTCTAACGCTTACATAACGTTGGGGCGATTTTGACGAATTTTCGGTCTCAACTTTGTCGTGAGAAAGAAATTGTGCTTCGAACAAAAGTTTGTTCCCCACAAAATATTTTGCAAGGCAGTGCGAATTTGTACCGGAGTTCTCTCCCGCAGTGTTTCTATTTTTGAGTACAACCACTGGTTTAACACCATGGCTCGACCTGAGGAGCTGCACACTTCTATTTCCAAACCCTCCCACGTCCATACAACAAATGATAGTGCGTCGTTCTGACACCACTGCGTTGCTCAAAATCTGACCATGACATGACGCGATCATTTTACCAATGGCATCACCCTCTTCCATTTTAGATTAAGGTATGCAGAAATTGTTTTATGATCCTCGTACGTAGTCCGGTATGTTGTAACTTCGAAATAATCAAGAGATCCCTGCTGTGTTCCTTTTTGGTGCAGGCAAAGTTGAAGCTTGATGAAAAACTGGTTGGGCATTTCAAACCTCACACAGACATACGCTATTTAAACAAGTTACTAAAATCATGCAATGGACTGATTATGACACGCTTTCCAACATACCAGAAATCATTACTCAAGCTACTACTCAAGTTATGAGGATAATGACTGTGGAATAAATAGCGCTCCTGTGACCTGACCTTTGACCCCATTTCGATTATGTTAAACATAATTGGTTGTATACCTCCGGAACAACGAACTAATGTTTTGTCGCAATAGAAGCATTTGTATTCAAGTTATGAGGATAATGGCTGCGGAATAAATATCGCTCCTGTGCCCTGACCTTTGATCCCATTTCGATGATATTAAACAGAATTAGCTCAGTATACCTCCGGAACTACATACTAAGGTTTTGTTGCAATCGAAGCATTTTTCCATAAGTTATGACGCGTAAGTGCAATGGAATGGATCGGACTCCTATGTTCTGAAATTTTAACCCATTTCGCCCATTTTCAACAGAGTGCGTCCCCAGGTAGTCTCCTACCACATACTAAAATTTCATTGAAATCGAACCATTTTTTCATTCAGCACTATTAGGTTCTACGAGATGTGTTGAAAAATTAAAAATGCAAGTGGCTGTTATCAACCTGAGGCTTTCACGAATCCAAGCCAAATTCAACTGAACGACTTCAGAAGCAATCGGAAAACTTTGCATACATCACATATCCACACAAAAGTTTTAATTTCAGGCGCACACCTGATGTAAGACACCATGAAGTATTCTAGGTTAAGAATAACATCATGATATGGTTTGATATGCAACTTAACTTTAATCCATATTAGACTTCCAGCACATTCTCTGTGTGACTATCCTGGTATACTTATAGATGTACTAAGTTAGATCTAAACTCAAGACATGTTCTAGGGAAATTCTCTATGTTTCTATAAATAATGTCTTGCTTTAATCCATACTTGATTCCATAGATAATATTTGTCAAAAACAGCACTCCAAATATCCATTTTTTTCTGTCTTCATTTATTGTTTTATGCTTGAAAAATATTTAAAAATACCTTGAAAAATATTTAAAAATACCTTGAAAAGTATTTCAAAACACCTTCAAAAATATTTAAAAACATACTTACACGTAAAAATCCATTAATATACACAGTCGAGTCACATTATTGTGACCACCTCCTACTTTTGATGTCAGCAGCGCGTAGCCAATGAAAGAAGGCACGTGACGTGACCTGGCTTGGAGGGTATATAAGGTATGATGTAGGCAATCTGAAAACATATCACACGTTCCTCTCACGGATAAAAGAAGCGATTTATCAGATATCCATAAAATTACGATTATCGTTTTTCAGGCCAAGGGTGGCATTAATTCTGAAACGGCGTAGTTTGTGAACTGTTCGCGTGCTGCTGTACTTAAAGTGTTTCAAGATTGGAGAAATGGCACCATTGCGAATAAGCGACGTGGAAACTGTGAAACTATGCTAACGTAGATGCATCGACAGAAAAGGCTTACATTTGCACGGCAGTATCGGAATTCGACCTCCTCTGATTGGCAAAGGATTGCCTTCTCCGATGAGTCACGTCTTATGCTTCATCGAATGGATGGATGTGGTCGTATCAGGCGAGGAACATCGGACAACAAACACTCTTCAAACCTTTCTGGAAGAATACAAGCTGGTGGGGGCCGCGTTAGGGTCTGGGAAAGGTTTTCGTGGCATTCCCTGTGTACATTCATACCTGTGGAAGACACTGTGGACCGAATTTGTTATGAATCTATACTTGTAGACCAGGTACACCCATACATGCTGATTTTCTTTCCTGGGGCGGATGGGATCTTCCAGCGCGACGGTGCCACGTGTCACACAGCTAGAAATCTCCGAGAGTGGTTGGAAGAGCACGATGAAGACTTGAAAGTTACTTCCCTGGCTCCCGAATTCCTCAGACCTACCCACATTTGAGCATCTGTGGGACCACCTCAATCGTGTTATTCGCTCTAGGAATCCTCTACCAAGCTCCATTCCGCAGCTGTCAGATGCACTGCAGTCTACGTGGCTCCACAGACCTGTGAACACCTTCCAGCACTTTACTGAGTCATTCACAGCCCGTCTCGATGATGTCCGCACTGCACACTGCCGTTACTCTGAATATTAGCTTGTGACTCGACCGTGTAGTAAAACGGAGACATGCCACAGGTTAAAATCTTGAGTCCACCAGTTATTCACATTCATTTTATTGAGTAAAGCTCATGTTGAGAAATGGCTTCCTAGTTTAATTGAATTAATAATCTAAAGCAACTTTTATGGGAATTTTACTAGGAAATTTTTTCATTAATAGCAAATTTTCGGAGAAAACTCTTCTCTTTCTTCAGGCTGTCTTGTTGTTGTCACTTTTTTACTTGTCACTATCACGGTTACGGTTTACCTTGACGGTTACGGTTAACCTTGACGATTTAGGTTATTTTTCAACAAATCCTGCCAGATGATAGGCAGGGAAAATCCGTTGCAGTCATTGATGATGAAATTTTTATTTTTCTCAATCTCTATTCCTTCTTTCAGTTTTCTTTTTTAGAAATTGCTTTGGAATCTGATTACTTTAAGGGAATTCCAATACATGCTGCGCCCAGTTTCTCTAACATGCCTATCTAATCCAGTCTTGTTGGAGCAATTCTTTATAGCTGCTTTATGCTCAGCTATACAAGTTTCTAGTCTGCGACCTGTTTCACCTATGTAAGATAGTCCACAACTACAATTTACTTCATAAAACTACTCCTTGCATTTTTAAAATATCTTCTTCTCTTTGAACTATTTTAGGGAAAATTTTTTTAACTTTGTTCTCTAAACTTGGAGCTAGCATATAATTGTATTTCTTGCTAATTCTCTTTAAAGACTCAAATAAACCTCTGTGATAAAAAATGTTTCTAGTGAATTTTACTTGTTGCTTTTGTTTGTTCTTCGTACCATTAAAATTCAGAAGCTTCTCAATTTCTTCTTTAGGATAGTTATTCTCTGCAAGTATGACTTTAAGCTCTTCTTTATGGGCTTCTTTTTTATCTGCAGTAGAAACTATTTTATTAATTTTTTCTAAAAACTGACTTGCTACATTTTTCTTAATAGAAACTGGATGATAGGAATTGAAATCCAGTAGTCTTTTAGTATCATTGGTTTTTTATACCAACTAGTGAGGAATTTTTCATCTTCATAATAGATAGTAATATCTAAGAAGTTTATTCTTCTTTCTTTTTGAAGTTCAATAGTGAACTTAAGGGAATCATCTAATTCATTGAATGAGTCCAGAATTCTTTCTGGAACAATGTCTGAGCTATCTATTATAAATAAGATGTCATCCATGTATCTGCTATATAAGCAGAAGTATGTGGGTTGTACTAGTATCTTTTCTTCTAGTTTTCCCACATAATAGTTAGCTAAGAGTATGGAGAGAGTGGGAGCCCATAGCTAGCCCCGATTCTTTTATGAAATAAATTGTAGCTGTGGACTATCTTACATAGGTGAAACAGGTCGCAGACTAGAAACTCGAATAGCTGAGCATAAAGCAGCTATAAAAAATTGCTCCAACAAGACTGGATTAGATAGGCATGTTAGAGAAACTGGGCACAGCATGGATTGGAATTCCCTTAAAGTAATCCGTTTCCAAAGCAATTTCCAAAAAAGAAAACTGAAAGAAGGAATAGAAATTGAGAAAAATCAAAATTCCATCATCAATGACTGCAAAGGATTTTCCCTGCCTAACATCTGGCAGTATTTGTTGGAAAATAACCTAAATCGTCAAGGTTAACCGTAACCGTGATAGTGACAAGTAAAAAAGTGACAACAACAAGACAGCCTGAAGAAGGAGAAGAGTTTTCTCCGAAAATTTGCTATTAATGAAAAAATTTCCTAGTAAAATTCCCATAAAAGTTGCTTTAGATTATTAATTCAATTAAAATAGGAAGCCATTTCTCAACATGAGCTTTATTCAAAGAATTAGAACAGAGTATGGGTCAGATACTTGGCAAAAAATCAAGAAAGTTCAACATGCTACATTGAAGATAGAAAGATCCATAGCTTAAATCAAGTTCCTGAAAAATTGCAAGGTAATTAACTTTATTCCAAATTCAATTAGACTGATAAAACCATTTAAAGATTTACTTTCAGCCAACTTCGTAAGAAAAATAGAGCAAAAAACGTTAAAAAGAAGTATTGAAGCAAAATATAAAAATGTTGCTTATTATAAAAAAGTAAAAGTAGAAAATGAAAAGAAAATTTCTGGAATCTTAAGGGATACAGTAAAAGCAGAATTGGATGACTGGTTAAAAACTGGAGTAAGAAACAAAGATAAGAAATTTGTTAAAAAGCTGAACCTTAAAGAAGAGAAAGTTTTGAAGAAAAACTATTCCAGTAAAAACAAAAAAACTGCAGTTCTTAGTCATGTAAAGGACAACACTGCTACTGGAGTTAGCCAAGAATTATTATAAGTGATAAATAAAGGAAGAAATTTCAATCTATCCAAAGAAAAAATAAATCCAGAAAAATTGGTAATTGAATTGGAAAGCATCTGCAGCACTTTAGAAAAAGAGGACCAAATTAAAGCAGACCTCCTCAGAAAAGATTACTACAATAGCCTTACAAAATTCCAGAAGCAAGTAAGGAAACCTAAAAAAATGTTTGATAATAGTCAATTAAAAGCTCTTAAAGATTTCAGAAAAAATGAAAGTGTAGTTGCTGTGAAAACAGACAAAAGTAAGTTGATTACTATTATGGATAAGAAAGATTATCTAGAAAAGATGGAAGAAGAACTAAAAAAACCTATGTATGAAGTAGTAAAAGAAAACCCACTACCAGATTTGATTAAAAAAATCTCTAAGCTTATTTCACTTCAAAAAAGACAAACCAGCTTCCAGAAAACTATAAACAATTCTCAAAATTACAGTTCAGATTACCTCAAATATATGGAATAGTCAAACTGCATAAAGAACACCAATCATTTAGACCAATAATAGACTCAAAAAACTCTATTCTTTCAAATCTAAACTATTTTTTAAAGTCACACCTTCAGAATCTTTTAAAAGAGCCACCTAACTTGATTAAAAACTCAATGCAGCTAAAAGAAAAACTAGAACTTCTTCCTAAATTAGATTCTCCTATTATGGGTAGTTTAGATATAGTGTCTATGTATACTCACATTACTATAGATCAACTTATAGACTTTATAGCGGAAGACTTGGCAGACCTAATAGTTTTTCACAACAAGGAAAAAAACATATTAGTAGGAGTTTTTGAAATGCTTACTTTCTCTTTGCAGAACAACTACTTTCAATTTGGCAAAACTTTTTTCATTCAAAAATCGGGGCTAGCTATGAGCTCCCCACTGTTCCCACTCTTAGCTAACTATTATGCGGGAAAACTAGAAGAAAAGATACTAGTACAACCCACATACTTCTGCTTATATAGCAGATACATGGATGACATCTTATTTATAATAGATAGCTCAGAAAGTGTTCCAGAAAGAATTCTGGACTCATTCAATGAATTAGATGATTCCCTTAAGTTCACTATTGAACTTCAAAAAGAAAGAAGAATAAACTTCTTAGATATTACTATCTATTATGAAGATGAACAATTCCTCACTAGTTGGTATAAAAAACCAATGAATACTAAAAGACTACTGGATTTCAATTCCTATCATCCAGTTTCTATTAAGAAAAATGTAGCAAGTCAGTTTTTAGAAAAATAAAATAAAATAGTTTCTACTGCAGATAAAAAAGAAGCCCATAAAGAACAGCTTAAAGTCATACTTGCAGAGAATAACTGTCCTAAAGAAGAAATTGAGAAGCTTCTGAATTTTAATGGTACGAAGAACAAACAAAAGCAACAAGTAAAATTTACTAGAAAAATTCCTTATCACAAAGGTTTATTTGAGTCTTTAAAGGGATATAGTAAGAAATACAATATTAGGCTAGCTCCAAGTTTAGAGAACAAAGTTAAAAAATGTTTCCCTAAAATAGTTCAAAGAGAAGAAGATATTTTAAAAATGCAAGGAGTAGTTTATGAAGTAAATTGTATTTGTGGACTATCTTACATAGGTGAAACAGGTCGCAGACTAGAAACTCGTATAGCTGAGCATAAAGCAGCTATAAAAATTGCTCCAACAAGACTGGATTAGATAGGCATGTTAGAGAAACTGGGCACAGCATGGATTGGAATTCCCTTAAAGTAATCAGTTTCCAAAGCAATTTCCAAAAAAGAAAACTGAAAGAAGGAATAGAGATTGAGAAAAATCAAAATTCCATCATCAATGACTGCAAAGGATTTTCCCTGCCTAACATCTGGCAGGATTTGTTGAAAAATAACCTAAATCGTCAAGGTTAACCGTAACCGTCAAGGTTAACCGTAACCGTGATAGTGACAAGTAAAAAAGTGACAACAACAAGACAGCCTGAAGAAGGAGAAGAGTTTTCTCTGAAAATTTGCTATTAATAAAAAAATTTCCTAGTAAAGCAACAAATATTGAAGACTCGTGCGACATTAATCACTGAAGCGATGAAATATTTCTTTATTTCTGTTATATATTTCCATGTTTTTCTTCTTCAGACCATTGGGCCAACAGTACACGCAACATTTTTGACGCATGTAGATTACTATTGGCTAACTTACCATGCTTCCCACAATGCAATGATCTATATTATATATAGATTAAATGTGTATCTATTTACGACATCTGAAGAAGAGGCAGCCGCTGCCTCGAAAGTGCTCATGTTTTTTAATTGTATATATTTCTCATCTTTTAATCATTAAATCGTGCTAAAGACGGAAATCTTTCATCGTTTCAGTTTCCTAGTAAAATTCCCATAAAAGTTGCTTTAGATTACTAATTCATTTTATTGTTTAATATATTTATTAATGATTTATTTTCGCTGATAACTCATATGGATCTTTTTGTGTATGCTGATGATGCAGCTGTTTTTATAAAAGTAAAAAACTTAGGTGAAATACTAACACAACGTAATAAACAGTTGCAAACTATATCTGACTGGTTACATTCTAATGACTTAATAATCAATATTAATAAAACTAAAGCAATATGATTTTTTCTAATACGTTATCTCCTTTTTCATCAAATGCACAAATATCTCTTAACAATAAAAGAATTGACATAATATCTTCATTCAACTACCTGGGAAATACAATAAATTTTAACCTCCAAAGGAATAAACATATCGATTTCCTTTTAATTAAACTATCTAGAAACATTGGTATAGTGAGTAATATCCTGACTGATCTAATAACTAAAACATTGATCTCATTGCATTACACTTTATTTAAAACTCATATTAATTACTGCATGCTATCATGGGGACAAACGACACAATACAATATTAATAAATTACAAATTCTACAAAATAAATTTATTAGACTAATTGATCTCAAGTCACATCCTAATACTCGACCTTCAATAAATTTTAGAACAAAAGTATATCCTAATAAATATAATATACTTACTATTACTCAATTATACTATTTTAATCTTGGTAAAATTAAGTTCAAACGAATTAAATATAATTTATTTTCGGATCTCATATTTATTAAGAAAACATACACATTCGTATGAAACAAGGAATAAACTACTATTACAACCTATTTTTCCAAGAACGGAATCAATTAAACTTACTCTAAATTACAGAGGCCCTCAATACTGGAATTCTTTACCTAGCACCCTGACTAATTTAAATAATTTTAATTTATTTAAAAT
The DNA here is from genome assembly GCA_039090855.1 of Macrothele yani. Lineage (NCBI taxonomy): Eukaryota > Metazoa > Arthropoda > Arachnida > Araneae > Macrothelidae > Macrothele > Macrothele yani. The sequence continues at coordinate 14,527,429 of CM077002.1, read as the reverse complement.
AAAATCAAACTCTATCTTCTTCAACAATTAAAAAAAAGAAAGGATTGGCAAAACTTCTTCTGATTATCTGACTTGATGTGCCTATCTGTTGTTTCATTTGTTTCTTCTACAAGGAGTATAGGGCTATGTCAGGCCTTTTTGGCCTTTTCTCTTGTCTTCCCTGTTGTTACAGTTTATGCTCATCATTTATGAAGTGGCAATTTTTGTCCACTCTAATTTTTCTTTTAAAAGCATGTAACAACAAAAATAAATAAATAAATAAATAAGTAAATAAAATAAAAAAAAAAGCTAGCCCGCATGTTTCCATAGTGAAAACAACATATGGGAGTTTTTCTGAGGATGTCTGAGTATTTCAGTTGAAATGCTTTAAATGTGAATAACTGGTGGACTCAAGATTTTAACCTGTGGCATGTCTCCGTTTCACTGTATTAATTGATTTCAACATGTAAATAACCCAGCAAAAACAGTCTTGCTGGGTAGTGGCAGCCAGCAATCACGTTACGTAACTGATGGCTTGACGAATCTTGTCCGCCTATTTCCCAGAAGTAGCCATAAAGAAATAAAAACCAAGGACAACCTCAGTTTCCGAAAGCTACAACTTTTTTAACCTTATGAATCTTCTGAATTATAGCACTGCGCTTTGGAAATTATCTCAACAGACCGAAAAACATCCGTTTGGATCTGTCTGGAAATACGTACTCTACCAACTGGACTTATTTGCCACGCCCTAGCATTAGCTTGAAGCTTAGTCTCTTTCCTGCGGAATATATAATCGAATAGTTCTCTCTTTAATTTTACAATATTGTGCCGTATTTTTAATAAATGTCAGTTTCATATAATTCATAAATTTATTTTTTCAAGGTAAAGATATTTTTTTTACCTTAAGGGAAATTCAGTCATTTTCAAGGACTGTACCAACTTAAAAGCGCTTTCCAAAGTTTTGTGATGTCCTTGTGTTCTGGAAAAGCGATTGTTGAATTAATATATTTACCCGTTCATGTCACATTCTGTTACATTTTTAACGTTGTATCTTTTCTTTTCCGCTGTCCAAAGCTATATTTGTTTTAAAGAGGAAATATATTTTATTTTACTTCCAGTTATTTTTAGAAGTGAATTCCTCCAGTCTTGTTTATTGAACCCATGGATGAGTACATTATATCCGCATAGCGTTACTGGTTTTTTTTTTCAAAGAATTGATAAATTTTTACGCGTATAATTATTTTATTCCAGCAAACGTTTTTTTAATGTTTTTCCAGGACTGTTGTTTCAAGCAGTTTAGTGTATGTTAAAACAAAAGATTACACAAACATTATTTATTGTTATTCATGGGAATGAAATGGGTGTATTTCACGGCTATAATCTGGTATTTTATGGCCTAACCTGATATCTTCGTCGACGTGGCATTTCATTAGGAAATTAATTCGCCTCTCTACATATGGCTTTTTTTTTCTTAATATCCACTAAAATAACACAATGGCGACAGTGTCGTTTTCATCTAACTGGCACCACGAGAGACACAGCAAGTGTTGCTTATGCGCATGAGCAGTCCCGTTGCTTCCACCTGGTGTTGAGGTTGCAAACTATGGGCCAATAGTGGCACTTGCTTGGAGGCCCGCAATTCACGGCGATGCTGCAGGACCATCAATGGCTGCCAACTGATGGCGCTGCCACCAACGGACCGTTACAGGTCCGTGAGCGGCAGATTTCAGCCAGCACTGACGCGTCACTGCCAGCTGGTGGCCAGCAGTTTCCCAACACTTGTGTTTTTGCTGGGAAGATTTTTAACATTTTTCAAGGTAGCTGTATTAACTGCAGAAACATATATCAATGAATGACGAAAGCAAAAAAATGTTGTGGATATTTCAAGTGATGTTTTTGACCAATATTATGTATGGAATCTGATATGGATAGTGAAGTTGCTAGGGCATGTCTTGAGTTTAGATCTAGTATAAGTATACCAGGATAGTCACACAGAAAATGTGCTGGAAATCTAATATGGATTAAAGGTACGTTGTGTATCAAATCATAAATTATATTCTTAATCGGTAGAGTTAGTTAAAAAAAAACTGTTTGTAAATTGGGTTACCTGGAGTTTAGGAAATTCGGTTGCGAAAGAGATATCTGTTTAGCAATTATAAAAATCTGAGAACAATTAAGCCGTGCCGATTACGATTTTGTGCAAAGGTCCTGCAACACCTCATGTAAACACGCATTTTACTGCATTTTGAAAAGTAACTCCAATTGCAAACGTAAGAATAGTACTTAGTTTTAAACATTATATCGTAAGGAAGTAATCTTTTTTTACAGATTTAAAATATCTGCATTTTTGTACATGTAGTAGACGAGAAGACAGAAAGAAACTGTAGAGCTAACATAAACGTTTTCTTTTTATTTATGTTAAACTACCAAAAACTGTTTAAGGGAAGAGAAAAAAATACAGAAACTGAAACTTATTAAAGTTTTTTTAATTTAGTCAGAGAATGTGAAATATGTTTTAGGACATACAGACAATTAATAATTTAGTGGAAAGCCTTTGTTTTTAATTATTAAGGCACATCTCCTGAGCATACTGCTCACAAGGTGTTTAAGCTCATCCACTGATGCGTTATATGATAAAAGCACGATGGCTTTTATTAACTGTACTTTGTTTGCAGTGTTCTTTATATTCACCTTCTGTTTCTGTTTCACCAAAAGTTTTCGATTGGATATAATCCAGCGATTGTGGATGCCATTACTATATCCGGACCAATGTAAAAAGTTAACCATCTGTCCACTACTCGTGCTCTATGGAAGGGCGTGTTGTCGTCGTTTAAGATGAAATCGCTGTTTGGGAACATGTTAACCGATGAAGGAAACATTTCCCCCCAGTACATGGATATATTGAGCAGTATTCACGTCACCTTCAGCCATATGCAGCCATATGCAGTCTATCAACTCCACGAGCAGAGATCCAACCCCAGATTATAACGGAAGCAGGATGTTTTACTCTTTGAACAGAACAGTAGCGTTTGCATCTTTCATTTTGTCGACGTTGTACAAATGTCCTTTCTTTGTAGAATGTCAAGTAAATTATTGTTTCGTCACTCTAGATGACCTTATGCTACTGATCCACGGTCATTCCTTTATGATCGCGTGCCCACTCTACACGCTTTGTCCTTTGTCATTAATGAAAAGCTCCTTCCCAGGCGTGTGGGATCGTTAGCCATTTTCATACAGTCTGCGATTCACAGTCCATACAGTCTGCGATTCACGGTAGCTGAACTGCACAACTGCAAGTTACGGCTCGATTTTTCGCAGCTGTTAAAGTAGTCTTGCAAACTCAAACGAATAAGTTTGCGGTCATTTTGCATGGAACTTTTTCTTGTTATTCCCTATCTATATCGATCTTCCAAACTGCTAGTCATATTGAAATAACTAATGCACTTGCTAACCATTTAGTGGTTACAGCCACATTTCATTGCAATTTGACAACAGAACATTCCTTCGTTATGCAATCTTAGGACGTCTAAGCGCTTCGTCTGCCGGAAACATAATTTAAACTAACAAGAAACCCTTTAGAGCATTACGCAGCCTACGTACTGTATAGTATTTTCCGCTACGAAATGACAATAACACGCGTCAGGCAGCTGTTCCCAGCAAAACACAAGTGTTGGGAAACTGCTGGCTGAAATCTGCCACTCACGGTACGGTAGCGATCCTTTGGTGGCAGCGCCAACAGTTGGAAGCCATTGATGGCCCTGCAGCATCGCTGTGAACAACGGGAATCCATGCAAGTGCCGCTAGTAGCCCGTAGCTAGCAACCGAAGCAACCCCAACAGAAGGTGGAAGCAGCGAGACTGCGCATGCGCTGAAACAACAAGTGCACAGTCTTTCGTGGTATCACTTAGTTGAAGAAGACGCCCTCGCCATGGTGTTGTTTAGTTGATGTTAAAAAAAGCCATGTGTAGGAAAACGGATTAATTTTCTAAAGAAATACTTCGTCGATGAAGATTACCGTCGGTGGAAAATTGTATAAATAATTAATGAACTGTAAGAAACAGTGAATTAACCTCATGTCTTTATAGAAACTCATTTGGTAGCAAAATTTCTGCACTAACGCACGAAAAATCGAGAATACAAATAGCCATGAAACACACTCATTCGATTTCCATGAATAATAAGATATCGTTTCTGTAAAATCTTCATACACTAAACCGCTTCAAACAGAAGTCCCGTAAGGACATTAAAAAATCTTTGTGTTGGAAAAAATAAAAATTATATGAGTACAAAATGAATATCTTCGTTACAAAATTATCTAGCATTTGAAAAAAAAAATGCTATGTGAATATAATGTACTCATCAGTGCTGCGTGGAATACACAAGATTGAAGGAATTCGCTGCTAAAAATAACCGGAAGTAAAATAAAATATCATTCCTATTTAAAATGTACCTTCGGACCTCTTAGTGGTCACGTGTGTTTCCCAAGTCATTATTTTTATCATAACTTAAAAATAATGCTGATATGTTAAATCCGTCAAAATTGCTGCATTCCTTACAAAATTATCTCTAAAATGATGTACTATTTATTATGTTTGGAATTGACATTACTTTTCAAAATGCGGTCAAATACTTAAAATAAATGTTTACATGAGGTGTTGCATGACTTTTGCAAAAAGCTGTATGTACATCATCGTGCTCCTTTGTTAGAGCGAAAGGAATTTATGTAAAAAAAAACATCTCTTTTAATTTAATTAATGTTCACCTCACTTTCACTTTCTTCTCTTGATGTCGAATTTCTCGAAACGGAATATTAGAACGTTGGTAAAATTGAGAAGAAATGCAGTTAAATTTTTGACTTTCAGAAATGCCTTTATATAAGTTTTCTGTCTGTGTATTTGTAAAAAGTAGCGTAAAACTGAAGTGAATGACACCTGAATTAAAGGAACATTTTTTATTCCTTAACGAAATACGTTTGCTGTACTTTAAACCAGATTTAGTTATCATTTGCAGGAGTAAATATATATAGAATAACACTTGAGGAAGGATAACTATTGTGCGTGAATAGGAACTACTTGCTAGAGATATCCCAACGAGAACTTCACTGTTCAGTATAACGTTTTATCAATTGGGCTGTCATTTTTCATTTCATTTCACCATGAACCCGCGGGCTGTTTCGAAACTTATGGCGATGTCAGCTTGGACAAAAGCTTTAATATCCTTGACACCATGAAACCGCCGTTATAATCCACTTCTCAGAGACAGTGAAAGACATTTCATACTTTTGATAGAATGAAAACTGAGACTTATCTGTGAAAATCACACAAAACCGAAGATGATTCTTGTCTTTAGATGCAGCATGTACATTTGTTTAATCTATATTTTCACTGACAACTTTTGCGTACAAACATAATTCGTTTTTTCTCTTTAGCCGGAAAATTAAATTTGACTGTTTGCAACCAGAAGAAATTTCAGTGCATTGCAGAAGGCTCATTTTATCTTTTTTCGCAAATTTCCCTGACAGCGACTTTCGTTTCTATGCTGAGTCTCATTTTGACTTTGAATGCATTTAAATATATTTTCCTTATGTAAATGACATTGCTTTTTTAAGAAGTCTTCCTTTGGAAGTTTATTTCACTTCCTCTGCACAAAAATGCCTGCAATTTTAAGAGTGTTTCGTTTTGCTCACCATGCATTTCTGTTTCCAGTAATCTAGCAACTGTATTTCCCAGTAATTGAAATTTCTTCTCCGAGTTTTGGTAAATGTAATGTCTTTATTTCCATTTATCCATTACTTATATCAGTTTAGTATTACTTCGTTTCGTTTTGATAAACACACACTTCGCTCTAACAATGTTATTTTCCCCTCACATTTGAATATTTCTTGCATGCTTTTTGTTCGTAATTCCCTTTTTTTTTTTTTTTTTTTTTTTTTTTTGGAGGTTTAACGACCACCGTGAGCAACTCAATGAGCTATAAGCAGTCGCCCGTCCCTAATTTAGGGTCACTGGCTCCAGGGAAGGGAGAGCCAGTGCCGTAAGACAAACACAACATCCATGCCTGACCGGGATTCGAACCCGGACCCCTTACGGACGAATGATCAGAGGCCAACGCCTTAGACCACTGCGCCACCGGGCGGCTAATTCCCTTTCTCTCGTAAAACTTTCAAGCTTATAATCGAACATTCTTGTATCCTAATGGCCAATGTCTCACTCATGGCACTCATTTAAGCATAGGCAAAAAATATCGATTTTAAAAATGTTTAATGTGCGATTTCAGGAATATATTACGCACACAAATTGTATTTTCAATGCTGGGTCGAACTGTCTGTCGTTTTGATTAATTTCAGCTCCTAATTTTCATTTTTATATTTACGTTTTCATATTTTATTTTAAATTGGAATGCTTGTGTTAAAATGTTTTCGTCAGCTAAAATTATTTTTGAATCATGTGTATTATTGCCAACATACAGATTTATTTATTATTACTCTTGTTGTTTTTGTTTACCTTCAAACCATTTCTTGAGAATGTTAAATACGTTTTAAACTGTTCGATGTTCTGTATTTTTACCTTTTTAAATACAACACGACACCGATGGACAATATCCCACGTTGATCTGGCGCGATGCCACTGCAACTGAAGCAGACGATGCTCGCTGGTGAGTGGTAGATGGCGGAGTGACCTTGTCGAATATAGTCCACAAGTTGCATGGTAACGGTAACTTGTGGACTATATTCGACGAGGTGCTTGGTAACAGTGGCACAAATTGCCTGGTAACGGTTCAGTTAGCCACTTTTGTACCGGTTAGACGACGCATCATAGCCACGCTTAGATAAGAGTGACGAATTCGGTTCTCTTCGTGCGTCTCTTACAATCGCTTGTTCCGCACGTTCAGTCGTTGCCCTCGGGAGTTCACTTTCAGGTGCAGCTGGGTTATCCGCTTGGATCAATTGGTGCCATTTTCTTCTAATTCGCGACTCAAATGCCTGGCGAACGGGGACTTAGCCGACAGTCCTTTCACAGCCTCATTATACGTTCTCCCTCAAACACGTTCAACTGCTCGTATTGTGCACGGATTCGACGTCGAGGAATCCTCACCGTCCGAGGAGGTGAATGCAGCAGCAATCCTTTGACACAATTGTCACTGCGTGAGAGCTTCATTGCTTAAGTCCACTCCTCGATGCGTGAGTCCCATGTGCTGTGGAGGGCCACTATTTCTTCATTGGATTTTGATTACCAATAACTAAATAAAAAAATGTCTACTTATATTTGGTCATTTTTTTCTTTTTCGACCAATAACTGAATATTGGTGAGTCATTATTTAGTTATTCATCGTCATTTTTTAATAATTTGCAGATTCGGCCTTGAGTTACTTGCATGCAGTGTTTCGTCAGAGTCCAACGTTGTTTGGTTTTGGTTTTTTTCGCAAAGAGTGTACATGTATTTGTGTCCGGGACAGAATGATCATACATCATTTGAGAGAATGTCTCCTATTTTTTAAAATCCCTTTTTTGAAACCTTGCATTTCACCTTTCATCATGAAGGATATTTTTGCATATTTCTGTTTATATTTCGTATCTGGCATTTTTGTGAAGTGGCTACTTTTATTTCTAAATGATTTACTGCTTGTAGAAATCCGTTTGATTTTTTTTCGTTTTCTTTATCTTTGTGTATTCTCAGTAATACGCAGTTTGTTTGTTGAGGGGCGTAAATAGCTTCTATTTTTCTTTGATTTTTTCTTAATTTAAACATCAACTTTAAAAAGTTACTTTCCCCTCGGAAAGAATTTTAAAGAAATGTCAATTATACACAAGAATGTGGAATGTAATATCCCTAGTTAATAGGTGTACAAATAAGCTTTAAAGTGTTTTAAGGCAGCGCAACATGTAATTTGAGAGAAAACAACAACACCTTTAGGAATCAAAATATTCGCCTTCATTATCTATCCCCTTCCGCCATCGGTCGGGCAGCTGACGGATTCCAGCCACAAAGAATACTTCGTCATGTGGTGCGATGAAGTCGTCAACCCAATTTTGCTCTTTGTCACATGCCCGGAACCGTACACCAGACAAACCATTTTGCATCTATCGAAACAAATGATAGTCTGAATAGGATATGTCGTGACTATACGCGGGGTGCTCCAAAACTTCCCAGCCAAGCATCAATAATGTTTCCTTGACCGATTTCGAGACATGCGGCCTAGCGTAGTCATGCAGTAATTTCACGGGACACAATCCTTAGTGTGTGAATGGACGTTTCCGACATATTTCCTGGTTCAATTGCAGCAGTTGCTTCTTACAGCTACTTGCAGTAACATTTTGACCCTGTTCCAATAGTTCATCATAGAGCACACCCTATATATCCCACCAGATGCACAGCAGAACTTTCTTGGAGTAAATATTGCGTTTCGGTGTCGAAGTCTTTGCTTCACCAGGGTCTACCCAGTGTTTTTTGCGTTTAGGATTCTCGTACCATACCCACTTTTCAACACCCGTAACGATGTTCCACACGAAAGACTTTTCGTGTTGTTTATTAAACAGAGTCCAACATTTCATGTCACGCTTATCCTTGTTTCCCTCGCTCAGGTCATGTGGCACCCATTATTCTTCCTTCTGAATCTTTCCCATTGTGGATAAACGATTGGAAATGGTTTGATGAGTTACCCCCCAGTTGTTCAGCTGGTACCTTTTGCATTTGAGACTAATCTCCATCCAGCAATGGTTGCAGTTCCTCATGTGCAACCTTCTGCGAGGCGCCGTTACGTCCTCAATCGCTAACATCAAAATCACCTGCTTTAAACCGTCTAAACCAAAACTCACACGTGCTTTTCGGTACAATATTCTCCCCCAGAAGAGAACGGATCGATGCACATGTTTTTGCAGCTGTTTTTCCTTGATGAAATTCGTAAAGAATGCAGTGTCGAATAAGTGCAGCACCGCTTGCCATCTTTCACCTACCGATGCGCAAGTAAGTTTGACTGTTGGGGAAAATACTGTGTCACATTTTATACTCTGGACCAGTTACGGTCACATGAAAACAACGCGGGGGGGGGGGGGGAATGTCGGATATGTAAATCAGCGCTATACGTCCACACAAAAAACGCTTTAAAACTTATATGTACACCTAATAAATCTTTATTTTGGAATTTAACGAAGCCCTTGAGCATATGAGGCTCGAAGGAGACACCCATTCCTGACTTAGGGTCATAGATTCCATGGAAAAGAGAAATCCTTTGCCGAAGTGACGCATATCATGACTTCAGGTTCACTCGGTTTTCGTACGCATACTCTATATTAAGAGAATCCCGTACCATCAAGCATTAAAAAATTTCATGCGCTAATGAAAATCTAGGATGATGCAAGTAACCTGTTCTCAATCACAATGTCTACAGACAAAGTGTTACGGCCAATAAGAGGTCAGCCTTTTGCTGCTATATGTAAGCAAGACAGACAATAAACTCCAAAACAGTTCAATAGCATCTATGAAAATATACATGTAAGTGTTTGTCTAAAGTAAATCAGATTAACTCATACCACGGACTTTCGTATTAGCCTTTTAAACGGTTGATGTAGCGGAACAAAATGGTGCGGAAAATTTTCTGATTTCACCAAACTAAAGGTTCTTATATCGACCAATTTTTGCGAAATCTACGGCAAAATAATTTCTTTTCGCCTCCAGTCTCAGCAATAACGACCATAAACCTGACAGATGTGATAAGCACATTCGTCTAGTCCTTCATTCTGTGTTCCAAGGTACGAAGGGGAACTGCTAGTCTTCCTGACACGAACATCACGCCACTGGGAAGAAACAAGTGACTGCAACATCTTTTCTCTCCTTTCTTGAATCCATCGCCAGTTTTACAATCCTTTTAGCAGGGAATCAGTCAGAACGGATTACTGTTATTATTTTTTCTAAATGACCACTTTTAGTACGAAAGCTTGGAACTCTTTCTGGTGCGCAGGTTGTCTCGTTTCAGCCGCGTTCGGCACATTTCTTAGACAGCGAATATATTTGGTCGAGCTGATTTCATCCCATTCTGCTAACCCCGAGTAATTTCGTTCTAACCGGTTAAAAGGTTGATATAAGTAACTAGAAATTTAAACCCAGCTGACCTTTTTCTTGTAAGTAGCGTAAAAAATTACTGTATCTTTGTGTAGTACAAATAGTGTTATATCACTTAAACAAACACAATGAAAGTTGTAAAAGATAAAAGAAACAAGTACAAGGTTTTTAAACAATTTAACGTATCTTTAATACACACTTTATTCAGAATCAGGAACATCATAATAAATATTTTAGTAAAACTTGAGCGAAATTTAGTATGAGGTCAGAGACATGACCTTTCTAGTAGACACGATTAAAATAATCTACGGGAGTAATCTATTTTGAAACTCCTAAATTGAATAGATTTGTTGCACACTGTCACTGTAACTGTTACACCACTTCCACGGAAAATATGTTTCATTCTAATCCTAATGAGGTCATCCGATAAAATACAATGATAGTTGTACTTGACTTTGTAAGTCCATTTTTTAGATTCAACAGCAATATTATTATGATATTGGGCTTACATTACCAGTTTTATCTTCTACACTAAAACAAATACAATATAACCAAACTTGAGGCGTGTTTTCCTATGTATAATTTCATTTTAATTCGATTGGCACATAAAAGGAAACAAAAAGAACAACTTTATCCTAACATTTAAAAAGTTAGTGAAAACACAAAAATTTCATTTGGAGGATTAAATGCAAAACTGACGTCTGCAAGACATTCATTTTGAAGCTTTTGTAAATTTATAATATTTATTTTTCTGTCTTTCCATACTTATTGGAACAAATACTGCCCAGTGATTATTATTTAATGGCAATTTTCAAGAGAACTTTGTTCTAAATGTTTTTTTTATTTATGAGCGGAATTTCGAGGAAGAATGTAAGCTCCTTTTATATTATTATCTTATGTAAAGTGTTTGGATGAGAAACTGGGTACAAACCGCTTGAATTGTAGGAAAATTATATGCAAACGAAACACTTAGAGCTATCCTTCGGTAGTTTATAATATTTCGGAGCGTGAAAAATAAAAGTTTTGATACTTGTGATGATATATGAAACAAATTAGCAGGTTAGTTTACACCGCACTGAAAGTACTAGAGTTTAAAATTATTCTTACACCATGGACAAATTTTGTTTCTGAGAGAATGTTGTTACTCACTTGCGAATGAAATATCGCTAGGGTGTGAGAGGAAATGTTTTCTACGAACATTAAAACCTGAAAATTTAGAGGCGACGAAATTCTGACATTGTTTTTTTTTTTTTTTTCAGTGATTTAGTAAATTTGGTATTCCATCAATAAATCACTGTCCCTGTCACCTGCATCACATTACTTCTTTAAGTACGATTATAAATAATGCGCAATGTGGACGCGTGTTGTATCTGTTAGAAGATTTAGATCCGCTCAAATTTCATTATAAATTTAAATTACATAATTTTATTCGACAATATTAATATTATTATTGTTCTATTTTTAGGAGGAAGTTGGGTTTAGAGACATTCATGACGAAAGGTGGGAGGAGGGGGGATATGGGTTTTCCGGATAGCTCTGACAAGTCGGACATTCCTAATTCAGGGCGACTGGCTATGGAGAATGGGAGGAGCAGAGCTAGAGCCCTAAAAAAAGGTATTCATGCCTGGTCCGCCCGTTCCTAAAGAATGGTTAGAGGATAGCTCCTCAAACTACTCGATCTCCGGGGCAGAATTTTTAATTTCAAATGCCCTGTGAAGAAGTGCAAATTATGTCTTTTTTTCGGAGTTTATTATTATTATTATTATTATTATTATTTTTATTATTATTATTATTATTATTATTATTATTATTATTATTATTATTATTATTATTGCGTAAAAGGAAGATGAAGGTGCTGATAGAAAAACGTATTTGTTATTAACCAAATTTACTAGAAACTATTGTCATGTTCCGATCTGTGACACTCAAAAAAAGTAGCCCTATATTTTTTTCCTTTTATATAGAATATTTTTTTTTTCGTTGGCCTTAGACATATGTTCATGATAGCTTGCAGGAAAAAATATATATTCATACAAATTTTCGGTGTATTGCGTCTGAGAAAATGTGTGTTTGAAAGGGAAAGTGTTTTCTTTCGTTTCGTTATCAGATTTCGCTTTGGATTTAAGACGTGGCTGCTAAATGAAACAAAAATAAAGATGCCTGATCGCTGTGTTTCGTATAAAAGAACAGGAAACGATAAACAGTAAAGATGTGTTTGAAAAGATGAATATGTTGTCTGGTGGAAGGCTTGAATCAAAGTAAAAACTTCGGTGCAAATTATTTTATAAATATCAACGCAGAGTAGCAAATAACGACCATTACCGACATCTGAATACATACACAGTGCGTCAAAGAATTTTCAAGACTGGGTCTGTAAAATAAAATAGAAACAATAAATTATAATTTTTTTCCTTTGTTATTCAAAATAAGTCCTTCCGGCTTCAATACACTTGTTACAGCGATTTAATAATGATTCGAATGCCTGTTCCAGTTCACTTTGCGGAATTGCCTCCAAAGCACGCGTTGAAGCTGCATGTATGGTCGAAATATCATCAAAATAACAACCCTTTAACGTCATTTTAAGTTTTGCGAACAAAGAAAAGTCGCAGGGTGCTAAATCAGTCGAATACGGTGGATGATTCAACACACAGACGTTATTTTTTGCCAAAAATCTACGAACAAGAAGTGAGGTGTGACTGGGTGCATTATCGTCTCGATATTCTGGACGAATGCGACGAATTCTGCCCATCAAACGCCTCAACACATTTAATAAAACTCACCAGTAATTGTTTCTCTGAAAATTTTTTGACGCACTGTGTACATAGCAAATTATTACAATCGTTACAAACTATCCAAGATTACATGAGCGTAAATTGAAAAGAAATACGAGTATCTGTAGACACATTCAAACAGTTTTAGAAAGAAACAACTCAGTGCGTATTCGGCAATAATATCTGTTGAAATAAAAACGTAAGATCTGTTACATTTAGATCCATTACTAAAGTTGTCAGCTTTAAAAACTTTGAATGAAGACTATATGATATTTTTTAAAAACGTTCTAAAACAGAACTCTTCAAAAAATATGGTACACATAAGCGTTTCATGATTTGCAGTAGTATTTATGAAATTCCTATAAGCGGTTTTGTCTCGCTGTTACAATTCCGTGTTTTGAAATGTAACTTTTTTTTCTCTTCGCCTCCTAATTTTAAGCAATATTGCCAGATATTCACAAAACAAAAACAAATTACTTGGGGTTCTATATAAGCAAAATATATCAATTAATTTCAGGTGTGGAACCTGAGTAATAAACGACTGTACACATAATTAGGCCTGATTAAGGTATCGAGAGTAATATCTGGATTCAGCTTGAAATGCAGTGCATATTTATAACAAAATGACAAGGCAAATGTCATTTCCTTTTAACTTATCCTTGAAACCCCTCTCCTCTCTTTTACCTGATCCTACTCCTTCCGAGGAGGATGATTTTGCTCTCCTTTACTTTACCCTCCGTTTTCTCTTCCCCTCCCTTGTATCTTAAACTGGTCTTATCTCCGTTTCTGGCCCTAGCCTTTCTCTCCCTTTCTTCTTCTCTCTTCGAGATTCCACCGTCCCCATTTCCTCTTTAACTGTTGCTTCGATCTACAATTTTCTCCGAACACCCTTTGCTCTTCCGCACCCACTCCCACACGTTTCTCATTCGCTTTCTCTGACCATCTGGACTGCTTCCGCTTGTCCTCTCTCCACCTCGCTAAAGCGTAATATTCAATGGCTGTTTCTTCACCGTCGCCTTCCTGTTCCTTCTTCTCTCTTCCACATGTCTCTCTCTCTCCTTCTCCACTCTGTTGTTTTTGTGATTCCGAAGGTGACATCGAGCACATATATTGTCATTGCCCGATAAGGTGGCAGCTGCTTCACACTGCCTTTCGACTTGCTGGAGCTATCTGCTCACAAGATCTCCCCTTTCTAGCATATTCCAGGTTGCTTCTTACAAAGCATCCACCACTTAAAATTCCTGATGTCTGCGCCTACTTAATTGTTCTCGCAAAACATGTGATCCACCTTTACCGCCTCTCTCTACGCTCCAATTCTATTATACCCAGCATCATTTCTGCTGGTGGGATTTCACGGAAGATCTTTCGGAACCGCATCTTGGCTCGGCTTCGGTTGGAGCGTCTACTCTTCAATCTATGACTTCTTTCCGGTGTGCCTGGGCGCAAGATGCTGGGTGGTTCAACGTCGATGGTTCGACGCTTTATCTTTTGAGATGAAAGACCCATTTCCTCATATCGCATCGTGTATCTGTGAAACGCGTTGTGTGGTATTGTGTATAATTTTCGATTTTGGTATAACATTGTACCTACCTTCAGGCAAGTTATCCTGAGTAATACGTTGTGTTGTGTTAAGTTTGTTAACTATTTGTTAGTTTTGCATATTCCACCTGTATACTTCGCTTCCCTTTACGATCACTGCACTGTAAATGCGTTTTATATTCCTTTTGACTTGTATGGCTTTACACAGGTCTATGTTAGAGTCTAAGGTCATCAGACTCTAGTTTCTACTTATTATTTTGTGTTTTTGAATGCTGCCTAGTTACTTACCTTACCGTTTTTGTTCTACTCTAAAAATTGAGTTGTCTGCTTACTGGATACTTTTGCATATCCCGTACCCTGCTTCTCATCTTAATTTCGCCGGTTGAGGCGAGTTTTGTACTTTATTGTGTTTGTTTTGAATGCAGCGCGTGACACGTTATTTATCTTGTAAAAGTGCACCATGTTGATTCTGCCATGTTCTTACTATTGTATTTGTTTGTTAATATCTCTACTATATTACTACAATCGTGATTAGTGTTTGATTTGTATTTCTGCGTTCCTTTTCCCTCACAGTTTGCTACTTTGTTCTATCGTTTTCTGCATTGGTTTTGTCATTGTGTAAGCTTATAATTTTTTTCTTCTATGTCTCAAACTCTTATGTGGGCATCAGTTTGTCATCAAAGTACTGTGCTCTGCTTTGGGACTGTTTGTTTGTACTTTTTCAATTATGCAATTATCACCTTCTTCTGTTTACTACTTATCGTGTTATTCTGTATTTGTTTAATGGCCTGCTTTTCTTGCCTGAGAGCTAGATGTGTTGTACATTACCAACTCTCCCTCTGATTGAATACTATGCCTATTGTAAGTTTCTTTACCTCACGAGTTCCTAATTGCGTTCAACGCTCTACAGTTGTATTCGCATTTTCCGGATACCCTCTAGTTATTCTGTGTACATGTTTGTGTATTGATTATTTGTGAATGGTGTGAACCATTTTTCAGTGGTTTTAGCATATTTCGTGTTATTTTGTGGGGGTTACTGCACTCACTTGTACATATAATCTATCATTGATATCCTTCTTGTTTTCGTCACATGTGGTGCGTCTGTATCTTTCATTAATAAAATTGTTGTTGAACTCCTTTTAATTTTCTATGATCATTAATATTTCTTCTATTCTACACTGTTTTGTTCGGACATGGTTAGACAGAAGTATGAATTATACATAGAAAAACACCGTGTACGAATAGAGAACATAGTTTGGTACATCGACGCACACACACATAGTATTCAAAGTATACAGAACACTAAGACATGTAACCATTGTCGCATATGTTTAAGGATTAAACGACCACAAAAAATCTAAAGCTCCATAAAGACCAAAAACTTGACCCAGGTCACATTAAATATGGGTTAACGTGAGCGAGGTCAATTCTCCAAATTTCTGTTCCACGAAAAGGTGGTAATGTTGCAGTAGAATACCAACAGTAGAACAATTCAAAATGTATACAGAAACTGAAATGAAACACTTAATTCTTGTTCTAATTACTCCTTACGGTATCAGTCAGATCACTTGTTCATGCTGTGTAGTCAAGGATCCTTCTGTGCAATACTATGCAATTCACTGCAGTGAAAGCCTTTGGCGCGAATTACACTTATTTTTTAATAATTTTTAATCCTACGTTGTGCAAAAATAACTCATGTAAGACTAAGATTGACGTAGAACGACATCATTTATTTGGCGCCGTCGGGGGTTGTCTTTAAGTGTTACTTAAACCAGGTGGTTCCTCTTTAATTTAAATACGCGGAATTGTAACTTTTGGAATTTGTTTTATAAAACAAACATTTCTGTAAGTTTATTTAAGACGACAAAAGCCTGGCGGCGACTTCTCCACACAGCACAAGAATTATGAAACGGTAAGTATTACCAGAACTTTCAAATAAATATTTTTGGATATCTTTAATTAATAACAGAAAATATTACAGTTTTTCATCAAGCATTATCCAAATGTAAATGTTTCTGGTAACACGAACACATTGATTTGTGATACACAGTCGAGTGACATTATTGTGACCACCAGCTGATATCCAGAGTAACCGTTGTGTGCAGCGTGGACAGCAGCTAGACAGGTTGGTAGTGGCTCAGTAAGGTGCTGAAAGATGTGCACAGGTATGTGGAGCCCTGATTACTGCAGTGCATCAGACAGATGCTGGAGGGTTCATGGTGGAGGATCCATAGAGAGAACAACACGATCGAGATGGTCCCACAGATGCTCAGTTGAGTTTAATTCTGGGGAATTAGGGGACGAGAGAAGTACTTTGAATTCTTCATCGTGCTCTTCCAATCATTCTCGGACATTTTTAGCTGTGTGACACATCGCATTGTCGTGCTAGAAAATCCCATCCGCCCCAGGAAAGACAATCAGCATGTATGGGTGTACGTGGTCTTCAAGGATGGATTCATAGCGAATTCGGTCCACAGTGTCTTCCACAGGTATGAGTGGACACAGGGAATGTCCCGAAAACCCTTTCCAGACTATAACGCTGCCCCTATCAGCTTGTGTTCTTCTAGCAACGGTTGAAGAGTATTTTTTCTCCCATGCTTCTCGCCTTATACGCTAACGTGCATCCGTTGGATGGAACAGGAAACGTGACTCATCAGAGAAGGCAATCCTTTCACAATCAGCGGTTCTCGAATTCTGATACCGCAATGGAAATGTAATATTTTTCTGCCGATGCACTTTCGTTAGCATTAAAGCAGTGACCATCCGTCTGCATCGGAGCCCCATACGCAGCAGCGTTCGCTGAACTGTCCTTTTGGACACACTTCCGGTAGCCCTCTGTTTCATTCGGCCAGTGAGTTGCTCCTCTCTAGCGTGTCAGTCAGCCCCCATGCAGCTTGGAAGTCGACGTTCACCTCTGACATCAATGGCACGTGGTACTTTGCAGTTCCCACGTCGCTTATTCGCAGTGTTGGCATTTCTCCAATCACGATACACTTTAACCACAGCAGCACGCGAACAGTTCACAAACTGCGCTGTTTCAGAAATACTGCCACTCTTGTCCCGAAAGCCGCTAATCATCCCTTTCTGCAAAGCTGATAAATCGCTCCTTCTGTTTATGACAGCAACGAGGGATATGATTTCAGAGTACCTACACCATGCCTTACATACCATCCAAACCAGCTTGCGTCACGTGCCTTCTTTCATTGGCTACGCGCTGTTGACGGTCAAAGGTAGGAAGTGGTCACAATAATGTAGCTCAACCGTGTATTTGAGTCGCATTTTTCAGAACAGAAATTCTGTTCAGTGCGTGGTATAACTATATAAAATATAACGCAAAGACATGAATACAAATATAACGCAAAGACATGAATACAAATATAACGCAAAGACATGAATACAAATATAACTGAATGCAATATAACTTTTCTGAATACAATATAACTTTCATGAATACAATATAACTTTCATGAATACAATTTAACTTTCATGAATACAAGATACAATAAAATACAATATAACTTTCATGAATACAATATAACTTTCAGGAATACAAACTACAATATAACTTTCATGAATACAAATATAACTCAAGATTTGGCTATTTGTAAGCCTCACAAATTTTGAAAATGTAAATTTCAAATCATCGGCAATTTTTTTTTTTAGAATTTTGTGTTAAAACGGTAGTGGGAAATGCAAAAACTTTTGATTTAGGTGAATGTCTACAGTAGTGGTCACAATTTCGAGAAGGATGAAAATGATCGACAATATCATAATGATAAAACGTCGGTAGGGTCAGGATATCAAAAATTAAAATATGGAGAGGGTCAAAATGCTCGTAGAAAAAAACAACTAAACGTAAATTTTCCTTTTTATTCCCTTTTATTTCATTTCAAGTCTAAAATGTTTACTAAATTTTGATAAATTTTATATTTCTACAGCGTTTCTGAAAGCAACTGCTCACGTAATTATTTAGACAGCGGTCAGGTTATAATGATTTTGTACAAATGAAAACATACATGTAGTTTACAAAATCTCCTGATTTAAGGTTTTTCGACAGCCATTCTCATTTTCTCTCTCTTCCTTTTTGTAAGTTATAATGGTGCTGTTGAAATTCTTTGCTCCTGAAATAGACAAACAGATAAGAAATTGGCCTCCTCCTTTAAAGGCTGTCCTTATAGCACATGGTTGCGACCGTTCTTTGATTTTTGCCCTGTCGTAAGAGTGAATAATGGAATCTGCAACTTACAAGCCATTTTCCCATGCAAAACAGTAAGGTTTCATATGGAAATATCTCCTCAAGAAGGGGATCGTAATTGTATTCATAGTTTCGTCTGTGGTCTTACGCAGTGGTCTTGAAACTTGCTGTCCTACTACACTTTACTTTATCCCGGTGTTTTCAAATAGCCCAGTACTTAACCCTTGAATGTGGAACCCAGATTCACTATTAACTTTCGTGAAGATCCGTTTACCAATACGGTCTCTACAGCTTTGCGTTCCCTTATTTTAACGCTTCTTACACCTTCCCCCAATGCAGATAGGAGTCCAGTTTCAGGCAATTTCGTTCCAAAATTACGATTTGAACTAAGAAATTAATTTTAGTGTATATGCCGTGGCTATGTATTTTTTTAAAATTACCGACTTATAAAATGTCGGGAAATAACTAACTTATAGTATATCATGCTTTATCCGGAAAATGGTGATAAGGTGGGATTTTTTCTCTTCCTGAATGGGATTAATTACAGAGCCACTGTGAGTGCTAAATATTTGCCTTCGCAATATGCTCCTTATCTTGCAATGACTAAGAACCAAAGCCACTTTCGGAGCAGGCAAATGTCACACTTTCACTCAATAAAAACATTGATTATAAAGACGTAAGCCTAGATCGTCATTGAAATTTTTAATAGGGGTAACAGTTTTAACGTGACATGCACACCTTATGAATAAGATTAAAAAAATTTCAAAAAGCCCAAGCCTACCTAGGGCGTATTGCAGAATTTTTCGTGCTAGGATAAAAGTGCTACGCAAATAATTTGGTTTTGTATTAGAATCTTATGAATACAAGCACGACGTATTGGAAACTGATAGAACGGCCTTGGCTAAGGGACCTGTAATTACGTTTTGTGGCAGAATAAAAATGTAACAATATTAGCTCGGTTTGTTATGTTAACGCTGTGATTATGAGTACAGCAGATTAAATTTACTAAACGTCCCAGGCCTAGGGCTTTGCAATTGATGTTTTGCGCCTGCGTAAAGAAGTGACATTATTATTTTTAATTTCTGTATAAATCTTACTAACATGAGCACTGCGGGTAAAAAGTTGTTGAAATGGCCTAAACCAAGGCCAATGTAACGAATGCTTGGGTAAAATTGCAACATCACGACCAGCTATGTATAGTACTGTTTGTGAAAATCGCAACACCATAAAGGACTGCTTGTATTAGCTTGAAACTTGTAGAAAATGTGCAAGAGTCTGGGCTGTGCAAATTATTAGCATGCCAGTTTAAAATGCACATGCGGTTTGGGAGATGACGCCCTCTGAATTTTCCGGTCATGGGTATAAAGCGCGGGCTCAAACAAAAAGTTTAAATCAAGAAAGTTTTTTTGTGCCTCCCTGTGGCCCGACGCCGAAGGAAGTTGCATTATATACATCTGACAGACTTTGAATGGTAAAGGATTATTGGTATGAGAGAAGCTGGATTTTGCTACAACAAAATTACCAAAATGCTTGTTCAGCAATGCGAATGTGAGACAAAACGCCAGTTTCGTAATGCGAACGTGAGACAAAACGTCAGTTCGGTAATGCGAACGTCGGACAAAACGCCAGTTCAGTAATGCGAACGTGAGACAAAACGCCAGTTCCGTAATGCGAACGTGAGGCAAAATGACAGTTCAGTAATGCGAACATGGCGTCAGTAGACATATGAGATTCGAACAAATGGAAATCCAGGAAATGGACAACAAATGCGCAAGACACGATCGCACAGTCACATGCTCGGTGTTAGCTCAGCAGTGGATCACTGTCACAGGTCAGGATTTGTCCTCCAGCAGAGTTCGATGTCGTCTACGTAAGAGACGATTCGTCGCTAGCAGCCCACTTGTGTGCATTTCTTTGACCCTCAACCACAGACGCCTCATGCTGCAATGGGGTCCCGAATACAAACATTAGCTTGCTGATTTGCAACATTTATTTTTGCTGACTAGTCACTATTCAACTTTATGCACATGATGGTCGCATACGTGTTCGAAGAAGTCGTGATAAACGGCGCGTGCAGCATCATACCAGCCCAACGCCAAGGGTCATGGTTTGAGTCGCCAATGACTTCAATTCGCGATTTCCCCTTACATTAAATGAGGGAACCCTCAACAGACAGTGATACATCAGTGTTGTTTTAGAATCAGAAGTGATACTCTTCTTTCAGAGTTGTCCTGACGCTATATTCCACTAAGAAGAAGCTCGTGTCGGCCTGCAATGTCCAAGATCTCTTCCATGCACGGCAGTTATTGCTTCTTTTCTGGCCTGTGGGGAACCCGAATATGTTCCCGATCTGACATGTCTGGGACATGGAGGCTAAGCGACTGACCGGCCACTACAAATGACCTCTCGTCTCGCATAGAAGTAGTCTGGCAAGCTATTCCCCAAGACGATATCAGAAACCTTTTCCATTCAATGTCTCGCCGTGTAGACTATGATATTGTTGCTCGATGTGGCTTCACACGACACTGAGCGTAAAGTTATCCCTTGTAACACCAGGAATCAGTGATATGAATTTGATTTGAATAGCGCTGCACTTTTTTGTTGCTGCAATTTTTACAAACAGTATTGTATATAAATTTATCGATAAAATTAATTTACCTTTTTATTTCGCAAAAGCGGCCCGACCACCGTGATATTACCGCAATAAATTAGGTGTCTTTATAGGAAGCCTACATATATAAGGGGGAAGAGGACACTGTAAAATAAAAGTGCGATTCTTGTACGAACCCCCTAACGGTTTTACAGTCAACCCACATTGAAGTTGACACGAAGGGGGAAAATGCAATCTTCATGCGGCTCCCTAACACTTTTGTGTCCAGCTGACTGCCTTGTTTTTCAGCAAGAAAATTGTAATAATGTCTGAATTTCTTAATAATACTGTGATACTAATTAAAATATTTTTGTTCACAACAATTGCTCAGGTAGGTGGAAATGCGGGAACACGATATTTTTCTATTCAGAGAAATTTTGTGGCTTTCAAATTGAATGTGGCAACCTTTTGCCAACGCCGCATGACACTTAAAAGTTGAAATAAGATAAAATGGAAGTAAAGACTAAATATTTAAAAAACAAAATCAAAGAAATTAAGATATTGTGACTCTGACATCTTTATTCTGTTGATAATTCGGCTGTCGACATTTTTACACTATAGACTTTTTGACTGTTTACATCATGATCAAGTGGGAATTTTGGATTTCTACAAATTGATCCTGCCGACATTTTGACCTTGCCAACACTATGCTGTCGAGAATTTAACTGTTGACATTTTGACCTTGCCAACACTATGCTGTCGAGAATTTAACTGTTGACATTTTGACCTTGCCAACACTATGCTGTCGAGAATTTAACTGTTGACATTTTGACCTTGCCAACACTATGCTGTCGGGAATTTAACTGTTGACATTTTGACCTTGCCAACACTATGCTGTCGGGAATTTAACTGTTGACATTTTGACCTTGCCAACACTATGCTGTCGAGAATTTAACTGTTGACATTTTGACCTTGCCAACACTATGCTGTCGAGAATTTAACTGTTGACATTTCACACCACAGCCAATATCTAGTTAATACAACTTGATGCTTAAGGGCATTAAATGTCTCGGTCAAACGCAGGCGAGGTTTGTATTTTACCTATATATTCAAATTCGGTTCTAAATCTCGGGGAAATTTTAATGAGCTCGAAATTCGTGTGGTTATAGATGGCAACAAATAGTTCACATTATTACATATTTGCAAGGTCATTTGCCACACAATAATCTTTGGAAAGACCTGCTACATATTTGCAAAGTCATTTGCCACACAATAATCTTTGGAAAGATTTTCTAAAATCTGTGTTAAACACTGTATAGATTACTGGATTAAGAGCTGAATTCATGTAACCCAACCACGTCAGAAAGTTTACTACGTCATTCGAGATGTAGCAGGATTCACAGAAAGGCAAAATGACATACATCAGGAAGAACGGCAGCCAGCTCAATACGAATACACCCATCACAATGCCAAGAACCTGAGCTGCCCTTCTTTCTTTTTGAAGGCATATTCTTTCTTTTTGCTCCATGTAGCTTTTTACCGTAGAAACAGGTGTTTTTGGTGCTGGCTGTGCTGGCACTGCTTTTTCTTCTGGATTCACAGCATCTTTGCGGATGACGAGAGGTGTGGATGCCAACGAAGATTTGTTGTCTATGTCATTGGAAGAGGAATTGCAGTTGAGGCTGGACACTTCAGTTTTAGCGTCCTGGTCTACGCGGCTGGAAATTTCCAAAGACACTGTTTTGAGCATCAGGGTCTGCGATTTGGGATCTGGCTTGCCATTTTTTCTCATGATGTTTGCAGCAGCTTTGGCCTTGACTCTTATTCTCTGACGAGCTGTTTGGAATATCTTAACGTACACCACGGTCATAATAATAAGGGGAATGTAGAACGACCCGCTCGAGGAGTAGATGATGTATCCCCTCTCCTCCGTGAGTTGACACGGGGTTAGGGATGTAAAGGTTGAGGGCCAATCGTTCCAACCAATTAAGGGAGGTACAGATATCAGGGTACTGATCAGCCATACCATCGTAATCATGAACAGAACGCGGTTGAGGGTCCTCTTCTGCGCGTAGTTGATTGGGTCATGAATTGCCCAGTACCTGTCTAGAGCAATCGCACATAGATTTAGAATAGATGCCGTGCAGCACAAGACGTCGCAAGTCAGCCATAGCTCGCATGCATGCAATCCAAACACCCATTTCCCCATTATCGAGTAGGCTACATTAAAGGGCATGACGAAAACTGCCACGGCAATATCTGCCGCAGCTAAAGATACAAGGAAGATGTTCTGGACATTTCTAAGAGGTCTGTAAGTAAAAACAGAGATGATGACAAGTATGTTGCCCGTCACGGTCCCAAACATTATTACTCCGAGGGCAACTGCTGTGATAATCGCTTGTGCTACAGGCATTGCGAGATATGATATTTCTTCTACAGATAGAATTGAGGAAGAGTTTGATAAAGAAACTCCATCGCCATCTGAAGGAAGAGGAGATGAGGATGATACCGAAGACAGTAAACTCAGCATGTTCCGACTTGAATTGTGGGTGCTCACATTTATGTGCAGATTTAAATCAGGCACGGAATAATCCAAGCCTGTGTTATCAGCAACAGTACTGTTAAAGAAGTTTAATCTTGTCAAATTATTGTATGCATCCATCATAGTTTCTTTCTCAGAAAGAAGTGAATTATTTCCAGATAACATATCCGCAGTTAAGACTTTAACCTCATGTCTAATATAGATTCATTTCTAACCAGTTGTTACACAAACTCCGATACAAGTCTTGTGTTTCTACAGGAAGCTGCAACTCCATACCAGAAATAGTCCTTTGGCTTCCAAAGATGTATGCAGTGGTTTTTGTAAAACATATTCAGGCGTACAGGTGAGATCTTTGCAATATATCAAAATTTACGCGTCTAGGTAATTTCACCGTTTCTCTTGAAATTTTCTTTAAAGAAACGGTGACTTGGGGACATTTTGCTTCTCAGTATCAGCGGGGGAAAAATAATGGGATCCCTTTCTTTAGCATATCAGCTATCCAGTTCTGTGCTTCGTTTTCTTAATCCTGATGGAAGATGGATTTCTGTACATTTAACTGTCATGAAGAAATGTCCTTTCTTAAAATCATCTTAACATCCAGCTTAAATACCTGCAAAAAAAATACATTAATTTTTACACATAAGTACAACGCACATTATGAGCACTATTACGAACTTTATGAAACTTATCACAAACACTTACGAACATTCTTAAATTCATTGCAAGCACTTTCGAAATAATATTATTCAGTTCAAGGAAAAACCGTACTTACTGTTTTTTTAGTTATCTCCCGAAATTTTCACACAGAATGTGCTGAAAGAAGTAAATTCCATATTTTTCTAAAATATGCATTTGTTCTTCGATTTAAGAAAAATCATTTCCCTTATGTCCTACTCAAGTGTTTAATTTTATTTTTTTAATAACGCAAAGCATTAGAAAGGTAACATACAATTATCTAAATGCTGGTATCATGTATCTTACATCTACATCACTGTTTCTTTTAAATATACACTCACGGACAAAGCAATTTGGGGCTCCAAGAAGGAAGCAATGAATTGAATTGAAATTTTATGGACGTAATGATATAGATGAATGATACACATGATGGCAAAAACAGAGCTGCGGGACAACTACACAGGGATCTGTGGCACGCCGTCCAGGCATCTTCAATAGCTCGACGCACCGCCTCGTGCGGCGATACATGCTGCAATACGGTCCGGCATGGATGCGAACAGATGCCTGATGTTGTCTTGCGGAGGACTGCCCCACGCGTGTTAGACGATGTGCACCAAATCCCGGATTGTGCGGAACGGCGGCAGCTGGCGTTTCAACCTCTCCCACCCATACTGGATAATGGATACGTCCGGTGTAGCGGGCATGCCATGGAAGTGTTTGTACATGACGTAGGCAGTCCTTGGAGACCCAAGCCGTGTGCGGGCAGGCATGACCCTGCTATTACAGTGCACCTGGAGTCATGGCCAGGAATGGGAGCACACGAGGCGTTAGGATCTGATCCACATACCGCTGGCGCGTCAATGATCCACGTACCAGTACCAGATCTGATTGGCTATCGCAGGCTATGGCTCCACAGACCGTAATGCCTGCAGTGAAAATGGTGTGACGCTTGATACCGAGGTTGGGATTGTGCAGTTGACCCGGAGACCTCCACACCCGGACACGATGATCATCTGTCCCCAAAGCGAAGCGGCACTCATCGCCAATCTGTGGCGATGAGGGCCAGAACACCACACGTCGCCAGTCTGTGGCGTTCTACGTCGCTCCGGTCTGACACCACTGCAAACGGGGCCGGCAATGTTCCGGTGTTAATGGCAGCACAGGTAAGGGGCACTGGGATCGCAGATTCGCTTCCACGAGGCGTCGGGAAATGGTTCGTGGGCACACAGGAACCGCTACGTTTGCCTGTATATTGCACCGGTTCCCCGCGGAATCCGTTCGTGTCTATCGCACGATCCGTCGATCCCCTCTACCGGTGGTTCTCATGGTCCGTCCGGAGCCGCTCCGCCGTGTGGCAGTGCTGTCACGTGTCCACTGTTCTCAACACAGACGGACGGTATGGTCAAAACGATCCACGTGGCGGGCTATACGGCACGCAGACCACCCTGCGGTTTTCAGCTCGATGATCCAGCTTCTCTCAAAGTCCGTAAGTTGCGTAAATCGTCGTCCCTGGCGTCTACCCGGCTTTCTTTTCACTCTGTACTATTGCTTGCGTCGGCCGGTGCTTTTCGCTTTCCTGGAGCATCGATTACACGCCGATTTGTAAGGCTGTCGGTTCGTGCTTGCAACAACACCTCAGGTTATGCGGTCATGCGCGATCGCACCAAATGTGGATGATTTGCATACCAGTAGACACTCTAGCCATTTCCAAAGTTTTTGATTGTAGCACGTTTTCTTTTAGGTGTGTAAATTTCATTATCCGTGATTGTATATTTTAATATTCAGTATGTTCAATTCATTCACGTTAAAAGCTTTCACACAGCATCAAAGCTGTAGTGGAACATAATTCACCAAACTGATATATGGCTTTCTATCTCTAAACAATCGTTCGAACGTTATAAAATATTTTAATGGAGATTTCATAAAACATTTTATTATGGATATTTAAATTCAAAACTCTTCAACAACAGTCAGTATCCTAGCGGTTGTGTTCTTAGCCACCATGATTTGTAAAGAAAAACTAATTTTGTACTAGAAATTTCTAAATTTTTTTCCAAAGTACGGGGTTAAGTTTCTTGTAGTAGTGTACAAAACAGGATGTTCTAAACACGGTATAGAACATTTCCACCCATATATCTCAATGTACTTTCATCCACACGACTGAAAGTGCCAATCCCGAAACGATCATTTTGCTGAAAACATTAATTCGAGTATTCGTGGTAATTATTTCTTGATGACAAAAGGATTCAACAAATCGTATTTCTAAGACTACGTACACAAATCTTCAAGTTTATGTTTTCTTTTTTCCTATACGGGTTAAACAACCACCGTTAACACCTCAATGGAATATAAAACGTCACCAGACCCTAATTTAAAGCCATTACTTCCAGGGAGCGTACAGAGACACAGCTTCCATTTGTATGGAGAAATAAACACAATATATCCTTCACCAGTCTTTCGAATATGGGCTATCTCGGACAAATAGCCAGACGCCGATGAGTCAAAGCACTCGGTCGCCAGGTAAGTGAGTTTATGTTCACGTGGGTTACAATGGATCTCAAATGTTTATCCCTTTAACGACCATGATCCCAAAATATTGTATCACTCTAAATACCATAACGCCCGAAACTGTCTGTGTTGGTTCACTTCTTTGTTTAGTAACAACAATAGTAACTGAGGGTGACACCTGCTGATCCCTTATAGGTCATGTAAATTTTAAGAAAAGGAAAAGGTAGGAAATCTGACTTACTCTTGACAGGTGTTTCGGGCGGCTAGGGTCGTTTGTATGGACGGGCGTTTTAGGCGTTATGGTCGTTAAAGGGTTAAACCTTTTTTATGGTAAATTATAATTGCCTAGATCTCAAAAAGTATTTTTCATTTAGGAAACTTCAAGACATTATGTAACGCGCTTCATTCGGGTAAGAAATCTTAAAGTATTCTGTCACCACTTTATAGCAGGGATTTCTCCAAGTAAACCGATTGCGAACTGTCAAAATACAGTAACGTGTAACGGTTTAACGTGGATGATAGTATAAAATATAAAATGAACAGATCAAGTATTATATTCAGCTACCCAGCAATATGTTGCTCCACTTTTTGTCCTCACAAAATCAGCCAGAATATTTAGAGGTGTTGACAACTCGGAGATGGCATTGCTACCCATCAACAGAGAATCGCCTATTGCAGGGTGTCCACAGCTGCTGACGGGGGTTGACGGACTTGAACAGGCATTTTTAACTCGCCCACATATCCCGTATTGACAACGCGGAGCTGGCATCTTCAACGTGCGTTTTTATTTTCTATTAACTTACGTAAAGTTTAGTTAGCTGAAATTTAATTTCTGTGCTGAACGTCACATCGGAGTTCCCAAGAGTTTATTCTTCAGGTGAACACTGCGATTCAGTGTAAATATGAATTTGCAGCCTTCAGAAGACCAGTGAGCATCGAGACTGATCAGTTTGTTTCAAATTCTTAACCATATTGCGTTGTTTATCATATAAATGATTGTCAGTCTAAATGTTTTTACACTCTGAGCATTCTAATGTTATACTCATTTCAGTCAGAAAATACTTTTTCAGTCAAACGTCAGCTCTTTTCAGTCAGAAATGAAATTGTTATACTTGGAGTATTCCGTTGTCTGGTGTACATGGCAACTTCTGTGATGTGAAAACTTCCGTGAAGGAAGAGCGAACCAAATTTAATTTCTGACTGAAAAGAGATGGTTTCAAATCTGAAATGTTACCGTACATTTTACACCAACACGCAATATATACACCGATGAGACCTTTCATTACGACCACACCCAGTCTAGAGTAATGAGCTCGGCTGGAGTCCGAAAGGTAGCTCAGGTGAAGTTCACAGAGTAGTATATATACTGAGGACCGGCTTTCGGTTAGTAGAGTGTTCTGAGTCAGAATGGGGAAAGCTGCCGATTTATCGGAGTTTGATAAAGGACACATTGTGATGGCGCGGCGCTTCGGAAGTACGATCACAGAAACGGCGCGGATTGTGGGTTGTTCACGTTCTTCAGTAATGAGTACGTATCAAAAGTGGTGCACGGGCTGCCGAACGACGTGACGTGGTCCAGCCGTGTGTCGTCCGCAACTCATTGATGCAGGGAGCGGAGACTGTCGCGCATTGTTCAAAGCGACCGCAGGGCTACAGTGTGAAAAATAATCCGCAGCTATAACAGGGATGATCAGGACAATGTGCAACATCAAACCGTTCATCGCAGCCTTGTGCGCATGGGCGTGCGCAGCCGAAGACCCAGACAGGTCTCCCATGCCCACTGCAACGCATGAAATGGGCCCAAGATAATCGAGATTGGACCGTGGATGATTGGAAGAAAGTGGCCTGGTTGGTGATGAATAAAGATTCCTGGTGCATCAGGTAGACGGCCGTGCGGGGATACGCAGATTACCAACTTAGGCTATGGCCCCTGGATGCACTGTTCGACTTGGAAAAGAGGGTTCGCGCTGAATAACCAACACACCGAATTGTACTAGAACTGGAGTACCTGCTGTTGACATTATGGTACCAGATACCGCATGATACCTGTTGCCTCGTCATCGAATCGATACCTCGACGAGTGGTGGCTGTTTTGCGGGCTAGAGGAGGTGGTACAGCTTATTAGGTAGGTGTACATAATGTAATGTCTCATCTGTGGAAGTCTTCGCTGGGACTATCCAGTGCAATGGACATGGTAGTGAAGATAAAGAATGCAATTAATGGTGGAATCCGTGCTTGTACGCATAGAAACTTAAAAACATTTTTGATGTAGTAGATGCCGAATATGGCGACTGGTGCAGTCGAACCGGTTTGTTGAGAGCTGAAAAATTTGAGTAAGATTTTCCTCACTTCAAATGCTGCAAAGAGCTTTTATACGACATGACAATAATTGGCAAAACTATAGATTCTAAAGTATTACAAATTTTGAAGATGACAATCCGGTTTTTGGTGTAAATATGACAAGGACGGTCATATTCACACCAAAAAACAAGAGCTGGTCATTCTGGGAGGTGCAGTGGTTAGCACATCCGGGCGCTTTCTGCGAGACGCGGCTTCGATTTCCACTCCAGGACGAAGAAAGTTTCAAGTGTTCGGATATTATCTTACTTACCATGTTTGTCATATTTACACAAAAAACCGGATTGTCATCTTCAAAATTTGTATTGCATGATGTAATCCCGTATTTCATTCATGATTCTAAAGTATTAGTTCGTCAGCTAGATACTCTTTCTAAGAATATTGATGACAGGTACAAACAGTTTCTTGAACTCAAACCGAGAATAGGTCTGTTCAACGATACAATGAATTTCGGCATTGAAAGCACAAATCCCATTTATCAAATGGAATTTTGTGAATTTCAAGCAGGTGAATTATTATAGCTCCATAGCAGTCTGGAAGGAAACTGTTCATACTTCTTTACACGGAGAAATGCCGAAACATAGGAGATTTTGGGGTTAAAAGTTCTTTCTATGTGGAAAACACGAATTTGCCGATAACAGAGATCGAAGCCGCATCATTCTGCTACGGAGCCGAATGCTTTTCCAGTTAGGCTACACCGACGGAATACATTGCTGCAACTTTACCGTATTAACATGTGCCACACCTCTGTAGTGCGTCACAAATGTTTCGAAGCATTACATAAGCGAGACAAAATTTTCTCACATGAAATGCATAAAGTTAAAACACAGGATCATTGTGAATGACTCAATGCTGAGGAAAATTTTCGTCTTTCAACGACCAGCATCGTAGTGGACGGCAACAATTTTTAGTGGAGTTTAATTGTCTACAGGGCTCTTATTAATACTAAGTTTCGTTTTTCAAATTTCAGATTTCAACTGCTTTAATATTATCTAGGAGTGGTTAAACGTTTAACAATGTAAGCAGAAAATCTCTATATGTTTACTTTCTCTTATACACAGTCGAGTCACATTATTGTGACAACCTTCAACTTTTAACGTCAACAGCTCGTAGCCAATGAAAAAGGACACGTGTCGTTAGCTGGCTTGGAGTGTACATAAGGTGTGCTGTATGCATTCTGAAAACATATTTCTCGTTGCTGTGATGGATAAAAGAAGCGATTTATCAGATTTGCAAAAACGGATAATTATCGGCTTTCGGGCCAAAGGTGGCAGTATTTCTGAAGTTTGTGAACTTATAACGAAGTAAATTTCTCCGTCACTTTTGGTCTACGCCGGGATTCGAACCCGAGGCCGCTTATTCCGGAGCAAGTCGCTCTACCAACTGAGCTACGCAGACATTTGTTCTGATTCCTATCTGCCTTTATGTCGTGTGCATCCTGCTGGTAGATACGTCACAAACTGGTCGCGTGCTTCTGTGGTAAAAGTGTATTGTAACTGGAGAAACAGCACCATTGCGAATAAGCGACGTGCAAACTGCGGATCACCACGTGCACTGATGTGAGAGGAGCACGTCGGTCTTCGAAGGTGCGTTAGGGCCGGTGGACACGCTACAGTGGAGTTCCTAGCTCACTGGCCGAATGAACCAGGGGGTTGCCAGAAGTGTGTCTAAAACGACAGGTCAGCAAACCCTGTTGCGTATGGGGCTCCGATGCAGACGGATGGTACCTGCACCAACACTAACTAAGGTGAATCTGCCGAAAATGCTTACATTTTCACGGCAATATCGGAATCGGACCTCTGCTGATTGGTAAAGGATTGCTTTCTTCGACGAATCATGTTTTCTGCTTCATCGAATGGATGGACGTTGGCGTATAAGGTGAGAAACATCAGAGAACAAACACTCTTCAACCGTTGCTGGAAGACCACAAGCTGGTGGGGGCAGCGTTATGGACTAGGGAATGCTTTCGTGGCATTCTGGGGGTCCACTCATACCTATGGAAAGCACTATGGACCGAATTCTTTATGAATTCATGCTTGCAGACCATGTACACCCTTCCATAGGGTGGATTGGATCTTCCACAACGACAATGTGACGTGTCACACAGCTAGAAATATTTGAAAGTGGTTGGAAAAGCATGATGAAGACATCAAAGTACTTCGTGGACCACTAATTCCTCAGACCTAAACCCAATTGAGCATCTGTGGGACAACCTCGATCGTGTTGTTTGTTGTATGGATCCTCCACCACGTACCCTCCAGCAGCTGTCAGATGCACTGCAGTCAGCATGGCTCCACATCCTGTGAACACCTTCCAGCACTGTATTGAGTCACTCTCAGCCAGTCTAGCTGCTGTCCGCGCTGCATACTTCGGTTACTCTACATATTAGCTGTTGGTCACAATAATGTGACTCGACCGTGTATTTATTTGAGAAAATTTAGGCACGCGCTTTAATTATCTCATCAGCTGCTGTATCAGGGGCAGAAAGAATTTTTCAAATCGGAGATTTAGAAGAAGAGATATAGGGGGAAACGTGATTTACCTTTACGCCCCCCAGCGGAAAGTATATGAATTACTTGAAAATTTTGAAATTATATGAAAAACATTTCACACTAAAAATACTATCCAACAAAGAAGAAATTTTTCAAATCGGATATCTACAAGTAAAGATATTGACGAAAATAAGATACACATCTACGCCCCCTAGCGGAGAAACTGTGCACTATTTTAAGAAATAAAATATTCCGAAAACGTTTATCAATGTGGGTGGCATGAGTCCACGAAATAATTTTTTCAATCGATGTTTTACAAGCCGAGATTTTAGGGGAAATACATCAGAAGCAAAAAATTAAACTTACTTCACCTGGTGGCCAGAGTATTATTTACCAAAAATTTGAAATTCTATGCAAAAGATTTTCCATCAGGAGGTGTATCCGCTTAAAAAATATTTTTCAAATCGGAGTTTTAGAAAAAGAGTTATCGGGAAACTCTTCTTCTAAAACTCCGATTTGAAAAATATAGCGGAAAATCTATGCGTAATTGAAAAAGTAAAATCTATGCGTAATTTAAAAAAGTAACTATATCAAAAAATACTCTTCGACATAAATGGAATCGAAATATAAAATATTGTTTTCAATCGGATGATTAGTAGCATATATGTGGAATAAAACGTATTTTTGAATTACCCATCATCTGCATTTACGCATTCTAGCGGCGAAATTGTTCATCGTAGAAAAAAACGAAATGAAGGATCATGATTCGCATATTTCTAGCCTCCCAATGCAAAAAGAATTTTTGAAATCGGACTAATAGTTGCACAGTTATCTTGGGTACAGACGGACGGACGGACAAACCGATAACATAAACACGACCTTTTTTTACAAAAGACGTGCTAAAAACGAGGGATTTGAATCTCATTTTCGGCAAAAAATAAAACAAGAAAGATGACACCGAAATTTCGGGTGTAATAAGCACGTCTTTTGAATCCGTTCTGATGCACATTAAATTAATCGAAGCTATTCAAAGTCAATGGAACCGGTATGGAAAACAATATTATCTGACGGAAGAAAGAAGTTTTTCAACCGGGTTTTTAATCCATCAGATATTGCTGTAAACGAAATCGTGAGCTTACAAAAAACATGAATTTATGAGAGAAACATTTCGCCCCGTAAACGCTCTCCAACACAGAAATCATTTTTTAAATCGGACTCTTAGAAACAGTGATATGGACAAAAATAAGATGTGTCTTTACGTCCCCTGACGGGTAAACCATGCATTATTTTAGGAAAAAAATATTCTCAAAGAGATTTTCCACATGAGCGGTATCGGTATAAGAAAAAAATATATATTCGAGTTTTCAGGAGCACAGGTTTTGCTACAAATACATCAGAAGCAGAAATTTACACTTGTGACTCCTGGTGGCCAAACCATTCTTTAATAAACATTAGAAATTATGTGAAAAAGTATTTTCCATCAGGACTTGTATGCCATGCAGGAAAAATTTTCATATCGGAATTTTAGAAGCAGAAATAACGTAGAAAACGCAATTTGCATTTGTGCCCCCTAGCGGAAAGTCTATGATTTACGTGAAAATTTTGAATTTTTAGGAAAAACATTGTCACATCGGAAACACTATCCAACAAAGAAGGAATTTTCCAAATCGGACTCCTAGAAGTAGAGGTATTGACAAAAATATGATATACATCTACGCCCCCTGGCGTAGAAACCATGCAATATTTTAAGAAGAAAATGTTTCTAAACGGTTTGCCGATATGAGTACTATTGGTCTGCAAATGACGTTTTTTCAATCGAAATTTTAGAAGCTCATATTTTGCTGCAAATACATCAGAAGTGGAAATAAGGATTTACGTCCCCTGGTGGCCAAACCATTTTTTCACAAAAATTAAAAATTATGTGCAAACGATTTCCTACCAGGATCTGTATCCGGTGCAGAAAGAATTTTTCAAATCGGAGATTTAGAAACAGAGATATAGGGGGAAACTCAATTTACCTCTGCGCCTCCTAGCGGAAAGTCTGTGAATTACTTGCAAATTTTGAAATTATATAAAAAACATGTCACACTGAAAACACTATCTAACAAAGAAAAAAATTTTGAAATCGGACTTCTAAAAGTAGAGATATTGACGAAAATAAGATACACATCTACGCTCCCTGGCGGAGAAACTGTGGAATATTTTAAGAATAAAATATTCCGAAAAGATTTATCGATGTGAGTGGCATCAGTCTACGAAAGAATTTTTTCAATCGATATTTTAGAAGCTGATATTTTATGGTAAATATATCAGAATCAAAAATTAACTCTTACGCCCCCTGGTGGGCAAAGTATTCTTTGCCAAAAATTTAAAATTATATGCAAAAAATTTTTCATCACGAGGTGTATCCGCTTAAGAAAAAAATACAAATCGGAGTTTTAGAAGAAGAGTTATCGGGAAAAATGTAATTTACTTTCACTCCCCTAGCGGTGAATCTATGCGTAATTTGAAAAAGTAACTATATCTAAAATACTCCTCGACATAACTGAAATCGAAAGATAAGATAATTTTTCAATCGGTTCTTTAGAAGCAAATATGTGGATTAAAACGTATTTTTGAATTCGACATCATCTTCATTTACGCCCTCTTGCGGCGAAATTGTACATCGTAAAAAAAACGAAATAAAGGATCATCATTCGCATATTTAAAGCTTCCAAATGCAAAAGAATTTTTGAAATCGGACTAATAGTTGCACAGATATCGTGGGTACAGACGGACGGACAAACCGATAACATAAGCACGAACATTTTTTACAAAAGACGTGCTAAAAAGTATTTGTTTGATATTCGTGCGTTGGTTTGCCATTCAAAAAATATTTTGCTATCTAATGGGATAGGTTAGACGTAAAATTCTATTACGCACATAAGAAAATCCCTAGTGCTCAATATTTTCTTAAACATTAATAAATATTTGTAAAGGAAGCTTATTTCCATTGTTTTTATCGACGTAACACGTTCATATCTTTCGTGGAAGTAAATCTGGTTTCTCTAAATCATGAATGAAAACATCAAGTACTTTCATTTCCTTTGCCAGTTTGGAAAACGTTTGTGGATTTTTTTCTTTACTCTGATACCCACGTTTTAAAGTTTTCTCAGTTTATACATGTAAGTGTTAAGGAAAAACGATTGCGTATTCCACGAATAACCATAAAACTGAATATATGGGGCCGGATAGTTTTGCAATTTAAATATCCGAATAGGTTTTTGAAGATGGCTGCTAAAAATCACCACTTCTTTTTTTTTTTTTTTTTTTTTTGTATTTCTGGTGATGCTGTAATTTTAATGTAAAAGAAACGTTTGTAGAACGCATTATTTATGTAAATGTAAGCTAAATGTGCCTTTCCTTGTGAGATTAAGTGCTACTAACAAAAGAAAATGCGAGAAAGAATGAGCAATAAGATCATTTCAAAACTTTATTATCATGGAAATAAATTTCCGGCTTGCTTCTCCTTAAGGACGGTTATTTAATATACATTCAAAATTGAAGATACCATATCATAAAAGAATACTCTCCGTAGATGCACCCTATTACCTTCTTTTTATCGCTTCTGATATTTTTCCTTTTCGCATCAGAGTGGGGAATAATACCACGATAATTTGGCATTTCAACATATTCGAATTTATTCTTATCTAAAGATGTTAGGTAAAGGGTTCAGGAAGCGTATAAAATATAAGAAAGCAACACTTTTCCTCATGCCATAAATAAAACATTTTGAAATATTTCCACGGAATCAATGTAATAACGATCTCTGTGTAAACAAGTAAATAACTTGCGGCGGAAACAGTAGGAGTATTTTTACTGCCATAATTTTTCATAAAATACTCAGTTATTTTTTATCTCATTTTTAGCTGTACTTTAAAAATACTTGTTCTGTATTAAAAAAAACATGTAAAGTTTTAACAGTATCTTGCCACAAAAATAAACTTCAGCATAAATGTGGAAATAATGTTTTTTCTGGGATTTTGCATTTGGAACTGAAAGAAATAAAACATATCACCTCAAAGTCGCAGTGCGTTCGACCCAGTGGCGCAGGGGTCTGCGCGATAGCTTATCACCATTTGTACGTGAAGGGTACGTGTTTTAATCCCGGTGAGGTATGGATGTTGTATTTGTCTTACGGCTCTGGTTCTCTCCCTTCCTTGGAACCAGTGGCCCTGAATTAGGGGACGGACGGCTGCTCATAGCACACGGAGTTGCTCACGGTGGTCGTTAAACCGCCATAAAAAAATTAAATTTGCATTGCGATAAATAAACGTATATGAACAGTACAGTTAAAGATCTGAAAGTAGTAAATTAATAAATAGTCATTAATTTAGAAATCGCTTTATCTCCAGACGGTGTCTACATTTCTGCACTTTTGCTAATATCAAATTGCGCAAATGCAGTTTTAAAAAGTGCTAGAGTACAAGTAGCTGACCCAGTTGAACAAAATGCACCGAGTTACAAATTTTGAAGATGACAATCCGGTTTTTTTTTTTTTTTTTTTTTGTGTAAATATGACAAGGATGTTAAGTCAGATAATATCCGAAAACTTGAAAAATTCGTCGTCCTGGAGCGGGAATTGAACCCGCATCTCCCAGATAGCGCACGGGTATGCTAACCAATACAACACACAGAAGGAATCCTGTGATATCAATAGCGAATCCTGTGATGGTTA
Source organism: Macrothele yani (assembly GCA_039090855.1). Lineage (NCBI taxonomy): Eukaryota > Metazoa > Arthropoda > Arachnida > Araneae > Macrothelidae > Macrothele > Macrothele yani. The sequence goes on along the minus strand of CM077002.1, from coordinate 14,491,005 downwards.
TATTCAAATTATCTCTATATATACACTATCTACCAACAAGTAATTGGACACCTCTGGAATAGACGATATCTGCGGTCCTGATACACGTCACGGCCGGCGCCGTTAAATATCGTGTGGGAAACAACAACGCAACCAGTATCACAGAAATGGCCGATTCATACGTGACATATCCAGCAAACTAAAGTACCCAAAATCGACAGTGGCCTGCGTGATTGGAAAGTGGAAGATGAGAGCTGACTGTCGGAATGTGCCCCGACCCTGCAGACCCACAAAACTGGGAGTTAGAGACCGACGGGTGCTGGCCAGAGAAATTCAAAGGATCCGCACCAAATCGATGGGCCACATCCGTTAGGGGTTTCAACAGGCATCCGGGAGTGTTCTTTTAATGAATACCATCCGTAAGGAAGCCCATCTGCTCGGTTATCATGGACGTGCTGGCGCCCACAAGCCTTGGACCACCAAGTCCAATAGAGCTGCTCGGCTAACGTGATGAAAAGAACGTCGACAGTGGACCGTTGAACAGTGAAAACAGGTTCTCTGGAGCGACGAATCAAGGTAAATCCGCTACCGTTCGGATGGCAGGGTATGGGTTTGGCGTCTGCCTGGAGAGCGCCTCCTTCCGGAATGTATTGTGCCAACTGTGAAGTTCGGTGGCGGTGGAATTATGCTATGGGGGTGTTTCTCCTGGTATGGCACGGGACCCTTGGTCGCAAATCCTGGTAGACTCAACGCCGAGACCTACTGCTCCATTTTGGATGACCATGCGCTTCCAACGTTGTGGCGTTTTACGGGGTGAACCCATGCTACTTTCAGGATGACAATGCCACCTGTCATGTTGCGAGGTCCACCATGGCTTGATATGGTGACAATGGGGTTAATAGAATGGACTGGCCTGCGCAGATCCCGGACTTTAACCCTTTTGAGCACCTCTGGGACGAGTTGGAGCGTCGACTTAAGTGGTGCCCCCACCGTCTGAAATCGGTGAATGAACTGACCTGTCTTCTCCAAGCCGAGTGGAAGAAAATACCGCTAGCCGTCGTACAACGCCTGGTTAAGAGTATGCGCTGGAGGGTCGCAGCTGTAATCGCCGCTCGTGGAGGCTCCACCAACTATTGAAGGTGAATAAACTTCGTTTTCCTTTGCTATCACAGGTGTTCAATTACTTGTTGGTAGATAGTGTATATTAGGGTGGTCCTTTAAGTACTACTCTTTTTTTATTCAGCAATTTATATGCTCTGACCCCCAAAAGTGGTCCTCGATGTAAAAAAAAAATAATGTGTGTGAAATTTCCACCATTTTAATTAACATTTAGTGGTAGCTCAATACGCTCAAAGCCTTACTTGTGATTGCATATACAGTATTGCACATCATAAAATGATACATCAATTAGTGCAGAAATACTGATTTATTAATTACTCTGAAAAATTCCAAACACAAATCCTTATCTCAACTAATTCTGCTTATCAAAGACAACAGAACATTATTTCTACTTGAAGTAATATTCATTGTTAACCCTGAGAAAATCAGTAAATCACTTAAATTAGAGTTCCTTGTAACTTGATTCATCTGAGATTAAGTTATTTTCTCCTGCAGTTGGGATAACGACACCTGTGTCGTTCTACAACTTGTAATTATTTTTTTTCCTGTCTTTATTCTCTGTTTTTTCTATTTTTTTACATCCATTTTAAAATAGGAACCGTACAATGTCGCCATTCATCTGAATACCATAATCCCTGTGAGGGCAGCGATTAACATCATCGCTGCTGTAAAATACGCTCGAGTATTATGGTGAGCTCACACCACAAACCCTATCCCCCAATACCAGCTATAGCATAAATTATTCCTAATGTCCCAAACGGCGCCCGCCTTCTAACCGATGAACTGATAATATGAGAAATCATCTCAAACCCCGGTAAAATTAAGATATATACTACACAAAGCAGTCGTCTGTCCCTAATTTAGGGCCACTGGTTCCAGGGAATGGAGAGAGCGAGCGCCGTAAGACAAACACAGCATCCATGCCTCAACGGGATTCGAACCCGGACCCATCAAGGATCAGAAGCCACGGCTCAGACCACTGCGCCACCTGGCGGGCCATTTCAAGATCAAAATCTGAATATTCTCTTGGGATATTAAGGCTATTAAAGAAATTCATAGTGTTTTTTGTCACAAAATCTTCAACCTTCATATCACGAGAAATTTTGCGACTCAGCTTAATGCATTTAAGAGGTTCGTCGACCCCGTTCTTTTCATGAAGAGTCCAAAGCATAGATTTTTTTTTTTTGACCTGTAGAGATGTTTGTTTTCTCTTTTCAATTTTTTTTTCAGCTTGAGCCACTTTTCATAATGTTTCTCCAATTTCTTGATACAATCCTGTTCATGGCGAATGGGAATACGGGCTTTTTCCCAAAACACAGCAGTTTCCCTAACAACAGCCCTAAAACTCTCGCGAATTTTCTTCTTCAATGTTTATATAGGCAAGCTTTTTTCTGGAACTGTACAGAATTTTCCAACTGTATAAAATAAAAAATAAAACAAAAATAGACATCACCTTATTTATGTGGAGTATCTGATTGACCCTTAAGTCAATTAAGGCAAGATAAGGTGAATGGAGAAGTCAGGCGATGGTTATAATACGGTAAGTGAATATTTCAACTCGCTTGAGCTACCTCTAAATATAGTCAGATCTACCTGCAACTTTACAAAAAATATTTTTTATATGATAGAACAATGTAGGAGGGTCAGACAACATTTCGAAATTTCAAAAATAAGGACCACCTTAATATATAAATATATATATATATATATATATATATACTTAAGAGCAAAACTGAAGACTAAGGAAAAAATTTTAGAATTTAAAACGAAGGGTGCAAAATAACCTGAAAATCAAAACGCGCAACGCAGCAGTTTTGAAAATTCAGAATTCACATTCTATAAAGAAGATACCTAAGCAAAAAAATACATATATAATTTTGACTCACACCTAATACAACATAGAAAAGGTTATGTATCTACCTGTGTGAGTAAAAGGAGAAAAGATAAAAAATAAGATAAAACAACTGAATGTAGAAGGTGTCGAGAATACTGAGCCTTGGCTTTATCAAGGACCAGCAAAAACTCTGCATTTTCTCACTTCCACAAAGACCTAGTTGGAAATGGGTTTCTGCAAGGCCATAGATGCAAGTAACATTCCCACCTAAAATAGTTTAAAAAATATATATATAAGTCATGTCCTCCCGTAGAGTAGCATGACCTAGCACTAGTTAACAATTTCGCTTGCATCCATTAACCTTCATGGCCCGACCCATGCTCTTCATCTGTTACTATTAAACAGAGAGAAGAAGATTAAAGAGAACTCAAGCTGTGAGAGTGACATAATAAATAGAAATGATTTTCAGCTATAACGAAATTCCAAGTTCGTTTGAGAGAGAATTTAAACCTGAAAAACATTGCAAAAGAAATCCAAATTTTACATTGCAATTAAAAAAGGAAATGTTAATTTATAACGAACAGATTTTTGAAAGAAAACTTGAGTCTAAAACCCCTACTCTACAACTTATGACAGCACGAAAACGAGAATAAGTTAAAGATAATAATTAACTAAAGAAAACTTTGTGAAAGTTATATACCTTAAACAGTTAGTTGCAATATGTACAAAGTATTTCAGCAGTGCTTTAAGTGCATAATTAATTAGTTATTAAGAACTTAACTTCTTTGAAAAAACAGCGCATAGACAGCGCATAGAAAAGGAACAAGCTTAGCCCTCTTCTGTTCCTAGGTTCCCCAAAAGACGCTCAAAGTTACAAAGAAAAGTAAGAGTTAAAACCCGCATAAATGTTAACAGACAAACCAATGCTTAAAAGCTGAAAAGCTAAAAACGACAGAGAAAAGGTACATAAAGTACAAACATTGAACTTATAAAACCTAGAACCCAAAAACAAGGAAGAGAGCTTACCTCTTGTGTGACAAAAACTTTTCTCCACACAAGAGGAGAACATGGCTGACCCCTTCCGCCACTTGACGCTGGGGGGCAGTGAGGGTGGGGCTGATGGCCTCCTCATACAGCAAGAAACCAACGCGCGGAGATTTTAACCAGAGAAAAAAAAAAAAAATAAATATATATATATAAACATAAGACTGTGGATCTGTATGATCAGAATGAGCAGAATTAACTCTCCAGAATACATGAGAAATATTATAAAATACACGAGCAGTTTATTTAATAATCTTTGCATGTATTAAATCACCTTAGTGACTTCTATAGATTAATCAGAATCTTATTAATTTTAATGTTGGTTTTACTATTTTTAGTATAGCTATCCTAGTGATGAATAACTAGTTTTCTTTTTTATTTGTTTTTATTTTCTTTTATAAACAGATTTTTAAGCTTTTTTTGTGATTTTGTTTATATTATTTAATTTTTTGTTTTAATAGGACCGTCATATCCATAGCACTAAAGGTTCCTTTAGGTAGTTAATAGGCATCCTCTAGCCAACTTCCTTACGGCTTTGATTGGTCAGAATCATATTATTAACTGTGTAGAAAATTAAAGCAGATCTGCCAACCTTACTCTATTATTCAGAATAATTTTTCTTAAAGTTCTTTTGATGAAAGAAGAAGGAATTTCGTTCTCTAGAAAACTTTCTAATAGTATATTAATGTGGTAATTGAAATCCAAATTGGATTTCAATTACCATTATCATTAAAAATCACCCCACCTGCTCAGATAACTACCTTTACACTTTTAGATATATTGATGATCTGCTGTGTATCAATAATTCAGAAGTTATAGAGAGTGATTTTGATAATATCTATCCTAGCTCTCTTAACTTATGTAAAACCAACCACAGTAATCAGGAACTTGAGTTCCTAGACTTAAGCATTAAGCTCAACAGAGGTAACCCATCTATTAGCCTCTTTGATAAAAGAGTTAATTTTCCTTTCAAAGTAATTAAATATCTACACTGGAATAATAACATTTCAACCAAAGTAATTGAGAATGTACTAATTTCTCAGGTCCTAACAATTTGGATTTCAATTACCACATTAATATACTATTAGAAAGTTTTCTAGAGAACGAAATTCCTTCTTCTTTCATCAAAAGAACTTTAAGAAAAATTATTCTGAATAATAGAGTAAGGTTGGCAGATCTGCTTTAATTTTCTACACAGTTAATAATATGATTCTGACCAATCAAAGCCGTAAGGAAGTTGGCTAGAGGATGCCTATTAACTACCTAAAGGAACCTTAGTGCTATGGATATGACGGTCCTATTAAAAACAAAAATTAAATAATATAAACAAAATCACAAAAAAAGCTTAAAAATCTGTTTATAAAAGAAAATAAAAACAAATAAAAAAGAAAACTAGTTATTCATCACTAGGATAGCTATACTAAAAATAGTAAAACCAACATTAAAATTAATAAGATTCTGATTAATCTATAGAAGCTCACTAAGGTGATTTAATACATGCAAAGATTATTAAATAAACTGCTCGTGTATTTTATAATATTTCTCATGTATTCTGGAGAGTTAATTCTGCTCATTCTGATCATACAGATCCACAGTCTTATGTTTATATATATTTTTTTTTTTTTTTTTTTTTTTTCTCTGGTTAAAATCTCCGCGCGTTGGTTTCTTGCTGTATGAGGAGGCCATCAGCCCCACCCTCACTGCCCCCCAGCGTCAAGGGAGTGGCGGAAGGGGTCAGCCATGTTCTCCTCTTGTGTGGAGAAAAGTTTTTGTCACACAAGAGGTAAGCTCTCTTCCTTGTTTTTGGGTTCTAGGTTTTATAAGTTCAATGTTTGTACTTTATGTACCTTTTCTCTGTCGTTTTTTAGCTTTTCAGCTTTTAAGCATTGGTTTGTCTGTTAACATTTATGCGGGTTTTTAACTCTTACTTTTCTTTGTAACTTTGAGCGTCTTTTGGGGAACCTAGGAACAGAAGAGGGCTAAGCTTGTTCCTTTTCTATGCGCTGTCTATGCGCTGTTTTTTTCAAAGAAGTTAAGTTCTTAATAACTAATTAATTATGCACTTAAAGCACTGCTGAAATACTTTGTACATATTGCAACTAACTGTTTAAGGTATATAACTTTCACAAAGTTTTCTTTAGTTAATTATTATCTTTAACTTATTCTCGTTTTCGTGCTGTCATAAGTTGTAGAGTAGGGGGTTTTAGACTCAAGTTTTCTTTCAAAAATCTGTTCGTTATAAATTAACATTTCCTTTTTTTAATTGCAATGTAAAATTTGGATTTCTTTTGCAATGTTTTTCAGAGTTTAAATTCTCTCAAACGAACTTGGAATTTCGTTATAGCTGAAAATCATTTCTATTTATTATGTCACTCTCACAGCTTGAGTTCTCTTTAATCTTCTTCTCTCTGTTTAATAGTAACAGATGAAGAGCATGGGTCGGGCCATGAAGGTTAATGGATGCAAGCGAAATTGTTAACTAGTGCTAGGTCATGCTACTCTACGGAGGACATGACTTATATATATATTTTTTAAACTATTTTAGGTGGGAATGTTACTTGCATCTATGGCCTTGCAGAAACCCATTTCCAACTAGGTCTTTGTGGAAGTGAGAAAATGCAGAGTTTTTGCTGGTCCTTGATAAAGCCAAGGCTCAGTATTCTCGACACCTTCTACATTCAGTTGTTTTATCTTATTTTTTATCTTTTCTCCTTTTACTCACACAGGTAGATACATAACCTTTTCTATGTTGTATTAGGTGTGAGTCAAAATTATATATGTATTTTTTTGCTTAGGTATCTTCTTTATAGAATATATATATATATATATATATATATATATATATATATATATATATATATATACTAAAAAATGCAAAACTCAAAGAGAAATATTTTTGAAAAAAGGAAATCAAAACAAAAAAATCCGAGAACGAACAGAACAGCACACCAAACCCCATCCATCCGAAGCAAGCTGGCTCCGAACAATGGAAACCAAACAAACAGAAGAACGCAGGGAAGCAGATCAAAGACTGATTCTCCAATGGCTTCGTCAAGGGAAAAAGTAGAAAATCACACATTCATCTACTGAGACCAGTGAATTGTGGGTTTCTGCTGATTTAGTTTGCTATAAGGTATGTGGTGGAGCAGTATTTCCAATAAAGTAATAGAAAACGTATTTATTTCACAAGTCCTATGGCTTTCCAGAATATGTAGCTTAAACTCTGAACTAGAGAAACATGTTATCGTTTTAATCAAACAGTTTCTTGAAAACCAAGTGCCTAGAAACTTCTTAAAAGTTGCATCAAGAAAAATAGTTCTCAAGCATAGAATTAGGATGGGAGGCTTAATTTAATTTAAATCTTGTTGACCGAATGAATTGTCTAAATTAAAGATAATTTTAGAGGCTTAGATAATGATGTGGTCAACTTAAAATTAAGGAACGTATTACACACTATTCTATCCCTCTTCTTTGATTCACAAAAAAAGGTTGTAATTAAAAATATACAAACAAAAAAGCATAAAACTGATAAGAAGGAACAGTACACCAGTTAAGTAGTAAATAGTAACACTGTACTAGTGGTCCGATTCAAGTTTCTGCGTTCAAATTGTTAATGCGTTCTTTTTTTCAGTTGCAGTTTCTGTCTAACTTCCTTGAAAAAGCCATCAGGTTGATGCGCGAAAGCTTGGAAACGCTAATGTGTCTAATTTCTACGCCAATAAATCAGACCACTAGTACAGTGTTACTATTTACTAAGCATAAAACTGTTAAGAAAAGTTTCCTAAAAAATATATATATAAAAATAAAAGCAAGAAAAAAATTGTAATACTTAATTTGCAAAGGTTTGGGAAGGACGCTGCTATTTAGGTTATTGTAATGCTTTTTGAACTTTTGGGAGCAGAGATATATATTCTCTACTCCCAGGATGGGCCTACTAGTACTGTGGTTGCTCTGAAAACTCGTAGCGGTTTTTTCAGAACATTAAGTCTGGAGTTTGAGAATTCCACTGAGGAACGTCCTTGATTTGCATCACAGGAAGGTTCTAAAGTTGGTCGCTAGGTGGCGCTGCGGTGGACATGCCCCTGGAGTTAGTTGTGTCTCCACTGGGAAGTGTGCAACATGCTCTTCATAGGACCGGTGAGTTTTATTCTGTATTCGGTAGTATTTCTTTTAATTTAATTTTAATTTTAATTTTATTTTTTTGAGTTCTTTTACACTTTTTGAAACTTGGTTGTTCGTTTTGGCCGCGTTTAAGGTATTTCCGCGAAACTTTGTTAAGCGTTTCGTGTCCCTTTGTTGCTTGTAACTAGAGGTTTGTTTCAAGTTCAATATTCGTAGGCGGTGGGCCTTCCTGTGGCTTTAATGATTTGGACGATATTTTGTTAATAATTTAACTTGTACTAGCAAAACACAACATTACATGTCATTTCCTTTTTTATTTTATAATTAGGTTGTGTTAACGTTTTTAGGTATGGAGTGAATTTTATTTTCAGTTATATCATTAAATAATTTTGTCATGTGTCTTGGACATTTACAATGCTTATCTAAGACATGCAACTTGGTTCTTTGGGTTTACTCTCGGATATTACAAATGTATATTGATACTTGCGCACCTTTTGCTAGTGATTTTCTCGATTAAGTTTATTTAAATTTGCGTTTTTTCAAAATTGCAAAGTTTCTCTTTGTTTTTGTTTAAATTTATTATGTTTTATGGTTTTTATTTTTCCTGTGGCACGATAAAAGTTTTTTTATTGAACTTTTCTTTGGTTAGGATTTTCGCACTGTTTTAATATTAATAATTTTCCCCTAGATTTGCAATATTTTGGGGTGCTCGTTCTCCTTCTATTACAGTAATAAGCTGTGCTTATCTTGGTTGTTGTGTGGTCCGGCAATGTTATTTAATTTGCTGTGTTGGTTTAGAAATTCATTTTTAATTTCACAAGCTTAACCTTAAATTTAATCTGTCTATATAGGAAACTAAATTAGCCGAAACTCATAATTCACCGGTCTCAGTAGATAAATGTGTGATTTTCTTTATGCTTGCCCTTAACGAAGGCAATGGAGAATCAGTTATTGATCTCCTACCCTGCGTTCTTCTGTTTGTTTGGTTTCCACCGTTCAGAGTTAGCTTGCTTCGGACAGATGGGGATTGGTGTGTTGTTTTTCTGCTCGTTCTCGGAATTTTTGATTTTGATTTCCTTTTTTTCAAAACTATTTGAGTTTTGCGTTTCTTAGTATTGTGGTTTGATCTTCCTTTTATGCAGCCTTCGGCGCTTTGGAATCTCAAATTTGTTTTTTGTTTAATGCTTCTTTTTTTTTCTATATATATATATATGTGTATTTGGATATCTGACTAACCATCCTTGTCATACATACACCAAAAACGGATTGTCATCTTAAGAATTTGTATTATATGGTGTAATCCCGTATTTCATTCATGATACACCGATTTTTTTTTGATTTTTTTTTTTAACAAAGTGTGAGAACCTCCATCTGTACTCAGTTTATTCGTATTAATTCATTCAAGCAGAACATGAGATACGCGAAAAAAATGCAAAAATAATGGACACAAATCACATATAGGAGTGTGAAACTTACAGAACAATAAACGCGCTTACACGGGGCACGTTAAATGAAAATAAAGACTGTCAACAATATCAAGTGAGAAAATAACATACTTAGGGGAAAAAACAATGATTGATTAATTTCGCTGCATATTGTGACACACGTGTCATGTGTCACAATATGCCGCGAAATTATTTTTTTTTATTGTAGGTTTAACGACCACCGTGAGCAACTCAATGGGCTGTAAAGTAGTTGCCCGTACCTAATTTAGGGCCACTGGTTCCAGGGAAAGGAGAGATCCAGCACCGTAATCAGGAAGGTGTTTATGCCAACCTCTACAATATCCGGACGGCTCAAAGCGATACTACATTGGAATGACCGAGCGTTCGTTTGGAACCAGAATCAATGAGCATAAAAAGGACATAAAGTAACAACAGCCCTATCCAGAGAGGTCCAGCACAAGTCCACTACTGCTATGTGGGATGACGTAAAGAAATTTGCTGCCTGCTCCACCTAGGAATCTACTGCCATTCGCGAAACTTTAGAGATCATTACCAACAGCAAATCACGCAATGACAGCGTCTCTGCTGGAGTTGCCGCGAGTTTGGAACTAGTTCTGCAAATAGTGAATGCCCTTTGTTTCCTTCTATGATTCCGCTTGCTAAACGAGCAAGACGCCTCGAGTCTTTGAATGAATAATTAGTTAGCATCTGTTCGCTTATTGTGAAGTCAAGTCACCGCGTTCAAATTGTTAAAGCATTCTATCATTCAGTTTGCAGTTTGCTGTCCACCTTCCTTGAAAAAGCTATCTGTTTGATGTGTGAATGCTTGGAAACTTTGATTTATGCCAAGAAATTCGGATTACTAATATAGTTATACTATTTTAAGTCAGTATTGTGCTATTTATAGCATTTCATGACATTCACACCCGCCGTTGTTTACCAAAAAATTACCTCTATTTGTATAAAGACGCTCTGGTCACAATGGTTTGGCTAGTCTTCTTCGAACCCATTATAACTAATATTTTCCGGCAACAGTGATCACTCTCTTTAAAATTGGATTTCTTGAAATTCTTCTTCTGAACGAACTGCATAAATCGAAATACAAAATATCTGCAATAGCAAAGCAAACCGCCAATGCCTAAAGCAGAAGTTCAAGAGCCACAGGAATTCAAATACAGTTTTCTAATCATTTTCAAAGTCGCTGTCACGATGGTTTACAGTAACAAAGCCGCACAAGAAAATGCATTCTGACTTGGCATTAACATTTTCAAACTTACATTTGTGAAACTGAACATGCTCGAAGGAAATATTATCATAAGAGAGGAATATATTCCAGGCTTAGAAACAGTATGAAAAAGTTGATCGATGTCTTTCTAGACCAAAAGGTTACGCAATGCAAAATAGATAACGAAATAGTTTGATTCTACCAGAGAGATTCGAAAAATGTACGAATGAGTAACGCAACCAAAAATATACTTAGGGAGTGTTTTTGCCTCTTGAAAATGGAGGTTTTGGTTTTCGAAAATAGCAGACAAAAGTATTTGTTTCTTTTCCTCAAAAAAAAAGTAAATAAATAAATAAATAGGTAAAAATTCATGGGTAATAAAACTGGAAAACATACTACGTATCAATTCAATGCTTCTACGAAACTCGGCTCAGATATGCAATCTCATAATCCGATATATTTTCAGATTTATTCAACTTCTCAGAAATGTTCCCGGCGACTTTTTTATTGGTTTCCTGTCGTGTATTGTAACGCACAGTAGAGAGCATGTTCATGCTGATAAAGGATATATAGATACGAAGACGAATGGGAAATATTTTCCTGGAAGACGAATGGGAAATATTTTCGAGTTACATTCTCAGATCGCAAGAAAACTCTAATGTTGTTTTCTATTTTTGCTGTGTATATATTAACACTATAGGCGCTACTGAGAATATCGTATCGTAAATTAATGCATGGTTGCTTTTATTGAGATCTGATTGTGATGCAGCAAGTATTCAATCATTTCGCAGTCAGGCCTAATCTTCACTGTTCGTTTTTAAGATGAACGCCGTTATTGAAAATTCCTCCTTATGACTTTGGAAACATTATTAACCACTATGAGAAGCATCTATATACGATACATTTACATTCCAAAATTTTACGGTTTACCATCCGTTGAAAATAAAAAACAAGGTCTTTCTCTGCGTGACAACTACGTCTCTCCCGTCTTCAACCATAGTTATCTCCCCCACCCCTTGTTGGGTGCTCGGTTTTATGACGGCACGTTAACCAATGTCATTTATGTTTTGCCTTCATAGGTGTAGAACACCAACCAAAAATCCCTATGTAAGGGAAAACAAACCACTTCCGAAAAAGTGTCAAGCCTTTTAGAAAAGCCTTACAAATATGGAGGACAGCTCTTCAAAACAATCAACTGTCCTTTCACATGCAAGGTGCATTATTATTGTGACTTAAACACACACAGCAAAATACATGTTCATCACTATAACGCAAATATGACTAATAGATAAACTAAATGCATTACATAAGTGTAATTTAAATATTAATTGAGGTATCCCGTCCAATGAGATCCTCACACTGATCAAAAAGAATTTTGTGACATTTTAGCGGAGTAGACTTATATCAATGACATTAGTTGTACATTAGGAAAACACGTTTTGCTTGTAACACCAGAATGAGCCAAGAAAAGGCTCGTACCGTTTTGATTTACACATAATTTTGGGTCATTGCTCCTGTGTCAAACGCACCTGCTTAGACTAGGTACCACGATGACCTGAATCACACTAGGCTGATTACATACCTTCAGCTGGGAGTCACATTGTGTTCTCACATGAGTAAATTAAGAAGATAGATAAATATGCTTTTCGTGTGCTCCTACACCATTATTAGAAAAATGATTAAACGCACAAGAGGGACGTTTGTGCAGTTGAAGGCGAGGAAAGAGTGGGCACCAAAGCTGCACATAAACGGTTCCGTGGTTTCAACGCTAGAGACACCAGTTTCAAACACAAGAAAAGAGCACGACGTCCAAGGAGTACCAACATTGAAACCATGAGCGAGCGAACTCCGGTAGCAGTGCACGATGATTGGTAGGTGATGTAGGGTATACCCAATCCACCATCGTTCTTCCCATAAACTGGTTTGGCCTCCTCGGTTATAGGTCAGCGATAGGTCATCGTTCGTGGCTTATCCGCTAACCATTATTCCAAGATGCATCCGGCTTCAAATCCTCGTATCACATGGATATTATGTTTGTCCTTGACAGCAACATCCGGCTCTCTCCGTTCCTTGGAACTGGTGACCCCAAATTTGGGACGGGCGACTGCTTATAACCCATTGAGTTGCTTACGGTGGTCGTTAAACCCCCAATAAGAAACTTGTTTGCTTTCTACTCCAAACGACATCGGCGCCCCAGAAGCCTACACAACGCGCAAGTTTCTGATATTGCTACCAAATGCACAGGACAATAGGATTTGATGGGCATGTCGGCTAAAGTAATGATATAACGAAGTAAATTTCTCCGTCATTTTTGGTCTACGCCGGGATTCGAACCCGCGGCCGCTTATTCCGGAACAAGTCGCTCTACCAACTGAGCTACGCAGACGCTTGTTCTGATTCCTATCTGCCTTTATGTCGTGTGCGTCCTGCTGGCAGGTACGTCACATCCCCCCGAAAGAGGGCCGGGGGCATGGCCTACGGGTCAGCCGTGACCATGAATCGTTGCAGGCAGCCATCCACTGTAGAACGTGCACTTGAGAACTCCCAGTCAATCTGCTGTGTGGAATGCAACATCACACATTTTTATTTTTCGAAGCGCTGGAGAAGGAATTCTCTAATTTTTCCTATCTCGCGGTGTGGAAATAACATCACACCAATGCGAGATTTTGAACGGCCGGGTCATCTGGTTAGTTCGGGCGCCATTATAACGAAGTAAATTTCTCCGTCATTTTTGGTCTACGCCGGGATTCGAACCCGAGGCCGCTTATTCCGGAACAAGTCGCCCTATTAACTGTGCTACGCAGACGCTTGTTCTGATTCCTATCTGCCTTTATGTCGTGTGCGTCCTGCTGGCAGGTACGTCACAATGAAAAGTGGATATTTCAGCGTTATCCTATCACTGAGGACCATTGGCTGAAGCCAAAGCTAGGGACGCAAGGTAGAGCGGCTCGAGAGAAATCCCATGCTGTGCATTTGGTGGAATTTTGAGGTTACGTGCATAGGTAACTCATGCCAGAAGGTGAGGCTTTGTATGGGAACCTCTATGCCGAAAATCCGCAGTGTGTCTATCATGCTCTCCGCCAAGACTCAAAAAATACGAAACGGACATTGCTGCAAGTGGATAATACTTTAGGTCACAATTACAAATTGGTCTGTCCAAAACTGCAGAAGTTAGAATGGGTTGAGGTCCCAGCTCATTTTCCATTTAGTCCGGAACTTGCGCCGTGCAACCTCAACCTGTTTTGCTCCATGGCTCATTCCTTTTAAGAGCGGCACTTCACTCCAATTATGGATGAAGAATCTGAAATCAGAGACTATCTGTCTTCGAAATCTGTGAAGTGGTGCTGCCGTGAGATCGTGTCATTAATGGCCTGCTGCTAAACGTCTACATAAAACAACGGAAATGCACGTCAAAAGCTGCGTAATAATTGTTCCTGCCTGTATTAATGAAAATTGCATGTCAACAAATCATCGTTACTTGCAGAAAATTGAGTACTGTGCGTTGAAACCCTTGGCTGTCATGACGGCCTTCAGTTTTCGTGAAATATTATCCAACAGAATTTTACAATTAATTGCCGACATGTACTACTTTTTCTTTCATAAAATTGGAAGTTTCAGATTTATTTGTTGAGTGATATCTTCTTTCATACCCCCAAAGATCCAATTCGTCCAAAAATGTCTGAGTAGTGTCATGGTCTAGCCAATCCTGCCGTTCGACGCTCATATCCTCAAATCAATTATTAACAACGCCAGAAGTATGATTGGGTGCGTTGTCCTGCTAATATAGGTATGGCCCTTTCCCAAAGTACTTCCACGACGTTGGTACAGCAAAATTGGGTTGAGGTCCCAGGTTATGTAGAGCTCAGCATTCATGGTTTTGTCATTAGGTATGACATGGTGCGCTGTCCTGCTGATAGAGTTATGGGTCTTCCCCAAAGTACTACTACAATGTTGGTAGAGCTCAACTGTGCAGAACGTCTTGGTAGAACACTCATGGTTTTGTCTAAAACAACGAACGGGAACAGGCGGAACCACGAAATTCTGTCTTCATTGCCGGGACAATCCAGTCCGGAAGGTTTTTTCCTCTCGGTACCCACCACATGTAGGAACGGCCTTCAGGTTAGTAGACTATGCACCCTGACTCGTTAATCCGAAACACAAGTGTCCATTGATTCCCTGCTCAAGATCGAAGTCCTTTACACCACACTCATTGGTGTTTGGCGCCCGTCGCAGTGATTAGAGGAATAAGGATATCTGCTCGACCCCGGCGACCTTTGTTTTGCACGTTCCTGCGTATTTTACTTCTGCTAAGATTAGTCCCAGTGACCTCACACATATTTTTTGTGATTTGAGATAATGTCGTTTTCCGTTCTCAGCGGACAGTCAATCGACGAGGCCTCCTGTCACGTTGTATTAGCTTCGGACGTATACCGGGTCATTTTTTGTAAGATTCAGCCACTGTCCTCCCCATGTGAATATCATTACCCTATCCGTTGGTCTAGGGATTTTCAGTGCAGATGAATAGTAACGTGCTGAGCGGTTGCTTATGTAGCGCACTATTATCAATTCTGGCTGGAAAACAGTTAAATCTGCAGATCGGGAAATTTTGCCCTCACAGTCGTGATGTGGCCTCATCGCTTCCCTACGAGCATATTTATAATTGCCTCTGTGACATGGTTTTTCCTTAAGACCAGATTTTATAACAAATGTGTTTAGAAGTTAATCGTAGGAGAGTTTATGCATATTCCGGATTTCTTCAAATAATTTGTCCGTAGATAATGTGAATAAGATTAAATTCATTCACATTATTTCGATGGCAGATTATTAGTTGCAAGTAACAGAGTTTTTCAGACGCTTTTTTAGCACGTCTTGTGTAAAAAAAGATCGTGCTTATGTTACCGGTTTCTTCGTTCGTCCGTCAGTCCGTCCGTCCGTCCGTCTGTACCCACAATATCTCTGCAACTATTAGTCTGATTTGGAAAATTATTTTTGCATTGGGAAGATTGAAATATACGAATGATGATAATGCATTTCGTTTGCTTTTTACGATGTACAATTTCGCCGCTAGAGGGCGTAAATGCAGATGATGTTGAATTAAAAAATTTATTTTATTCCACATATTTGCTTCTAAACATCCGATTGAAAAAATGATTTTAACTTTCGATTCCATTTATGTCGAAGAGTATTTTAGATATAGTTACTTTTTCAAATTACGCATAGATATTCCGCTAAGGGGCGTAAAAATAAATTACATTTTCCCCGATAACTCTTCTTCTAAAACTCCGATTTGAAAAAAAAATTCTTTAGCAGATACACCTCCTGATGGAAACTATTTTGCATATATTTCACATTTTTGGTAAATAATACTTTGGCCATCAGGGGGCGTAAGTGTTAATTTTTGCTTCTGATGTATTTGCCATAAAATCTGAGCTTCTAAAATATCGATTGAAAAAAATATTTCGTGGACTGATGCCACTCACATTAACAAACTTTTACGGAATATTTTCTCCTTAAAATATTCCACAGTTTTTCCGCTAGGGGCGTAGATGTATATCCTATTTTTGTCCATATCTCTACTTCTAGGAGTCCGGTTTGAAACATTCCTTTCTTTGTTGGATAGTGTTTCTAGTGTGACATGTCTTTCATATAATTTCAAAAATTTTCAAGTAATTCATAGACTTCATGTTAGTGGTCATAGATGTAAATTGCGTTTTCCCCTCTATATCCCTGCTTCTAAATCACCGATTTGAAAAATTATTACTGCACCGGATACAGCTCCTGATGGGAAACCGTTTATACATAATTTCTAATTTTAGTAAAAAAAATAGTTTGGCCATCAGGGGGCATAAACCTTAATTTCCGCTTCTGATGTATTTGCAGCAAAATATGAGCTTCTAAATTCTTGATTGAAAAAAACGGCGTTTGTAGACCGATGCTACTCATGTCGACAAACCTTTTAGAAACATTTTCTTCTTAAAATAATGCATGGTTTCTACGCCAGGAGGCGTAGATGTATATCTTATTTTTGTCAATATCTCTACTTCTAGGCGTCCGATTTGAAAAATTCCTTCTTTGTTGGATAGTGTTTCCAGTGTGACATGCTTTTCGTATAATTACAAAATTTTCAAGTAATTCATAGACTTTCCGCTAGGGGGCGTATAGGTAAATTGCTTTTTCCACAATATCCCTGCTTTTGAATCTCCGATTTGGAAAAATTATTTCTGCACCGGATACAGCTCCGGATGGGAAATCCTTTGCACTAAATTTATAATTTTTGTGAAAAAATGGTTTGGCCACCAGGGGGCGTAAGTTTTAATTTCCGCATCTGATGCATTTGCAGCAAAATATGAGTTTCTAAACCCTCGATTGGAAAAAAAAAGTCGTTTGTTGACCGATACTACTCTAGTGGACAAACCTTTTAGGAACATTTTCTTCTTGAAAATAATGCATAGTTTCTACGCCAGAGAGCGTAGATGTATATCTTATTTTTGTCAATGTCTCTACTTCTAGGAGACCGATTTGAAAAATTCCTTCTTTGTTGGATATTGTTTCCGATGCGAAATGTTTTTCCTATAAATTCAAAATTTTCAAGTAAATCATAGACTTTCCGCCAGGCCGCAGAAAGGTTAATTACGTTTTCGGCGTTTTTTCTGCTTCTAAAACTCCGATTTGAAAAATCTTTCCTGTGTCGCATAAAAGACCTGATAGAAAATATTTGTCATATCATTTCTAATGTGTGGTAAAGAATGGTTTGGCCACCAGGGGGCATAAGTGTTAATTTCTGATTCTGATGTATTTGTAGCAAAATGTGGGCTCCTGAAAACTCGGCTAATTTTTTTTTCTTGGACCGGTACCGATCATATAAAAACATTTTTTGAGAATACTTTCTTCCTAAAATAATGCACGGTTTTCTCACCAGGGCTCGTAAAGTCACATCTTATTTTTGTCGATATCTCTGTTTCTAAGAGTCCGATTTGAAATATTATTTCTGTGTTGGAGAGCTTTTCCGGTGCGAAATGTTTCTCATATCAGTTTATGTTTTTCTCAAAGCACAAGTCTGCAACCAGAGGGCGTAAGCTCACGATTCCGTTTACAGCAATATCTGAGGGATTAAAAACTCGATTAAAAAACTTCTTTCTTCCGTCAGATACTATTGTTTTCCATACCGGTTCCATTGACTTTGAATAGCTTTGATAAATTTAATTTACATCAGAACGGATTCAAAAGACGTGCTTATTACACCCTATAATTCGGTGTCATCTTTCTTGTTTTAAATTACATGTAGTTGTAGCAAGTTGTCTAAGGCTGCTTTAGTTCAAATATTTTCTTTCACTATGTTATCATTATGAATTCCGGCAAAAAAATGAAATTGCAATTTGGTAAATCATATTTATTAGTTTCATTTAAAAGTTTAGATGAATATTGTAAGCCCGATTGCAAATTATAACGCAGTGTTGAGTATTTCATGATGTAATGTTTACTGAATCCTTTCTGCGAGATCTAAAATTATCATCCTTCCGCTACGATTTACATAGGTTTTCCCACCGGTTATCGAGTCCACGAGAGCCCTCAGCAGGTTGTCTACGCTACTTAAAACGTTTCTAGACGTTAAGGATTTCTGAAAATAGAAAGAATCCTGATTTGTGGTGCATGGTAAAGGTTTGTATTAAAGTGGAATAATTCATCAGGAACAAAAATATGATCGGAGCATTGAAATTAACGCTAAATCGTTGATGAAGAAAGACGGCACCGACTTTTTTGGTGCAATAAGAACCAGAAATTTCGGACATAAAATTAAATTTTCAACATGGATTTCTGAAAAAGACATGATCGATGAAAACGAAAATGCCTTCATGCTTCTCCGAGGAAAACCTGCGCATTATTTAAACGATATAAGAAACATTGTTTTCCTCACGGTTAATGAAACCTGCTGCGAAACCTTTTTTTTTTTTTTTAGGATTTAGAGAATTGGTAAAGCATTAATAACAGAAGTTTATATTTACGCTAATTAGAGACAGAAAGTTGCTTTACCAAAAATCATAATTTTTATTGTAAATGTTCCCGTTATAAAGTATGTTTAACGCAACTAAATTATCAAGAGGACAAGTGAATTTATTTTTAGTAGGATCATCGCCACGGTATCTATATTTCTCGAGGTTTTCAGAGATAGATTTTGTAACTCAGTAGAAAGCTAAGTCTTAGATTGTGTTTTGAAATCACAATTTAGTCTGCTCCCCGAGATCCATGGATAATATGTTAGGCTTATAGCGCAGGCGGTCTCCCTTCCCTGAAACAAGGTGCCTTATATTAGGGAGTGGCGATTGCTCATAGAACGTAGAGTTGCTCCCGGTGGTCGTTGGACCCCAAATCCCCGAAATAAAGCAGACAACGTATTCTCCTGCATTACCGCTTGCATAACGTATGGATGCAGTAACATACAGTTGAGCTAACGTTTCTCATGATGCAGCAATATAATGGTAAAATTTTGTTTGTAATATCTTTTAACATCGTGAAAGCTTTCCTCCATTCAAATCATGTAGATGAAACAACTCAGCGAGAGAAGCAAGTCTGTCTGAAATGTTAACTTTTTACTGTGAGAGCGGCCCGAGGGAACTCCTAGTCTTATGTAGCTACCAGATTTACTGAGTTGTCATAATTCCTATAAAACTGTTGGATTACATTTTTTCAGAATAGTTTCCTAATACTTAGAAAGGAGAAATGGAATGATGCTTCTGTTGTATTGCTATGTTAGCCGTGATGTTTGGCGCATGCTACAAGAGCACTACAAAAGAGAACATGTACATATACTTTACAAATTTGCACAAATATAGCAAAGTGTAACGAGAATTTTGACCTGTGCGTAAACTGCAGGGTTTTAATTTTTCATTGATACTTACATTCACCTGAAGCGCACTTCCTGCAACGTATTCCTTTTATTATTATTTTTTTTTGATTGGAGGTTTAACGACCGCCTTGAGCCACTCAATGGGCTATCATAAGACGTCTATATAGGCCACTGGTTCCAGGTAAGGGAGAGAGCCACTGGAACACCTATTCGCCTCACTGGAATTTTAACCCAGACCTCTTTCGGACGAATGATCAGAAGATATCGCTTAGACCACTGCGCCACTGGGACGGCACATATTCCTTCAAAAGATTAAAAAAGCAGAACATGGAGATTTGTATTATTTACCTGACACATATAGTGATTCATATTTTTTTTAGAAAAATAATTTCTTTAAGCTAAGCAATTTTGGTCATCCGTCTTCCATCGCACTTTTTATTGAGAAAAACAACATAGCTGGAAGAATGTCAATTACAGGAAGCTACATCAAAAGATATTTGATTTAGTCTTAAAAATTGATTTGAGTTTCAGTTTAAATGTTTCAGAAAACCTGAAAATCCTTGGCAGATATAAAGACGAAATTTTTGAAAGAGGAGATTGCAGTTTTGCTCACAGAAATGAACTTAATCCCAAATGGTTTTGATTCCGAGTTTATATCCTCAATAAAATATACATTTCAATCAAAATCTAAATGAAAAGGTAGAAAGTCTGGAAGCTATGTGGACAAAAAAGGATTTTGAAGAAAATGTTTCAGTCTGGAAGTTTTCAGAACAGCGGTTATGATGTCACGAATATCCTGCAATCTCCACTTGAAAATAAAAAAAAATTACAGAACACTGTACATTCTTTTTTTCAATTTAATATAACTATTGAAAAAGCAGAACATCGGATAAAGGAATTTGATGAATCGCATTGCCCGGTTGTTCTGTTAGTATTCCTACTAAATTCCATAGACTATTGAATTTGTGTAACATTCTTCAAGATAATTTAAAACTGAGTAGGTAAATCATTCGAAGTACCTTTGTGAAAGTGCTGTTGCCGCCCCGGTGGCGCAGTGGTCTAAGCGATGGCCTATGATCATTCGTCCGAACTGGGTCCGGGTTCGAATCCCGGTGAGGCATGGATATTGTGTTTGTCTTACGGCACTGGTTCTCCCCTTCCCTGGAACCAGTGACCCTAAATTAGGGACGGGCGACTGCTTATAGCCCATTGAGTTGCTCACGGTGGTCGTTAAACCTCCAATAAAAAAAGTACTGTTGTTATTATGAAACCAACTAAAAAAGAGCGCCAGTATACAATAAAAAAAAGAAGCCATTATCGAACATACGTATTAGGCCTATCCGTGCAAAGAACCGACGCAATTGGAAAGCAAGAAAGTTGACGGCAATCTTCGGCTCTAATGCACACGTCTTTTAAGTTCTTTCTGATGTGAATAAAATTTATCAAAGTTAGTCATAGTCAATGGAACCGGTTAGAAAAAAATCAACCGGATTTCTACAGTCGATGAAACATTAGGATATAAAAACAGCTACTTACTTCCACCAGTGCCTAAAAATTATGTTACGAGAATTAACAAATTGTGAGCAAAAAGTTTATGATTAGAGACAAAAAGAATTTTAAATCGAACAATTGAAAGGAGAAATATAGAAAGAAACATGATATAACTCTACGACAAGGAACAATTCCGCGTAATAGAAAAGTTTGAAATGTTCAAAGAATATTCTTCATGGCAGAAGCTATTCTAAGAAAAAAATCCAAATACGTCTCCCGGATGCAGAGATAGGAAGAAACAGGTTTTGACTTTTATGCCTTTTAAAGAGGATAATGTTCTCCATCTTTATTGTACCGAATGACATACAGTGAAAAAACAAAGCTCTCAATAGTGTTTTTAAAAGCAGCGAGACAGCTGCCAAGAGATGTACACAAACGCCACCTAGGGATGGAACTGTGAACCACAAAAACTCCTCAACAACAGACCTGAAATGTTCTACAAGGTAAATGGTATCTGGTGTAAAAGGATTTTTAACATTAAAGGATTTTTATCTGGTGTTAAAGGGATTTTTAACATTAAAGGATTTTTATCTGGTGTTAAAAGGATTTTTAACATTAAAGGATTTTTATCTGGTGTTAAAAGGATATTTTTTTTAATTGGACATTTACAGGCATAGTAATCGCGAAAAGCAAATTAAACATTTGCGTGTCTAGCGGTAAAATTTTGCATACTTATGGGAAAGAAAAAATCACAAAATGTTTCCATGGTTAGAATTATCTGATCGGAAAAGAGTATTTTCAGTCCAGGAGATATTGCTACAAATATGCTGTAAAGTGAATCGTGAACATAAACCCTCTAGGGGCACACATGGGCGTTAAGCAATTTTTTAAATTATATGAGAAACATTTCGCAGCAGGCACTCCCTCCGATGAAGAAAGAACTTTTCGAATCGGATTCTCAGAAGAAGAGTTATTGACAAAAACTAAATATATATCTACGCCTCATGTAGGCAAAACTATGCAGTGTTTTAAGAAGGTATTCTAAAAAGGTTTTACAAGGTGCGCGGTACGGGTTCACGAAGGAATTTTTTTGCAATCGAGTTTTCAGAAGCTCAGCTTTTGTTGCAAATACATCAAAAACAGTAATAAACACTTACGCCCCTAGTTAACAAATTATTCTTTACCAAAACTTAGGAATTATATGTAGAACATTTCTCCCCAGGGACTGTATCCGATGCAGAAAGATTTTTTAAATAGGACTTTTAGAAACAGAGATATCGGGGAAATCGCAATTTATATTTTTTCCCCTAGCGGAAAATAAATGCATTACTTGAAATAGAAACTGCACCAAAAACATTCTTCGTTATAAATGGCATCAAAGGGACGAAATAATTTTTTCAATCGGATAATTAGAAATATATGGAATGAAATTTATTTTGAATTCGATCGCATCTCTATTTACTCCCACTGGCAGCAAAGCTATGCATCGGTAGAAAACTTGATAAGAATGATGATCATTCCCACATTTAAAGATTTCTAATGCGAAAAATAATTTTTCAAATCAGACTGATAATTAAAAAGATTTGATGTCCATAGTCGAGCCGACGGACAGATGCATAGATAAAGTGATACTATATAAGCATGTCCTTTTGTTACAGAAACGTGCTAAAAATGATACTTCTGATTCAGAAAATCTTATGTATAAAACACAAAACTTCTGTTTGTCTGAAGCAGCAAATCTCTCGAACGCTGAACTGTGGCAACGTGAAATTTGCATAGTTTATTAATACTGGAATCTCTAGGTCAATGCAACTATTTTATGATCTCTACGTTGTTCCATTCGCGAGTTACGAATTAATTAATAAGCTAATCAATAAAGTCAGCGTCGTTTGCTACGTCATCCTGTTCCAAATCTGAAAGCACGTGACTGCATTCATCTACAGGTGTTTTTATTCTTGGAGAACTGCATAAAAAATGTAAAAACGAGCTTTGCGAAATCTTAGCGAAACGGGCTGAAATTTTTATCAACACCATGAATTGGTAATAAGAGGAGTCCCACAAAATTTCACAGGAATCCGATCAAAACTTTTTTCAAAAGAGGCATGCAATTTTTAATTCATCGGTAAACAAAAGTATATACGCAGGAACGGTTAATAAAATTTGACGGCTAATTTAAAAGGTTATTTACCGATTTAGGCAAAATTTGGAGGAGTTCATTATGTTTCGATTTATGGTGTTCATTAAAATTCCAGCCAGTTACATATAATATTCGCGAAGATATGTTTTTAACTTTTTTATCCCACAGATTCGCCCCTCAAAGACGTCTGAAACGGAAAGCACGTGATGCATTTGATCGTCGATAACAAATTGTTAACCAATTTTGTTCAGTCAGTGTTCTAATGCTGTGTTTCCTGGACCCGTGTTAAATAAGCTTTTGGTCCGTTTGATTCTACAGATTCCATACATTCCGTACATTTCGTTGCTTTAATTCTCGACAAATATTTGTGGCAGCAATGTACGGTCAAGTGCTGAAATGATCACACTATGAATAAATAATTTGTAATGACCGAATTTGTGAAATCAGCTTTTTTCTTTCTTGCAAGCATCATTTTTTCCCCCGATTATTTCAGTGACATAATAAGGGAATATGAAATTAATAAGCCCAAATCCCTGGCAAAGCCGGGTAGTAAAGCTATTTAAACAATAATTACCTTGTTCACAGAAGTACTAAAGAACTGAACCTTTGTTTTTGACATTCTCGGGATGGATGGGTAATACAATCTTCCTTTTAGTGCGCGCGTTGGAATAAAGCATCTGCATTCTAGATGACCAAGGGACTCAAGCTTTGCAGTTGAAGTTCTCCAGTGAGCAACGTACTGACGTGAAAAGGTCTTTTATTGTTTTTAAATGAGACAGTATAGCACGTAGTGATCGTCTTTTACTATTACTTGCAATATCAAATTTTATTATCTTTTACTTGTAAGATTAAATTTAATGAAGAATTAAACAAACATTTTATCCACTCTGTAATCCGGCACTCTCGCTAATCTGGCACCCCTTTGTGAAAGGAATCACCGTATTAATAAGATTCGACAGTATATTTCATATGCAGTAAGCCTAACTATGTAGTTTTGAATATCAGTCCAACTATTCTGTATTCTCGGCACTGTGATTTTAATAATGCATACATTTCCAAAAATGTTGTAGTAATCATACATAAATGTCCAAAATATAATAGTTAGAGACACTGGGATAATATTACTACAGCAGAAATAAGGCAGTTCTTTTTCCTCCTGAAAATAAGAAAAAACATTATGTGCCCTTACCCTGAATCTAATACTCTTGCATTATGAACGAAATACATGCCAATAGCAGTGTTGACAATAATAAATGAACTGAATAGCATAACAGGGGGCTCTTTAAGATTGTGTCTCGACGCAAACAGAAAGTAGAAATTTCAGAAGAATATGCCGATGTGGCTCCAAATAATATCGTGGTGCCCAATCCATTTCACTAACACAAAAACTTTGGACTCTGACTTGATTTTAAAAATTCACTTTGCAGGGTATGCCGTTGTTTCGTTAGGATCTCCTTCACCGTGAAGAACTCTTGGCGTCATTTTTTTTTCAAATGACACTCAGCTGACCTATCTGGACAGCAACAAACTTTACAGGACGTATTTCGTAAAATATACCTGCTCCTAAATGTTCGATATGAACATTTTCTTTGGCCTTCGGTTGTCTTCTAATCGTTCGATTAGAAAAATTCCTCTCGGTTTCAGTAGTCGTGAAATTGTTCAATACACGAAATTACTTTCTCCTGTTTTTTTCATCTAGGAGGAACATTTTACCTACAGTTTAAGATTTTATGCAGCCCACATTTCTGCTGCTAGTGAGCGTAAATGGATAAACTTACATGCAAATGTTTTGCCTATTAAAGGAATCTAGTTGATAAAAAATCATTTTTCATTCATTATGAACAATACTGCGCAGTTTTTTTTTGTTTCAAACGACGCCCTGCTTTCCCTGTAGGGACGAAAATGCAGTTTCTGTTCCTTGATTTTTTGTTCTTTTTCTAAAATTGCATTTGCAAATTCTTTAGTTGTCGGAAAGGATTCAAAAGATGTGATAATTACAACCAAATTCCAAGTCATCTTTCTTTTGTTTTTCTTCCTTTCTATTAGTTTTATTCATCGGCGCAATTTCTATTCTCTTTTTAATTTTGTGAGGATCTCTGCGGAGGGAAGGTCTCTATAAATATTTAAATATGATTTATGTATTCAATCGATGTAATATTCAAATCTGCCTTACAGTGATGAATACAAAAGAGAATAGGAAATGATGAATATAAGAGAATGGAGAACAGAATATGTGTTTATATGTTAAAGCAACGGCAGTGTAAGATATATTTTATAAGAACGGGCAATTTATTCCAATAAACCACTGCTGGCCATTTTGTGAAACTTTCCCTAAATGACGACATGTTGCTCGGACAGTTTAAGAGAGTCCTTGTTAAGTACAATAGGGATGTTCTGTAGTCCTGCTTACATGCTTGGTAGCGGAACCAAAGTAACATTTGTTACGAATGTCAAAGAATGCGACCCCCAAAAAGGTCGAGGGGGTTTGCTAGGAGAAGAAAGATGACAAGGACATTCGAAGTTGTTCTGAGGAGGAGAAAGAGCTTTTTTTGTAATGTTCTGCGGATGGTCACCACCGTAAACGTCAAAATGTAAATATTTCCTGTGAATACAATTATTTCCTATAATTCAATAAATGTTTACAATCTAACTTAATATTTTCTCTAAGGGCCTATTTCATTCATTTTACTCTAAATGATAAAATGAACGGAAAATATTGGGCCTCCCTGGAGAAAGGAACACAGAGCCCACTGCATCACAAGTATTATTGCAACAAAATACAAACACTCTTTCCTGAGATATTTTTTATTGATTCCACAACCGTATTTTGAACGGTAGTGTCACGGATGAGTGATTAACGATTTTATGAGCAAGGAGCTGTTAGTATTGAATGTAATATAAGTCTAAATGGCACAGTGATTGACCAGGTGAATGCGTTTGTTTATTTAGGAAGCGCGTTTGACAGAGAGAACAAATTGGGCGGTGAAATTAGAAGGTGAGTAAATTCTTCGTTGAAAGTCATAGCTGCTTTGAGAGGTTTTGACAGGAATGATGGGTTCTCAAAAGAGTCCCGCATGGCTGTGTATGGAAGTGTAATTGTTTCTACTCTGATGTATGGCAGTGAAACCTGCGTACTACAGAAGAAACACAGCAGTCGTCTGTGTGCTGGAGATATGGGGGTTTGTGGCAAGACATGTTCTGATCGTATGAGGAATGAAGACGGGTTGCAGTTGCGTAATGTGAAGCAAAATGTTGTTAGCATGGTGGAGATTTAATTCGGTGGTATATACTTGTTGAAAGAATGAGTGACGAGATGTTTGCTAATAAAAAATGTTTGCCCAAGTGGCAAGAAGGAAAGGCAGAGGAAATCCAAGGAAGTCATGGGAGGATTAGATTCAGGAGAGTCTGCGTGAGAAGAAAAAGTATGAGTATGAAGTATGGAAGGTCTTGTGTACGTCGTGTGATGGATGTAAGTGAAGTGCGAGTTTTGTCTCAAGACCGCTGTAAATGGAGAACTTTGATACGGTAAGAGTAAGTAAATAATCAGTTAAAAATGTATCTGGTAGTTTGCATTTCTTTTTGGAGGTAAGCTCTGAATCTCAGAGAACGGATTAGTGATATATGTATAAATGTTGTTTAGTAAAGATAGAATACATAATGTGAGCGTCACGTCTCTTTAGGAGTATTGTATGAGTACTGTATCTCTATTTGCATGGTTTCCGATAGTTCATGGGTGCACTGGATTAAAATTTAAAGTATTTATTTTATAGATATATCTGGGTATTACATAGGGCGGAAGAAATATTTAACAATTTTCAGTCGTTGTGGAGTGCTGATGTAGAGAAAATCTCAAGTGTTAGAAAAATGTAAGAAAATTTGCACAAGGGCCCTATATTTTGCGCCTGCTTGAATGAGATCAAAGACGCTTCAGTGAAAAATTGCCATTTCTACCATCGAAGATAAGAATGTAACTTCGTTTCGGTATCAAATAACAAATCGTTCGTAGGAACAAAATAAAGATATACGGAGAGAAAATCAGTTTGTTCCGGTGAAATGCTTACCAAGGCAGCTATAGAAAGCAGCAGTGCGTTGTTTTTTAAGAAAAAGGAACGAAAATTTGTATTTTACGGAATATTAAAGGAAACGTGAAGATACACGCATTAAACGAAAACTTTTCACTCTTACATAACGCTTGAAACGCCTGTCAAAACAGCATCACTATTTCAAAAATAACACGGATGAGAATGAATTCTCATTTTTTTAATGGCATTTGTCTGAAACGTCTGTCATCCATTTTAACCTGGAGGTTTTATTTCAAAATTTATTATATCCTACTAACATTGGAATTTCGCAATCTCTCTAAAACATTCTGCATTAGATGCCGAACAGAGTGCATTGGGTATCTAGGTATCGACACCAGAGGTCGAATAGGAAAAGAATATTTAGATAGCCTTCGATCATCACCGCATCAAGGAGTTCCGTTAACAGGGCAATAAAACTAGCAATAAATTTTATTATTAAGCATTTCATTTCTATAAAACAAATCTTAATATTTTTACAAAATTGGCACTTATTAGCGATCCAATTAAAACGAAATTGCACGAAATGTAAGGAACAACTTAATGAGATGATAAACGAAAGGCTTGCTGAATATTTATAATTGTACAGCTATAAACGTTGCTATATCAATAAACAAAAAAATCGCTAAGTACCCTAATAGGAACGCTGCGTACCTCAATAACTGGAAAGTATGTGTAACATTTCTATCCGTTAGAAAATGTTAAACATACACTGAAGAGCCAGAAAAATTGGTACACCAGTCTAATACTTGATAGGTCCCCCACGGGAGCGCAGGACTGCAGAAATACGACGGAGCATGGCCTCCACTAGCTTCTGGAAATATCCTGTAGGCAATGGACATCATACTTCCTGCAGAGCGTTCCACAATTCGGGTGTATTCCGAGGTCTCGGATTCCTGTGTTCGATAGCGTGTTGCATGGCATCCCAAATGCGTTCTATCACGTTCAGATCTGGTAAGTTGGGTGGTAATGGCAACACCCCAAACTCAGATGAACGCTCCGCTCAGACAATGCACCTCCACACAAGTGGCGTTCCGATACTTGTGTGGAGGTGCATTGTCTTTTTGGAACGGGCCCAACCCATCAGCATGAATGCAGGACATGAACGGGTGTACCTCGTCAGAAAGGATGCGCACACAGCGTTGGTCGGTCACAAACGTTTGTCTAGCTAAACACGCCCCATAACATTACGGAACCCCCACCAGCCAGCACAGTTCCCTGTTGACAGGCGGGATCCATGGCTTTATGTGGTTTGCGCCACACACGAATCCTTCCATCTGCCCGATAGAGTTGGAAACGCGACTCGTCAGACCAGGCTACTTGTTTCCAGTCATCAAGTGTCCAGTGGCAGTGTTGCCGTGCCTAAGCGAGGCGCATAGCTCTGTGTAGTGCATTCATCAAGGGGACTCTAGTTGGGCGTCTGCTTCCAAATCCCATATCGTGCAGGGTACGTTGCACAGTCCGGACGCTGATGCTTGTTGAGGCTCCAGCTTTGAATTCCGATTATACCTGCGAGAGTGTTACACGCCTATCGCGTGAAACGATTCTTGACAGTCGACGATGGTCACGTTCCCCTAATGTCTGTTTACGGCCACACTGGCATCGTAGGTTGGAGGTTTTGTCGGAATTTTTGTAGTCACGGTACACCCTTGCAATGGTCGTCCGTGAAAATCCGAATTTCTTTTCTACCTCCGTAATACGATGGCCCATCTCACGAGCGCCAACTATGACACCGCGTTCAAAATAGTTTAAATCGTTATTACTTGCCATTTTCATGCTGAAAACTGCTCTGACAGCTGGCAAGAATGTCTATCGCTTTATATACTCACTGGCGGACGCAACCGAGTACGCGCATAGGTGAATTGCTATGTATTTTGCATAAGCTCGTCTGTACTAGTTTTTCTGGTACGTCAGTGTACTTCAAGCCAACTAGCAAAGAACTTCTGAATCAAAAATTACTGGAAAAGTTATTGAAAATTGTTTCCACGGCTGGGCAATATCGTTAACGAGAAGAATGTTTCAAATCAGACATTTAAAAATCCAGAGAAAAGATAGCATTATTATTACATACCTAACAGCGTCTTGGGCCGCTATTCGACGGGATAACCGTGCCATTCTCAGGTGTTTTGGACAGAATAATGTAGAAACGTTCGGCGACGGAGCGGTGCACTGGACTGTGCTGGATTGGCGAATGCCCATTTTGACTACCTCAAAAAACATTAAATGGTTTTATGTCCGGAGAATATGTCTGTTCAGCAGCCAATAAAATGCATAAATATGATTTTCTCCAATTTATGCAAAATGAGTGCTTTAAGGACTGGTCATTTTCTCGCTGAATGACTCTGGTAGCGTCAAAATACAGTACATGGTCACCATAGAACCCGGCATGAAAGCATTTGGCGGTGAACGCGAGCTCAGAAAAGTTGAGTGAATTCAATTTCGTCTATAAGAATACTCTTTGTACCAAGATAACGACGCAACTGTCGTGTTCTCGCCAAACCTTGCAGTTCGGTTTCAGCTGGTCACGCGCTCGACTTCGAATGCCCCCCCCGTTTATATTCTTGTTTGGTTTGAAACCTCAATGCAACTGCCCAATGGACGGTTTTTCATTCATCCAATGCCTATGTACTCTTCTTTTTTGCCCACTATGCACGGAGCATTAGAGGATGGCCAGTCAACGTGGTTACGTAAAGGGGTCAAGGATTTCTAATACTTCTCTGCAAGAGCATCAGACGGATTTTTGTCCAGAAATGTTTTCCGTGCGCCTTTTGTTATAATATGTCATTTACTGAGAGACTATCAAGCGTATTTGTCTCTGGTAGTACTGACAAAACAGCGTTCACTTCTGCTGTCAACCACGGGTGCTCTCTTCGGGTCATCTCCTCTCCACTTTAACTACGACGGCCTTAGAACAGTCAAAAATAACTCCCATTGCTTTGGTGCCATCCCCCAATTTTCTCATTTGGATATGCTAATATTCCGACAAATCTTTCCCTTTCCCCATTGAACAGAGTTCCTACTGACGAATTAAATTATCCTGCTCGTGCCTCCTCTATATATTCTGCTGAGGTCAGGGACATCACTGCTACGGGTGGTTTGACGAGTCAGCTCGTTTAGACAAGGTCCGTCAAAATTATCTTTTGTAAGACTGTATAGTTTGAAATTTCATGCGTGTCCAGAAAATGTAAATTTACGCTATCTGTCTATAATGTTTTAAACACAAAATATTCGGGTACACATGGAATATTTTTTCATCTGTAGCTACAACTATCGCTTATGACGAAGTAAATTTCTCCATCATTTTTATGCCAGGGGCAAGATTCAAAACCCGCAACTATCAGCTCCGGAGCTCTGAGTGCAATCCACTATACTACACTGGCATGTTCTCTCACTGCTATCGGCCTTTATCTCATGTGCGTCCTACGGGGAAGGCACGTAACACGCTTTCAGCTTCAGGTGTGCCTGATCTAGATGGTGCCAAACATTTTCATCGGTCCCCAAAGAGAAATGTTCCTGTAGTGTCGAAGTTTTACCAGAAAGGAATGCTGAGGAGAGCCTCAGCAGGACAGAAAATAAATCTGTCATCCGTGATAAGCGCTGCTTTCAAGTCCCTTTTTGTCTGTTTCATAACTCAAAGCATGGTGGGGAATTGCTAGTCCTCCTGGCTCTGACATCATGCTACTGGGCGAAGCAAGTGACTCCAATATATTTTCTCTCTCTCTTTCCTTTCTTTCGTTTGTTGTCATTTTTATAGCTCCTTTAGCAAGATATCAGTCAAAAATAGTGCCAATCATCCCCTAAAGTACCACTCTGAATAACAAATCTAAGAGGAAAACAATGCTTTCTGATGCGCAGGTTCACTCGTTCCAGCCGTGTTCCGCGTAGTTCGAAGACAACAACTACAGGTTGTCTATAAATGAAGTACACAACTTCAGTAAACTATTAAAAATACAATAGAAAAACAACTTACTTAAAACGTCAAAAGGCGTAGCAAGTGTTAAACTTTGTTAAGTCAGATGATAGATGGCGCCAGGTGTCTCATGTAATGAAAAATCTCGTCAAACACGGAATACAACAGACATGTCTTCCCCAGTGGAGAAAGCAGCATGTGTGTTTTGGTTTGCTTCGCGGAGTCAAAATCTCTAACAACAGTTCTGCGTAAGTTCAGAACGGCGTACAAAGGATAGCCGCCGTCACGACGGACCATCGAAAAAAGCAACAGGAACTGTCTTGAAACGTAAAAGTACTGGGAAACCTTTTATTTAGGACGAAAAGTTGGAAGCCGTGCGTAAGGCTTATCTAAGGAGTCAGAAGAAGTCCGTCCGCATTGACAGTCGTGAACTCGAAATGCCGCAAGCAACGGTTGACAAGGTTTTGCATAAACGTCTATACCTAAATGCATATAAAGTGCAGGTGGTGCAAACGCTTCAACCGAATTATGAAATACGTCGAAAAGCATTTGCGGCAGACATGCTTAATCGCATTGACGAAGACCCCACATTCTTTTCACGGATCTGTTTCAGCGATGAGTCAATATTCCGTGTTTCTGGCAAAGTTAATAAACATAACTTCCGAATCTGGGGCACGCAAAATTCCCATGTGGTCGTAGCACACGAGAGAGACAACCCAAAGGTTAATATCTGGGCTGGCCTAATGGAAGACAGAGTGATAAGGCCTTTTTCCTTAGTTGAACCAACCGTTACTGGCATAACGTACTTAGACAGGTTAGAACAATTTGCAATTCCACAATTCCAGGATATTCAGGACATAATTTACCAGTAGGATGGGGCACCTCCGTACTGGTCTTTGGATGTACGCAGATCTATAAACCACCATTTTTATGGCGTTAGATTGGACGTTGGGGTCCAACGGCATTTCCATTCCGTTGTCCTGATGTTACCTCATGCGATTATTAAGTACACTGTGTACAGTGTACAAGAAAAAGGTTACATCTATCCCTGAGCTCAAAGAACGCATTACTGCAGCTTACCCCTGACATTCTGCGGTGAACGTGGGAGGAACTGTACTATCGCTCAGACATCCTGCGAGCAACCAACGGAGTACACGTGGAAACTTTGGGACATTTTTAACAAGTTAGTGAATTTATGCAATGCATTGATTATGATACGCTTTCCAACATACCAGAAATCATTACTCAAGTTATTAGGATAATGGCTGTAGAACAAATCTCGCTCCTATGACCTGACCTTTGACCCCATTTTGATGATATTCAACAGAACCGGTGAAGTATACGTCCGGAACAACATGATTAAGTTTTGTCTCAATCAAAGCATTTTACCTAAGTTATAACGCATATGGGCGATGGAATGGACGTTTGACCCCATTTCGTCCATTTTCAATAGGGTTCGTCCCCAGGTGGGCCCCTACCACATACGAAAAGTGTATCAAAATCAAACCATTTTTACGCAAATTATGACGTATAAGGGCAATGAAGGCATTCCGCTTCTATGTCCTGACCTTTGATTCCACTTCTCCTATTTTCAATAGGATTCGTTCGTCCCCAGGGGGTTCCATACGACATACTAAATTTTCGTCGAAATCGAACAATATTTACCCAAGTAACGACGCATAAGGGGAATGGAATGCATCCCGCTCCTATGTCGTGACCTTTAACTCCATTTGTGCCATTTTCAATAGAATTCGTCCCCAGGTCGTCGCCTACCACATACTAAATCTTCATCGAAATCGAACCATTTTTACGCTACTTATCGTGCGGACAGACGGACGGAAGGACGGACAAAGTTGGAGCATATACGCTTCTTCAACCTACGGTTGGAAAGCGTAAAAAGCAGTTTCACAGTTACCACGTGCTTTGACATTAAAACTAAGTTGCTATCTACTGTAGATTTTTTTTTCTAATAGGATACTGAAGTTGTATACTTCATTTATGGACACCCTATATATTCGTTCGATCTGCTTTCAACCTATGTTATATTAACGCATTTTGGTAAAGCCGAGTTAATTCTTTCCAGTCGGTTAAAGAGTGAAAAAGCAGCTTCCCGAAAGTAATTTAATGAAGTGGAAATATTTTATCAATGCAATTATGCCTTTATACACAATGTCGCAGTAATATTGATTTGCGTTACTCAATGGTAAAACTGTGCATCATACACTGACGGAAAAAAATCCCAACACCACGGAAAAAATTGTTGTAGAGGAATGAAATGGCTGCAATACATTTGTATAGGTAACATATTTAATCGATTAAGGTTTCAAGATCACAGCTTAATGTAAGCGTGAGAAGAGCCATTTTAAATGTGAAATGCAGGTACATTAATAACCGGTGTAACCGCCAGAATGTTGAATGCAAGCACGCAAACGTTCATGAATTGTGTCGTACAGGTGCTGGATGTCAGTTTGTGGGATGGAGTTCGCTGCCTGTTGCACTTGGTCGGTCAATACAGGGACGGCCGCCCCGGTGGCGCAGTGGTCTAAGCGATGGCCTCTGATCATTCGTCCGAAAGGGGTCCGGTTTCGAATCCCGGTGAGGCATGGATGTTGTGTTTGTCTTACGGCACTGGCTCTCTCCCTTCCCTGGAACCAGTGACCCTAAATTAGGGACGGGCGACTGCTTATAGCCCATTGAGTTGCTCACGGTGGTCGTTAAACCTCAAATAAAAAAAAACAAAAACAGGGACGGTTAATGCTGGTTGGGAATGACTCTACAGTTGTCGTCCAATGATGTCCCATACGTGCTCGATTGGTGAAAGATCTGGTGATCTTGCAGGCCACGGCAACATGTTGACACTCTGTAGAGCATGTTGGGTTACAACAGTGGTATGCGGGCGAGCGGTATCCTGTTGGGAAACATCCCCTGGAAATGCTGTTCATGAATGGCAGCACAACTGGTTGAATCACCAGACCGACGTACAACTGTGCCGTCAGGGTGCGTGGGATAACCACGAGAGCGCTCCTGCTGTCATAGGAAATTGCTCCCCAGACCATAACTCCAGGTGTATGTACAGTGTGTCTCGGCCGCAGACAGGTTGGTTGCAGGTGCTCACCTGGCCTCCTTCTAACCAACACACGGCCATCACTGGCACCCAGGCAGAACCGGCTTTCATCAGAAAACACAACAGATCTCCACTCCGTCCTCCAATGAGCTCTAGCTTGACACCACTGACGTCGCAAACGGCAGTGGTTTGGAGTAAGTGAAATGCACGCTAGAGGGCGTCTGGCTCGGAGCTGTCCTTCAAGTAACCGATTTGTAACAGTTCGTTGTGTCACTGTGGTGGCAACTGCAGCTCGAATTGCTGCCGCAGACGCGGTACGATGCGCCACGGCCATACGCCGTACACGGCGGTCTTCCCTCTCAGTAGTGCCACGTAGCCGGCCGGAACCCGGTCTTCTTGAGGCAGTACCTTCCCTTGACCACCGCTGCCAACTATCATGCACAGTGGCTAGATTCCTGCCAAGTCGTTCTGCAATATTGCGGAAAAAATCCACCTTCTCGTAGCCCTATTACACGACCTCGTTCAAACTCCGTGAGCTGTTGATAATGGCTTCTTCGTCTTCTTAAAGGCATTCTTGACTAACATCAACACTCTACGTCGAATCTCAACGATAACTAACGCTCACGAACGTTACAGTGCGTATTTACAGCAAACCTGCTTTGCATGTTCCGAGGGGCGCTACTAGGGTCACACGTATACGCCGAGCGCGAAATTTGCATAGACGTCATCTTACAGATGTACTCTCACCGCCTACCAAACCTCGTTTATCTAACACAACCCCTTCTTGGTGTTGGGATTTTTTTCCGTCAGTGTATATCGCAAAAAAGATGCGCATGGAGGATTTTGAACATAGCTTCACCTACTGATTACAGAAGACATTTTTCTAACCAGATACACATGTTTAGATGTCCACAACATAAAAATAATATTTCCTATTTTACTGGAATAATTTAGCATAGAGAAATTTGGCAGTACTGGAACATAAACCGTCGTCCATAAGGTAACTGAAAAAAGATCTTTCGGATTTTGACTTGTTTATAACAGTTATCGTGTGCAATTGAGAACGGAATGATAAATTCATGTTTGGGTTCTTTCAGAATGAGTGTACTCACCAAAACATTATGTCGTCAGATATAAGGAACTTATTTTATTGATCTCGGTATTAAAAAGTGCATATAATCTACCACTGAATGGCAAGTGCTGTATGGCGAGGGTCTCTGACTTCTTTTTTGGGGGAGTTCCAAAACTCAGTAAGATAGAGATGGATGATCCTTTACAGCCATATTGCTCCCGTGAGCCGTTGAGCAAAAATCATTAAACAACATATTCCGGTCATCGTATGAAAAGGAATCGAATTCCACAGAGGGAATAAATTTGTCTCGCCATGGTTGCCAACGTATCTAAGTCTGTTGCAATTCTAACTTGCCGAAATGCTGCTCATTACATTTGAATTAAAGTTAAGAGAAGCATACAACATATTAGACATACACAGTCGAGTCACTTTATGTTGACCACTTTGTACTTTTGACGTCAACACTGAAAGAAGATTTGCAAAAAGGGATGATTCTCGGCTTTCGCGCCAATAGTAGCAGTATTTCTGAAACAGCGCAGTTTGCGAACTGTTCGCGTGCTCATGTGGTTAAAGTGCACTTACTTTTCCATATTATATTTTATCATCCTCAACCTATATCAATCTACTGCTGGATGAAGTTCTCCCCAAATTTCTTCCACAATTGCCTGCCTTGGGCCTGTCTCCTCCATGTCATTCCAGCATACTTTCGAATTTCGTCCTTCCATCTCCCATGGGGTCATCTTCTGGGTCTTTTCTTATCCCTCGGAATCCAGTCTAAATTTTCGGTTGTCCATCGGCGGTCTGTTCTTCTGGCAACATGTCCAGCCCATTGCCATTTCAGTGATTTCATTCTGGTCATGATGTCGTCCACTCCTGTCAGTTTCCTTATCAACAAGTTCCTATTCATATATTTCCTGTTTACACCAACCATGCAGCGGGCGGTCGTAGTGAGCGATGGGTTTGCCTCCTCGGGGCGCTCCGTGGTAACAATTGCACACACAACAGCAACTAGGGCCTCTGTGAATCTTGGAGAGGTGCAAGCTAGTTCTGTGACATTGGCGAAAAGATCCCAACTCACTGGGTTTTGTTCCAGAATCCTTAGGTTGAATGACCAACTGGAACCCTCAGTTGTGGGCTAATCCCCCACACTGATGTACTTACCTGATTAAAAAGACAAAACGAAATATTAAGAATGACTCAAGTGTGGCATATGGTGGACCTACCACACTTGAAAAGGACGGTCCACCACGGAATTGACCTGGACTTTCTAAACGGCATATGAGAAAGCGATCTCGGCTGAGTGAATGTATGATTGGTGTATGGAATACTAGAGGTATAAATGGCAAGATGAGTGAGGTGATTGTGGAGATTAATAAGTATAGACTGGATGTGCTGTGTGTAAGTAAACCCAAAAAGAAGGAAATTGGGGTAGAAGAAGTGAATGGCACGGTGAGTGTGTGGTCTGGAGTATTGGATAATATGAGAGGAAAGGCTGGTGTAGGTGTGATTTTAAGTGAAAAGATGAAGAACAACTTGATTCACTATAGTTGCATAAGTGAGAGAATTCTCTGGATTCGGTTGACAGTGAAACTTCAAAGAATTGTAATTGTTGTAGTGTATGCTCCTTGTGACTCGGAACCTTCTGATAAGAAATAAGATTTCTGGAATGAGCTAAAAGCTGTTTTGAGCCAGTTTGGTGCTAAAGAAAAAGTTATAGTAGCAGGGGATTTCAATGCTAGAGTAGGTGTGCAGAATGCAATTTCTGACAATGTTCTGGGTAAGTTTAATGATCCTTGTGTGAATGATAATGGTGAAAGATTAATTGAACTCTGCATTGAGAATGATTTGTGTGTATCTAATACATTTTTCAAGCACAAGTTTATACACACATATACTTGGAAAAATTGTACTCTTGGTCAAAAGAGTGCGATAGATTTTGTTGTTTACGATCAGCGTTTGAAACACTTAGTTGTTGACACCCGTGTGATGAGAGGTGCAGATGTTGGTTCTGATCATTACTTGGTAGTGTCACGAGTGAAACTTAATGTTGGTTGGAGGAAAAGGAATAGGAAGAGACCCAGGATAGAAAGAGTAAAGGTTGATAGGCTCGTTGAAGATCATCAGCGGTATTCTGACTTACTCAGAGAACGGCTGAAGGATTTTAAATCTTGTGAGAGGGATGTAGAAAAGAAGTGGGAATGTTTTAAGAACTGTGTTGTTACTCCTGCTAAAGAGGTCTGTGGCACCACAATAGTGGGTAACAATAGAGGTGATGTTTGGTGGAATAGTGAGATTGGTGAGGCAGTAAAGAAAAAGAAGGAAGCCTATTTGGGGATGTTGCAAGGTAGAGTCTCTGTGGATGAATATCGC
The DNA here is from genome assembly GCA_039090855.1 of Macrothele yani. Taxonomy (NCBI): domain Eukaryota; kingdom Metazoa; phylum Arthropoda; class Arachnida; order Araneae; family Macrothelidae; genus Macrothele; species Macrothele yani. Next base: position 14,453,269 of record CM077002.1, on the reverse strand, counting down.
TGTAAGAAGCGTGAAGCTGCTAAGCTGGTTCGCCACAGTAAGGCAAAAGATAGGAAAGAGAAAGTGGAAAGGCATGTACTGGCTTTTTGGAAAGATAGAAAGTCCTTCTGGAAGTACATGAGACTCAGGAAAAATAGGAGAAACAAAGTTGTAAGTTGTGTGAAGAATGAGATTGGGGAAATGATATGGGAGCCCAATGAGTTAAGTGACAGATGGGGCGAATACTTCTGTGAGTTATTAGATCAGGAGAGCAAAAATGATTCTGAGACAAATGCAGATGATGTCACAATGAGGGATGAAAGCACAGGAGGGATCTCAAGAGAAGAAGTGTGTAAAGCTCTAAAATCTCTTCAGAATGGTAAGGCTCCAGGAGTTGATGGCATAACTGCAGAGATGTTGAAGTATAGTGGTGGCTCTTTAATTGACTGGTTAACTGAAATTTGCCAGTTGTGCTGGGAGTTAGGAATGGTTCCTCGGGATTGGAAGGATGCTATCATTGTTCCTTGTATAAGGGAAAAGGTGATCAGACAGAATGCAAGAACTATCGTGGTATTAGCCTACTGAGTGTGCCAGGGAAAATGTTTGGTAAGGTTGTTATTGAAAAAGTACGGGGTCTTTGTAACGTATACTCTATATTCACTTTCCTTTTGATTTTACTATCTCTGGTTATTTTATTTTACTATGTAAATTATCTTCCTACTGAACGGAATATTATTTCACCCGCTGAATGAGATCTGGCAATGAGTGTAAGTCATGACGTGGTGGTAGCTCGTATATACGCGCGTTCATCGAGAAGTGTAGTGGTGTGTTGTTGCGTTGTAGGTGTGTTGTTGCGTTGTAGTTGAGGGTGGTTGGTGTTGTTGGTGGTGTGTTGCGTTGCGTTGCAGTGTGTTGTTATGTAGTAGTGATATATGAGTGCCTTAGTTGACCAGGAGTCATCATAATAAACAAGTTGTTCTGTAAGTTCAGTCTTTTTCAATTCTTAGTTTTGTCAGACATCTGTCTGGCTGTTAGGTTTATGACTTTGATTACTTAATATAAATAACCAGCGTTGAGACTTTGTTTAAGTTCATAATTAACGAGTAACAACACCCTTTTGGGAATTCATTATTTTGAAGCGTAGAGCATTATTCATTCATAATAATTAGCTTAGCAAAAAGATAAACAAAGCTAATTCATTATAATTGGCGCCCGAACTTTTCTCGAACACGAGATCTTGACTATTATTACCCATGGCTTCCTTACCTGAGACAACTGCAAATTTCCACCTTCCGGCAAGTCTCGAGGGTAATGGTGTTTGTTTGGACAATTTGTACGAAGCCTGTGGCTCTGACTTGGATATGAATAATCTACACATACCCAAGCATTCTTCACCATCTCGTAATGCACCAGCTTCTTCTCACTCTGAGTCGCGGGTCGTAGCTGAGGGAATTCAATCCTCTCAGCGAAGCAGAATGCTTGCCCATTTCGTGCCGCATGCAGGAACAATTCATTTCAATGGTTTGGAGGGGTCTTTAAAGTTCCTCGAAGATCTGGAAGACCATTTTGATTTATATAATATTCCGGAAGACTGCAAGGTCCAAATTGCCGGCACTTGCTTGAGAGATACCGCCAAGACCTGGTATCGGCAGTGGCGAGGGTCGAACCCGGATTCTCATTATGAGAATTTCCGTGCAGAATTCTTGGAGGTCTTTCCTTTCGGCCTCAGTCGAGCTAGCCTTGCTCAACAGCTGTTTTCTCGTCAGCAGGGTCCCAATGATAGCCCTGTTGCATTTGCGTTGGAAACTACACGCCTATATAATCTATGGGATCCACATGCCAGTCATGTTGACATGTTGGATACCCTCGTACAGCAGCTCGACCCATTCTTACAAGATTTTCTTGAGGTTCGACACCCTGCCACTATTCATGAATGCCTTCGCCTCATACGCACGTATGAAGAGCGACATGGCAAACATGCTTCAACTCACCATGCTCGGGCACCCCGCGAGGCTTATTACGAAAACCCTCAGCGACATAATAGACAAAACTTTCAGCGCGAGCATACACACGTGCCCACCCAAGCTTCATACGTTCCACCACACAGAAGAGTGGCAAACCAGCAACGAGTTTCGGAGCAAGCTTCGGGGTATCGTCATAATGCACAGTATGCTCGACCCCGTTCCACTCAGCAGCATTCGGAACGTTATCATGCTCAGGGCAATAATAATTTTTCTGCCCGTGCTGAGGGCAGACGTAACGAAAATGAAAATCTCAACAGACACGCGGAGTTCCCGACGCAGGGTGCACGCAATTTTCCTTATCGTGAAAATTTTCCCGATACCCGGCAGGGTCGAGGTTTCCGACCACATGATAACACCACCAGAATTCCTTTAAACTTCCACAGGAAGTAGACGAAGGGTCGGTCCTGCTTCCTGATACCAAACATCCTGACCCTAAAACAGTATTAGTGACTGTTCAAACTCCTCAGTTGCCTGATGTATTCTTGACACTTGAAAACATTATTGTCGAGACAAAGTTCGACACTGGGTCTGAGATATCAGCCCTAAATACAAAGTTTTGCAATGATGTTTTTTCTGCAATACATGTTCAGCCTGCAACGCAGTATTTGCGAGGTGCAAATAACGAAATCTTCAGTATTTCAGGAACTGTCACATTATCTTTAGGGCTGGGAAAAGCTCGTTTTACACATTCTTTCCTGCTTATAGACGAGCTACCCGTGAAATGTCTCATGGGTATGGACTTTATTAACAAGTTTCAAATAACTTTGAATTTTGTACAACATGTGATTTCCTTTCCGGAACCTGTCGAAATGATTCCGACGGTTCCTGTAGATATTACGAGTTTATTGTTGAGTGACCAATTGAATGAGGGGCAACGAGACCAGCTTTCTCTCCTTTTACAGGAAAGCCCTGGTTTATTTTCGGATCAACCTGGTTTCACACAGGTGGTTTATCATGTTATTGACACTGATGGTTCGAAACCCATTGCGACGAAACCGTACCCTTGTGCTCCACATAAAAAACAGGAAATGCAACGTCAAATTGCGGAAATGATTAAGCAGGGCATAATCAGGGAATCAACAAGCACCTGGGCGGCTCCTCCCTTCTTGGTTCCAAAGAAACAACCAAATGAATTTCGTTTCGTGACAGATTTTCGCAAACTCAACCAAGTCACAAAAACAATCAATTATCCCCTACCTGTCATGTCACATATTCTAAATGACTTGTCGTCGACCAAATGGATGTCAACTTTGGATTTGGCAAGTGGATATTGGCAGGTGGCAGTACATCCGGACTCGGTCGATAAAACAGGCTTTGTGACTCCTTTTGGGGCCTATGAATATTTACGTATGCCTTTTGGTTTAGCTTCAGCACCTGCTACTTTCCAAAAGCTTATGGACACGGTTCTCAGACCTGTCCTGGGTCCCCATGTGCATGTCTATTTGGATGATATTATTATCACATCAGAGACTTTTGACGAGCACCTTTCTCTGCTCAAACAGGTGTTCCAACTTATATACAATGCTGGCTTGACGTTAAAACCCAGTAAATGCCAGATAGCGAGGGACGAGATTGTATATCTGGGGTTGAAAATTACTCCCCACGGCTTATTCACTGATAATGAAAAAATTAGGAATATTGCTGACTTTCCTCGGCCTAAAACAGCAAAAGAACTATCCCGCTTTCTGGGAATGACCGGATGGTATCAGCAGTTCGTCCCCGCTTATGCTACAATATGTGAGCCATTGTATGCTTTAAAGCGTAAATACAAGAAGTTTATTTGGACACCTGAAGCTAACGCTGCATTCGAAACACTGAAGTCTGCATTGACTCAGCCTCCGGTGTTGGCTTTCCCGGATCATTCTAAAGAATTTGATATTTATACTGATGCATCCGGAGTTGGTCTTGGTTGCGTTTTGTCACAAGCTGGGCATCCAATAGCTTTTGCGTCTCGTACTTTAGCCAAAGCTGAACGCAATTATTCAGCTACGGAACGTGAATGTCTTGCTGTTGTGTATGCACTGAATAAATTTCAATGTTATCTTAACGAATTGACAGTTAACATAATTACGGATCATTCTGCCCTTCAGTATTTGAATTCTGCTAAACACCTATCACAAAGACTTATGAAGTGGGCTCTGAAGTTACAAGAGAGCAATATCAAAATTTCGTATCAGCCAGGTAATAAGAATCAATTACCGGACGCATTATCTCGCGTTCCGATTAGTGGGGTCCCCACCGAAACTACTCCTGGATGTCAGCCTTTACTTCTGATAGCTGATATCACATCCAGAGAGCAGATAATGGCAGAATTAATAAATGATCCAGATTTTGGGGATATTTACAATTTTTTGCTTGCGGGTTCGCCCCCACAAAGTGATCCTTCTCTGGCTGGAAGGTCACAACATTTTGAAGTAATAGAGGGTCTTCTTTATTATACAAAGTCTCGGACTACTAGGGAAGAGTTTCGCCCATGTATTCCGCGAACCCTTAGAATGGCTCTTTTAAATGAATTTCATGACAAACCTCTTGCAGGCCATTTAGGTATTCGCAAGACCCGTTGTAAATTGCGGGATGTTGCCTATTGGCCTGGCATGTACCAAAGTGTGCTCGCATACGTTCAATCATGTCACTTGTGTCAGATTAATAATTACCGTAATGTAAGACCGGCCGGTCACTTGAAATCTAGTTCAAGTTCTCATGTATTTGATATTATTTCCATAGATTTATTGGGACCTTATCCATTATCTGTTAAAAATAAAGCTCGTTATGTTTTAGTACTAACTGATAATTTTTCTAAATGGGTTGAAGTTTTTCCCATTAAAGCCGCTACGGCTGAGGTTATTTGTAATGTCTTAGTTAATGAAGTATTTTCTAGATATGGTGCACCTAATAAAGTAGTTTCGGATAATGGTCCTCAATTTATTTCTGACATTTTTGAAAGAATGTGTGCGAGACTACACATTAAACACAAATTCATTTCCCCATATCATCCCCAGAGTAATCCTGCAGAACGCGTTAACCGAACGCTAGTGAAAATGATTGCGACTTTCGTAATGGACCACCATGAAAGATGGGATGAACATTTAGAACTTTTTGCGTTCGCCCTCCTCTCGTCTGTCCACGAGTCTACTAAAATTACTCCTGCAGAACTTTTTCTGGGTCGCAAAATTAAAACCCCTTTTGAAAATTTAACGGGGATTATCGACGAATTAAACAAGCGACCAACTCCGCAATCAGTACACATTATGGCAGAAAAAGCTCGTGTTGCAATGCTAGGAGCACAAGCGGCTCAAGCACGATATTATAATTCTAGGCGTAGGGAACCAGATCTTGTCGTTGGAGATCTCACTCTCGTGGAAACGCACTTCCAGTCTTCTGTTTCGCATACTTTAGTGAAGAAATTTGCACCCAGCTACGAAGGTCCATATCGGGTGGCAAATGTCTTTGAAAATAATATTGTTCTGGAGAAACCGAACAACAATTTTCAATATGTACATGTTGATCAATGTCGCAAGTATCACGAACGGAATATCGATTTCATTATCAATCCTACTCAACCTTCTGTTCCACAGACTCAAGAATCTATATCTCATGTTCAACCGCCAGAAATTGTGGACGACCCACCGAACATTTTTGACGAATCACCAGTGATTTTTCCTTCACCCTCCCCCTCCAGACGAGTTTCTACAACCGCAACCTGATTCTTCCATGAGACAAAGGCTCGATTCGAGTTCGTCGAATGCTAGTATCGTTCCTTTCCCTCCAACCATTGCCAAGACTATTGCTGCGCCGTTTCCAGCTCACCCTGCACCAACGCGGGATACTTCTTCTTTGAATACCTCATCGGAAAGTATTCCTATAGGCAAATCCAAACATCGCCCTGCACGACCGCTGAATTACAGCAGCGACTCAGAGGCGTCGGACATTTCGGATTTGTCAGTTATGAATCCAACATTTAATATTCCACACCGTCCAGCACCACCAAAAGCTGGGCGCAAACGTCACTTGTCTCCCCAATCTGCTTCGCCGCAACAGCGACGAAGGCAGAAATCTTTGCATCCGCCCGGGTTTCGCCCCTGGAACCTCCGTTCAGGGCAAACAGGGCCGATGCCTGCTACTACTATCATGCCCCGTGGGCGTAAACGAAAACAAGCGATGTGGCCGGAGACACGTCCCTCCAAAAGATACTGGAAGGACACAACGGGCCCCAGCATCAAGGGACTTCATATCCAAAGCCTGGGCGAGCCCGTTCCTATCAGCCGCAGCAGGGATTTCCGGACCGCCAGACTTCTGACGTTCCTGACCGTTCTTCTGAGCCGCAGGGATTTCCAGACCGCCAGATTCCTGACCGTTCTTCTCAGCCGCAGGGATTTCCAGACCGCCAGATTCCTGACCGACAACAGACCGATGTTCCATTACCGTCCCGGAAGAGATCCAAGCCACCTGATTTCCCCAGTCCCATTAGGCCTGGAAAACGTTTTCGCACTAGAATTTTTTATGCGTCCTCGAGATAAGTAAGTTCTCGTGGACAGGTTCTTTTCTCAGTTTATTGTTTTTCCTGCTCGACCAGTTGGCGTGTCAGAATTTCTTTTTTTCGTGTGGGCCTATGCATTCTTTTTGTGTATATATGTGTGTTTTTTTTTTATATTTCTTCTATGTCCATCTACTAATCCACTTTTTTTATATATATCTATGTGCTTAGGGGTAAAATAATAAAATTGTTACTGTTAGGCAGCTCCAGGTAAATTTTGCTGCTGATACAGTTGTTCTGTATTTCAACGAATGAGGCAAACGTAATTTGAAATGAAAATAATAAAATTGTTACTGTTAGGCAGCTTCAGGCAATCTTCGCTGCTGATACAGTTGTTCTGTATTTCAACGAATGAGGCAAACGTAATTTGAAATGAAAATAATAAAATTGTTACTGTTAGGCAGCTTCAGGCAATCTTCGCTGCTGATACAGTTGTTCTGTATTTCAACGAATGAGGCAAACGTAATTTGAAATGAAAATAATAAAATTGTTACTGTTAGGCAGCTTCAGGCAATCTTCGCTGCTGATACAGTTGTTATGTATTTCCACGAATGAGGCGCACGTAATTTGAAATTAAAAAAGTGATTCCTGCTAGGCAGAATAAAAGGAAAGTATGCCGATGCAGGTTTGGTTTGTTCTACACTACAAATTTCAGTCGAATACAGATTCGTAAATTGTTATGCCAAGTTGATAATGTAAATACGGCTACCACCAAACAACAAATCAAAAAAAGATCGAGAAACGTCAATCATCGAAATGTAAGACTTACACTCCAAAATTGATAGATTTTTCGGAAACCAAAAAAAAAAAAAAAAAAAAAGAAAAAAAAAAGAAGAAAAATTAAGGGGGAGATGATGTAACGTATACTCTATATTCACTTTCCTTTTGATTTTACTATCTCTGGTTATTTTATTTTACTATGTAAATTATCTTCCTACTGAACGGAATATTATTTCACCCGCTGAATGAGATCTGGCAATGAGTGTAAGTCATGACGTGGTGGTAGCTCGTATATAGGCGCGTTCATCGAGAAGTGTAGTGGTGTGTTGTTGCGTTGTAGGTGTGTTGTTGCGTTGTAGTTGAGGGTGGTTGGTGTTGTTGGTGGTGTGTTGCGTTGCGTTGCAGTGTGTTGTTATGTAGTAGTGATATATGAGTGCCTTAGTTGACCAGGAGTCATCATAATAAACAAGTTGTTCTGTAAGTTCAGTCTTTTTTAATTCTTAGTTTTGTCAGACCTCTGTCTGGCTGTTAGGTTTATGACTTTGATTACTTAATATAAATAACCAGCGTTGAGACTTTGTTTAAGTTCATAATTAACGAGTAACAACACCCTTTTGGGAATTCATTATTTTGAAGCGTAGAGCATTATTCATTCATAATAATTAGCTTAGCAAAAAGATAAACAAAGCTAATTCATTATATCTTATATCAGAGAAAGTGTGGGATGTTCAGAGTGGTTTTATGCCTTGTAAAGGCTGCACTAACCAGATTTTTGCATTAAGCATGATGATTGAAGAGTATCTGGCTGTTGGGAAGAAAGTTTTTACTGCCTTCATAGATTTAGAGGAAAGCTTACGACCGAGTCAACAGGACACTTTTGTGGAAGGTATTGATTGAATATGGTGTTACTGGGAATCTACTTAATAGTGTAAAAGCCATGTATGCTGGAAGTAGAGCTTGTGTGCGAGTGAACGGTGTTTTATCAAAATGGTTTTCCATTGGTGCAGGACTTATACAAGGTTGTGTAATGTCACCATGGCTGTTTAATATATTTATGGACGCATGCATGCGTGAGGCCAAAATTGATAATAGTGGTTTATGTCTTGGTGATATCCGTGGGTGCAGATTGCTGTATGTTGACGACACTGTCCTGTTGGCAGAGAGCAAAAGTGAGTTGCATAGTATGTTGACTCATATGCACGAAGTTTGCATGAAATTCAAACTGAGTAAAAATAAGGGAAAAACCAAAGTTATGGTGTTTGAGAGAGGATTGGGTAGCACTGAATGCAATGTAAGTATAAATGGCACTGTGATTGACCAGGTGAGTGAGTTTGTGTATTTAAGAAGCATGTTTGACAGAGAGAACAAGTTGGATGGTGAAATCAGTAGGCGAGTGAATTCTTCTTTGAAAGTCATAGCTGCTATGGGAGGTTTTCACAGGAATGATGTGTTCTCTAGAGAGTCCCGCATGGCTGTGTATGAAACAGTAATTGTTCCTACTCTGATGTATGGCAGTGAAACCTGGGTACTGCAGAAGAAGCATAGGAGTCGTTTGTGTGCTGGAGAAATACGTTACTTACGTGGGGTTTGTGGCAAGACACGATCTGATTGTGTGAGGAATGAAGATGTATTGCAGTTGTGTGATGTAAAGCAAAATGTTGTTAGCAAGGTGGAGACCAATATGCTTCTGTGGTTTGGCCATGTTGAAAGAATGAGTGATGAAATGCTTACTAAGAAAATATTTTCAGCCCAAGTGGCAGGAAGGAAAGGCAGAGGAAGGCCAAGGAAGACATGGGTGGATCAGATTCAGGAGTGTCTGCATGAGAAAAAGATTATGAGTATGAAGTATAAAGGATCTTGTGTACGGCGTGCAATGGATATCAGTGAAGCACGAGTTGTATGTCAAGATCGCTGTAAATGGTGAAGTTCGATACGACAACAATAAGTTAAAATATCTGGAAGTTTGTATTTCTTTTTGGAGCTAACCTCTGAATCTCAGAGAACAGCTTAGTGATATGTATGTATGTATGTACCAACTATGTATCTCTCCATGCTGTTTTGAGTTGCCTGCAGTCTTTGTATGTCTTTTTTAGTTAAGGTCCATCTCTCGGCTCTATACGTAAGCACTGGCAGTTTGCATTGATTAAACACTTTTCTTTTAAGACATACTGGCATACTGCTCTTAGAAATTGTACTGTTTCTTCCAAAAGCTCTCCATCCACGTTTTATACGCCGATTAATTTATTCATCAACACACACATATACATATGCATATATATATATGGATAGATGGTTTCGTCTCGTTTCGTGCATTTGTTCATGGTGTCTCATTTTCTATGTCGAGAAATATACTTTTTTGCTACACATTCATGATGAATCCAGGTAGTCTGAATTGGAGTTAAGTTTTCTATCTAAAACATTGGAGGCACTTCTTTAGTACCGACTTGCGTATCAATTAGAATGGATATATCTAGGATGAGAATTACATATCAACATCAATTTAGAGAGTCCTTGATTTTGTTATTATAGTTCCCCACCCGTTTTCTGCAGCTAATATATTTTAAGCATGATTCACGGTTATTGATTACCACTCGGGAAAAAATATTTCTGTAAATTTAATTGCTCAGTCATGTTCTACGGAATCTCAGAGGTACTTAAAACCTCAGAAAAGAAAAACGATTAGTTTTATTGCCTCATATCATCATTGGTAGATAAAGCGCTTCACCGTTGTGTTATTTCCTCTGAGAATAGTTTTATTCCAGAGTTCAATGTTGGAAACCTATTACAGAAAAAAGGTTTTAAAAACACGAGGAATTACCACGTTGTCGCGTCTTCTTTAAAAAAAAGGGAGGAAGTCAGAAAAAAACGCCGTTCTGCATTCCTGGCACACAGCCTATCCATTTCCTCGAATTCCGAGGAGAAGCATAGCTGGACTTTTTTGCTTTGCTTTTACAAAGTGTGTTGATCAGCCGTTCCTTTTTTTTAAATCCTTGATATCTGCTCCCCCCATTGCTGTCCCTATCTTTTTTTACCTTGTTTTTTGGTATCTATGTATTCTTCAATTTTTTCCCGTTTTAAGGGATGGCTGATTAACTCTCGAAAACAATTCACTTTTGACGCAATTTTGTTTAACGACACTTACCTTAGTTTTTCAATATACAAATACAAACGCATGCAGTTTCCATAAATGATCAAGAAGAACAATGTGGCTATTACAGTACACTCGCACTTTTTAATAATTCACTAGGGATTATTTGTTCTCCAGAAAGGAATGATTTATATTCTGAAGGTTATCGCACCGATAAACGGCATACGTTATAATTCCGAGTATGTTTGCAATTTGCTCCATTTCTGTTAATATCAGTGCTCTGCAATTTACGTTGGTTTATGCTACCTTTTGCATTAAAGTAGAAAACAGAGATTAAAACAGCACATTATTCGTGCGAATGTTTTCTCGAAAGGGGAATTTTTTTTTGATTGGGGGTTTAACGACCACCGTAAGCAACTCAATTGGCTATAAGCAGTCTCCCGTCCCTGATTTAAGATCACTAGTTCCAGGGAAGGGAGAGAATCAGTGCCGTAAGACAAACACAACATTCATGACTCACCCGTATTCGAACCCGGAACCTTCACGGAAGAATGGTCATAAGCCAGCGTTTAGACCAGTGCGCCACCACGTCGTGCGAAATGAGAAGTCTAATATTTGTGAATCGCAGTAGCTATTATTCTTAAGTTACCATTTCGAAGAAGTTTGATCTGTTGATATATCATGCCATCCCATAAGTAATGTCGTTTTCCACATGCCCAACGGAACTGCCCCCTCTGGCGACCAGATTATGACGTATACCACGATGACGATAAAACGAATCACGCGGTAAGCCCTTCGTGTCACTTCAGACAGAGAACAAGAGTTGTTTTGTTTTTTTTTGATTGGAGGTTTAACGACCACCGTGAGCAACTCAATGGGCTATAAGCAGTCGCCCGTCCCTAATTTAGGGTCACTGGTTCCAGGGAAGGGAGAGAGTCAGTGCCGTAAGACAAATACAACATCCATGCCTAACCGGGATTCGAACACGGACGCCTTACGGACGATTGATCAGAGGCCAGTGCCTTAGACCACTGCGCCACCGGGGCGGCGAACAAGAGTTGTACGTGCACCCGTTGAGCCGTTAAATCGCATAGGTAATGCCGGTGTCTGAAGAACACATCAGACACATTATGCTGTATGAGTTTAAACAGGGACATACGTCGACTGTAGCAACGCGAAACATCAGTACCGTATATGGTCAGGGTACCCCGGATGTCAGAAAGTACCAACGATGGTTTTAGAATTTCCGAATGGGTAACAGCGCTATCACAGATATGCAACGACAGGGACGATCAGTTCGCTAGATAATGATGTGCTTAGAGCTGCTGTTAAGGGGAATCCACAGGCAACAGTCGAGGAATTAGCCAAAAGCGTCCATTCAACTGTTCACAGTCATCTACAGGATCTTTGTTTTGTGTAAAAACTTGGGAAGTGGGTATCTCATGAGCTCACTGCACAAAATCTGCAACAGCGTGTGAACATTTGCACTTTCTTGTTGTCCCGTGAAAAGAGGTAGCCGTATTTGCACTGAATGGTTACGCGATGGGAAAAATAGACTTTTCATCACAACATTAAGCGCAAACGTCAGTGGCTTCTTAAAGAGAATGGGCCTGCAGGATTGGCTAAACATGGACGTGTTCCATAAAAGGTTGTGTTGTCTGTTTTGTGGAATATGCAAATAATAATGCATTACGAGCTTCTGCCACCGAACAAAACCCTTACAGGGGTGCTCTACTGTCAGCAGTTACATCGTCTATGCAGTGCCTTGCAGGGTAAACGTCAAGCACTTCTTAATCGTAAAGGCGTGGTTATCCACCAGAACAACGCAAAACCACACACGGCCAAAATGACTAGTGCCAAACTGCAGGAGTTGGGATGGGAAAAACGTCCCCATCCAGCATTTCCTCCTGACATTGCGTCATCCGATTACCATCTGTTTTGCAGCCTCCAATAATATCTTGCTAAGAAAACACTTAATGTGGAGGAATTGCACCGACCTCGGTCTGACTTATTTGGATCGAAACCCATGGAATTCTACAATTCTCAGATTCAAAAGCTTGTTGAACGGAGTTGTAGATGGTTGTCAGCGCCGGGGGAACTTATTATAATAAAAAAAATATCGGTTCCAACACTGTAAAAAAGTTTGTGGTAGGTTTGCAGCAAAAAGTGGTGCTACACCAGCTGCACCACTATTATAGAAAATATACACTATTCTATGGTGCAAAATAAGCTCCAAAATATGGCGCAAACTTGTACCACAACGTGGTGAAGTTGAAGGCGAAACATCATTGGACAGAAGTACGACATGAAAATATTTTGGACGTTTAAATTTTGGAGACATCAGTCTCGAAGACAAGCCAAAGACAGAACGTCCAACGACCATCAAATCTGACACCCTAGACAAAGTTGTTTTGTTACAATAGAGCTTGCGCCTCACCCTAACACCACCTTCAAAATCTTGAGTTGTGGTTACTAGGCAAACTAAGTATATTGCTTCATGTGGCTGCATCCAAACTCTCTTCCTAACATTGGTACAGAACAAGGTGTACTGCGACTCTTCAGACCCTATGACTGTTTTACACTCTTCTAGTGTGACGCTTCGGAACCTGTGACTGTTTTTCAGTCTTCCAGTGTGACGCTTTGGACCCTATGACTGGTTTACAGTCTTCTAGTGTGATTCTTCGGACCCTATCACTGTTTTCCAGTCTTTCAGAGTGACTTTTCGGACCCTATGACTGTTTCCTAGTTTTTCAGTGTGACTCTTCGGACTCTATGCCTTTTTTCCAGTCTTTTAGAGTGACTCTTCGGACCCTATGAATGTTTTCCAGTCTTCCATTGTGACGCTTTGGACCCTATAACTGCTTTCCAGTCTTCCAGTGTCACTCGTCGGACCCTATGACTTTTTTTTTCAATCTTCCAGTTTCCACTGATGGTGTTCCTTACACTAATATAGAAGAACTTCCCGGTTCTTCGCAGAAATCAGAAGTTTCTGTACAGGCAGGCGATTTCTAATACTGATCCTGTTGAATTCCCTGCGCATAGTTCGCAAGGATACTGGTCGGCAACAGCCTTCATTTAATACTTCATTAAATTGCTGCTCATAGAATGTCCTATCGCAGGAGGAGGCTATCTCATTCTTGACAGACAGTCGTCGCACCACAGTTGCGCTTCTTATACAAGCATTGTGGGTTAGTTTTCCACTCATGAATGACCCGGGATATCTTGCCTTTTGAGAAAGCAGTGGGCTTTGCTGTTTTCAAAATCATCGCTCCAACCAGGCGCGTACCCACAATAAACTCTTTATGGAACTACGAGAGTTCTTTTGTTTCCCCCATTGTGATCGATACTTCTGACAATTACCGACAAACAGCAGTCTAAAATTGTCCTCTAGATCACGTGGTGAAGCACGTTACCACGTATTTTATGCGCACTGAAGTGTTAGAAAAACTGGTACAGACAAGCTTATGCAAACTACATAGCAACGTCACCTATGCGCGTACTCGGTTGCGTCCGCCAGGGCGCATATAAAGCTATAGACATCCTTGCCAGCTGTCAGAGCTGTTTCCGGCATAAGAACGACAAGTAACAACGATTTAAGTGATTTTCAACGTGGTGTCATAGTTGGCGCTCGTAAGCTGGGCCATAAGTATTTCGGAGGTAGAAACGAAGGTCGGATTTTCAGGGACGACCATTGCAAGGGTGTATCGTGACTACAAGAATTCTGGCCAAACCTCCAACCTACGATACCAGTGTGGCCGTAAAAAGACATTGGGTGAACGTGACCATCGTCGGCTGTCAAGAATAGTTTCACGCGATAGGCGTGCAACACTCTCGCAGGTATCATCGGAATCCAATGCTGGAGCCTCAACAAGCATCAGCGTCCGGACTGTGCAACGTACCCTGCACGATATGGGCTTTGGAAGCCGACGCCCAGCTCGAGTCCCCTTGATGGGTGCACGACACAAAGGTATACGCCTCGCTTGGGCACGGAAACACCGCCACTGGACACTTGATGACTTGAAACAAGTAGCCTGGTCTGACGAGTCGCGTTTCCAACTGTATCAGGCAGATGGAAGGATTCGTGTGTGGCGCAAACCCTATGAAGCCATGGATTCCGCCTGTCAACAGGAAACTGTACTGGCTGGTGGGGGTTCCGTAATGGTATGGGGTGTGTTTATCTGGACAAAGGACTGTGACCGACCAACGCTATGTACGCATCCTTTCTGACGAGGTACACCCGTTCATGTCCTGTATTCATGCTGATGGATTAGGCCTGTTCCTAAAGAACAATGCACCTCCACACAAGTGTCGGGACGCCACATTATGGTTAGAGGAGCGTTCATCTGAGTTTAGGGTGTTGCGATGCCCACCAAAGTCCCCAGATCCGAACGTGAGAGAACACATTTGGGATATCAGGCAACGAGCTACTGAACACAGGAATCCGAAAACTCGGATTAAACCCGAATTCTGGAACGCTCTGCAGGAATTATGGTGTGCATTCCCTCCGGCATATTTCCAGAAGGTAGTGGAGTCCATGCCTCGTCGCATTTCTACAGTCCTGCGCTCCCGTGGGAGACCTACCAAGTAGTAAACTGGTGTACCCTGTTTTCTTGCACTTCAGTGTATATGCTAAGTAAGTGATGTTTACCGGCCTGTCATGAAGGATTTTAATTGAGGGGCTGTAGTATGTAATATCGTAACTATGAAAAAGGTGATAGCTAGGTAGATAGCATCATGAGTTTATATTACCTCCAAAATCAATTTCGTAAGCAATTTTGTAATACTAAACATATTATAATGACTGCGAGCACTTCTTTTGAAAGAAAAAGAACGAGAGTTTGCCTTTAAAGTAGACCAAATCGATGTGACTAAAACCCAGAATATCTCAACTATGTCGCTTTTATCAGGTATGAAATGGACAACCCTAACGTAAATATTTTAACTTTATTTTGACACGTGAGAATGCATCATCTGCTTTCCAATAAATTTCGTATTCTGATACAATGTCTTCAGTATTAATCCGTGCCGCCCTAGCGGAGCAGTGGTCTTAACGTCTCACCATTCATTCGGGATGAGTCCGGTTTCGAGTCCCGGTGAGGCATGGACGCTGTGTTCGTCTTATATCACTGGGTCTCTCCCTTCCCTGGAGACAGTGGCCCAAAATTAGGGACGGTCAACTGCTAATAGCCCATTGAGTTGCTCACAGTGGTCGTTAAAACCGTAATAAAAAAAATTAGGGAATTGCAACTGATAATTGCGCATCGAATTGCTCAGGGTGGTCACTAAACCCTTTAACAAAAAATATATATATATTAATTTGCATATGCGGTTGAAAGTCAAAATTTTTTTCTTTTGTTTCGAGAGTTTGTTTTATTCAAGGTTTTTTTAAATAATTTATTATACCTGGAGGTGCAGAGACATGACAAACAGGCTGACATAAACAGGATAAGGATATCCACTGCCGGACGAAGGTCTCCCCAGGTTTCCTCCACAACGGTCTGTCTTGCGCCAGTCTCCTCCATGTCACTCTCGCATACTTTCGAATTTGATCCACCCATCTCCCACGTGGTCTTCTTCTGTGTCTTTTCCTGTCCCTTGGAATCCAATCTAATATTTCGGCTGTCCATCGATGGTCTGTCTTTCTGGCAGTATGTCCAGCCCATTGCCATTTAAGGAATTAACTCTGATCATGATGTCTTCCACTCTTGTCATTTGTCGGATCCACGAGTTCCTTTTTCTTATCTCTCCTGGTTACACCAAGCATGCACCTCTCCATGCTATTTTGAGTTGTATGCAGCCTTTGTATGTCTCTTTTAGTTAAGGTCCACGTCTCTGCACCATACGTAAGCACTGGAAGGATGCATTGATCCAACTCTTTTCTTTTAAGACATAATGGCATATTGCTTTTTAAAATTATGCTGTTTCTTCCAAAAACTCTCCAGGCAAGTTTTGTACGCCGAGTAATTTCTTCATCAATGTGACCCTCACTTGATATCTGCTGTCCAAGATAAACGTACGTGTCTGTTATCTCCAGCTTTTCTCCATCAATCGATAAAACTTCATTTCTTGTAAAAGCATTGAACATCACTTTTGTCTTCTGAAAGTTCACTTTTAATCCCACTTCTTTACTCTTTTCAGCACGTTCCTGGATCATACTCTGCAGCTCTGATGCGGTAGTTGCATAAATGACTACACCGTCAGCAAAACGAAGGTGGGTTAGATAATCTCCATTAATCTTTATCCCTTGGTTTTCCCAGTTCAGTGATTGAAAAACATTTTCCACTGTGCATTAAAGAGCTTCGGAGTTATGGTGTCACCTTGTCTCACTCCCTTTCTAGTTTTTATGTGCGTTGTATTTTCAATCAGCCGTATCTTTGCACTTACACTTTCATAGATGTTATTAATAATATTAATGTAGGTATCTTCAATACCGCAGGACTTCAGAGCCATTGTAACTGCTGGTGGTTTCACCGAATCAAAGGCTTTTTCATAATCGATAAAAGCCATGCACAATGGAAGTTCATATTCCCTCGCTCTTTCAATTAGTTATCTCAGTACGTGGTTATAATCTATAGCGCTGTAGCCACTACTGAATCCAGCTTGCTCTCTTGGTTGAGCCATGTCCAGTGTGAACTTCAAACTGTGTGAAAGAACTTTAGTGAAGATTTTATAAGACACTGATAGGAGGCTGATAGGTCTGTAGTTCCTGAGATCCTCAATGTCACCTGATTTTATGTAGCAGGATCATTGTAGCGTTGTACCAATCCTCAGGAATCTTCCCTTCATTAAGGCATCGAGTAAAAATTTTCGCGAGTACTGTTTCGATTTCTCCACTTGCTTCTTGTATGATGTCTACAGTAATTCCATTTTCTCCTGGAGCTTTTCCCCACTTCAAGTTCTTGATTGCATGTGCAACTTCTGCTGGGAGGACTGGAAGAACTCTGCTACTGGTACCTTTCATGATGTCTGGAGTACATGTATCATCCCTTTCATATAATTTGGAGTAGAAATCTTTCACTCTTTCCAAACTTTCGCCTCTATTTCTTGTTACAGAACCATCTTCTTTTCTCAGTGCCATAATCTGTTTTCTTCAATTACTGAGATGTCCCTTTGCTATCTTCAGGCTTTAATTGTTTTCAATTGCTTTCCTTACTAGTTCACAGTTGAATTTCCTTACGTCTTCAGTGATACATTTTCTTACTGTCTTGCATAGCTCTATATATTCCACTTTGGAAGTCACATCTTCTTTAATTGTCCTCATCTCTCTTCTTTTTTGCATCAACATTTTGGTTTTTCCTGATAATTTGTTCACATGCACCTTGTTCGTAGACCCAGCTAATTCTGTTGCTGTTTCCATAAGAGCTTTGGTTACTTTTCTGTTAACTTCAGAAATATCCACTTCTTCCGATGTTAGGCCTTCTAAAGCAGAGAATCTGTTCTTCAGTTCCAACTTGAAGGTATTATGGTGTTTTTTAAGGTTGGTTATGTTAATACATTTTGTTTGTCTCATGAGCTTGCCACGTTCGAGTTTAGTGTTGAGGTGCATCTTAAATCTTACATCACACATAGTTTTACAGTATGCTGAATGACCAATCAACACAGAGAGCCAGTGTTGAACAAGTAACACATTAAGAGCCAGTGCCGAAAGACAAGCACAAACATCCAACCCTCACCGGGATTCGAACCTGGAACCAACTAGGGCAATTTGTCAGCGCCTTAGACCACTGCGCCACCGGGGTGGCGTTTCGAGATTCAACAAGCAGAATGGGTAGCTCTAAAGGCTTGAAGCTGCTGCCCGTCCTCAATTTGGGGCTGGTGTTTTAAGAAAGGTGACAGCGCCATCTTTCGGGTGAAGCATCTCTCATGCCACATCCTGGATACTAATCAGTTGCCATCTTAAATGAAAGACTGGAAACCAGCGCCTTACACTATTTCGTGACTAGGAAGCCACGAAGATGTTGAAGTTTAAAAATATCATGATATATAATTCATGATCAGATACATAGGTTTCTTGCTAGTCGTCCACGCCACGCCCGGGGTCAAGCACCGAAAGAGGCATAGATACCAGTGACCTCAGATTACGGACAGGGGACTGCTTATGGACCTAAGTGTTGGTTATAGTGGACATCTAAGCGCGAAACAAAACAAAACATGCCACACTTACTATATTGCCAGTTCAGAAGACGGAATGATTGCTGTTGATTCTCGATGTGAAATTTAATCACGTGAGATCTTCGTCTATGAATATCTCATATATCCGGACAAAACTGTATCGACGACTAACTATTCTTGTTAAAACTTAAATTTTCAAAATCTTGGCTTGTTATATGGCAATCTATAAATTATATGCGCTGAAGTGCCAAAAGTCATGGAATACGTATCTAGTATCGTAGTATCGTGTGTGACCTCTTCTAGCCCGGCGAAGTGCAACAACTACACGTGGCATCGATTCCACAAATGGGGCCGGAAGACTTCTGGAGAGATGTTGAACCATGCTGTCTGAATAGCCGCTCACACTTTCCCCGTATTTCCAGGTTCAGGATCTTGGGTGCGAATGGACCTTTCCACAACGTCCCATAAGTGCTCTATTGGGTTCATGTCGGGAGAACGTTGTGGCCACACCATCTGCCGGAAATGTCCAGAATGCTTCTCGAACCAATTTTGGACAACTTGAGCCCAATGATATTGTGCATTGTCCGCCAGGAAAATTCCATCGTTGTTTGGGTACTGAAGTCCATGAAGGGCTGAAAATTGACACACAGCAGAGCAACTAAGCAATTACCGGTTAATGACTTATTTACGAGGATAAAAGGACCAAAACCGTACCATGCAAAGACACCCGACACTTGCATGGAACCAACAGCAGCTTGCACAGTACCTTGTTGAGAGCTGGAGTCAATAACCTCATGGTCTCTGCGGAACACTTCAACCCTACCATCAGCTCGTAACAACTAGTTGCGTGACTCATTGGACCATGCAACATGTTGCCAGTCTTCCACGGTCCAATTACTGTGTTCACGAGCCCAGCTGAGGCGCTGTGTCCGATGTCGTAGGGTTAACAAAGGAACTCAGGTGGGTCTTCTGCTCCCATTCCCCATGGACGCTAAATTACGCGGCACTGACCTGATGGATATGTCTCTGGTACATTCTGCATTGAATTTGGATTTTATTTGAGCCAGTGTTTTTTGTCTATTAGCATGGACAATCCTGGTCAGACGCCGCTGGCCACGGTCATTCAGCACCCGTGGTCGGCCACTGCGCTGTCCACGGTGGGTGGTAATGCCTTCCATGAGGTATTCTCGGTACACACGTGACACCGTGGATCAAGGAATGTTGAATGTTGGCACAACTTCGGAAATTGAATGCCCCATCCGTCTGCCTCCCACTACCATGCCTCGTTCAAACTCCGGTAATTCACGTCAGCTTGCCATAATCCTACTGGCGGTTGTTCAACCTGACTCACGGGATTACATCTCGCAAAAGATAGAAACCGTGTCAGGCGTTGATGCTTTTATGCGGAGACATAAAAGCATCAACGCCTGTTAAAAATTTGCATGATGCTATCCCCCATGACTTTTGGCACTTCAGTGTAGAAGGCATCGAAGATCTAGGATTGTAGTATTTCTCAAAATATATGTGTCAAAAACAAAGCTGAGGTTCAGTTCCATAAAGCAATACAAATCATGGCAAAAATAAAGAAAGGCAACACATGGCATCACATGAAGTATATGACGGATGTTCCTTCAGTGCACTTTTCTTGGAAACATGGAATATTCAGGCGTTCCAGTTTAGTTCATAAAGAAACACAAATCATGGCAAATGTAGAGAAAAGCAAGACTTTGGCATCACATGAAATATATGACGGGAGTTTCGTAAGTGCACTATTCTTCGAAAAATGGAATATTCACGCGTTCCATCTTAAATATTTATCCCTAAATCTTAATACAGATGATATTTTATTTAAAATCAGAAAGGAAAAGCAAATGATTTTCGAAACTATACTTTTTAAAATATTGATACGCATGAACTTCACATTTATGTAGTGGATTCAAGTGAAAAAATTGCTTTGAAATAATGCGGTGGGTAAAACCGGCAAATACGTATTTATACTTGCGATAATTTAAAAAAGCTGAGAGCACAAAATTTTTGTGTGAAACTTGAATACAGTAATTCGGAATGAAGGAAGAGAAACCTTCAAATCTTCCCTGATTTGTGCTTTGGCTACAGAAAAAGCAAAAAAAAAAAGTGTATTTACTACACGCATATTGCAATGTAGTGAAAGAGATTTAATTTGTTTACGTCGGTAATTACAACATTTATGAGTTTCATATAATGTTATGCTATTAAATTAGTTGAGCGCTTAATAATATGCTATACATTATTCACGAAAACGAAATCAGGACTGCATAATATAGCCGCAAAACCTTTGTCACCTGCATAATACTTAAGCGCAAAGACAGCGTGCAAGAAATGAGTGTAATTAGTGAATCTTTCCTAACGACGCTCATCTAGCTTATGGAAACGGAGAGAAAAAAATCATTAAATCCAGATTTCTTTTACAAATTATGTAGGTATACTTAACTCTCTTTTTTCTCTTTGGGCCAGGTTTAATAGGCAACAAAGAAAAGGGAGATGACGTATACAACGACTAACAACTGGCGTTTCTGTGATATCTTCTCTACACCTCTGAGTTTCCTCTGGGAATGGCGTTGCGAAGCCTTGACGCAAACAAGAAAACAATCAGCTTTATAAACGTCTGGCAGTTCTGCTTTTTGGGACTACACTTTGCGCTTTCTTTTTAAATGAAACAAAAGTTTAAATTTAATGAATCCACTCAGAAAAAAAAAGATACCGTGTACAGAAATCCTAATTAGATTGTGTACCTTACATAACATAGTTATGAAAATAAACCACCAAAGAAAAAATTTGAAAAAGTCCAGCACGTTCTATTGTTTTTGAGTCCAAGTATAATGATTTATGCAATTGTTCGATACTCAAGAGAGGTCTCAACCAGATGTTCACAACTTTAATGCGCAATAAACATTTCCCTGAAAAAAAAAACCTTTACGGAGCTTTTCGAAATAAGTAATAATCCATTTTTACTATTAGATTCTAGGGAAACCAAAAGTGCTATGTAAGCCCAATTACAAGCGGTGAAATTGAAAATCTGATCTCGATTTTTAATTTTTCTCACTCTTTTATAGCTACAAATAAAACTCCCTCGCACAAACCAAAAACAGTCAACTGGAACGGACTGTTCAATAGTAAAAAAAAATTATATATAATAATATGGTGAGGAAACATAAAAAGATATTACCAGAGGAGGTATACACCAACTTGACTCATTTATGAGTTTGCTGCTTAGAGTAAAAATGATACAAAAAGTCCTGTAGAATACAAAGTGTCGATGAAACTTATCATACCAAGCTCTTGTAGATTGACATCTATTGCACATGATGTAAAATTGGCAGATCGAGAGAGAGAGAATCGTTATTGAATGCACATCCAATTTTCAGCCAAATTGCTGTGAGGGATTATTGTTGCATAATTGCTGATGCAAATGAAATGAAACTGTAGATAATTGTTTTGATATATGTTGCGTGTTACCGCGGAATTTTCTATATCCCCGTAACATTTAAATTTCATCCGTATAATTTTTATCATTTAGTATTTTTTTTCATTTTTACTCTAAGGCGGTAGGAAATAAATATTTAAATTGCCAAAATAGAATATCAATGATAAAAATTACTTTCCGGTGAAGCTGAGCAAGGTTACCCAAAAGTTTAGGTTGATAATTAGGTCTGTCCTAATTGCACTCAAGCCAAACGAAAACGGGAAAATCATATTTTTTTTCTCACGGAAACCTGATGAAAATCCCAGATGGGAAGGAAGAGAAAGGAAGACATTCACAGTTCTTTTTCTCACGAAACTCAAAGAAACGAAGAGAATGGCAGGAGCGCAATAAATCCTCTTGGGGGCGTCACCCCTTTTCTCCAGCTACTATTGCAAGGGTCTCTGCATTGTCCAAAGTAGCGACAAAATCTGAGATAAGTCACGTAGCCGGAAATACCTACGTGACAATCTTCGCTTCTAAGTAGCTAGGCGAGGTCAATTAACCAAAAAGGTGCGAAGACAAGTTGACAGCTGAAAGAAGACATAATTTTTGGGAAAGTGACCCGAACTGAACGGATAGCCAGCGATTCGCATAGCAGGGCTATCTGTGAGGGCCAATGACATAACCCGACGCGATTCGGACGGCCGGGCCGTCACGCCCCAAGATGGACACCGGACACGGGAAAAAAAGAAAAAAGGGAATGAAGACTGAGAGAGGAGAGTCGACTACGGAGAGATTCAAAAATAACTTAACAGAGGGAACACTAGAGAATTGCAGTCTGAGCTGAAGAGAGGTCTCAGCGGTTTCGGAGTAGAGATGTTTCCAAGTTAGAGAAATGAGGTAGCAAATATTTTAGATATAGTCGATGTTGGTTCACCGCCAACTAAGAAGAGAACGGACTCTACGACCAGCCGGCAACCCAGATTTGCGATCGGGGCTTCTCAAGGAAAAGAGGGTATGATGACATTTGTCTTACGCATTTCTGATTCATGCCTCATAGCTTTGCATGTGCTATGCAGGACCAGTTACCCGAAAGTCTCTCACAAAGTGCATTTACAATGTTTTTCCTCTGGCGTACCGCTCCGAGTTTAAACCAGTAACTAAGATTTAAAGTCAGTGATGTAATATTAAGTGCATTATATCCGTTCGAAATTAAAACTAAATTGTTTAGCTAAAGCAAGCAACCTCACCGGTACATTGTACCTAGCTTTAAGACCTTATTTTAAAAAGAAATAAACAGTTAAAATTTTTATTCACGTGTCACTCAGATCATTTCTCCAAATCTCATTAGAGTTAAATTTGTTATTTCATTATTTTTATTCATGCGACTTTTTATTTTAACTTCTTTGCGGCATATGAATGAGCATGGAAACCCCATGCTGATTCATATGCAAACACAGCGCGATGCATTTGTCGACCCTGAGCTTGGAGACCCTTAGTTAGGGAATCCAAATTCATTGTTGACACCACTAGGCGAAATTTTGAAAGTGAATTGATTAGTATGGAACTTTGACCTTTTTGACTTTTACCCACTACGGCGAATAAGACGTAGTAGTGGTTCGCTGATACCCGACAGGGAGCGGTAATAGCGTATCGGCTTTCGGCCATTGAATGTAATAAGCGTATCTTTAGAGCTGCAGGGAAAGAACTGCTGAAGGATACTCAGTTAATAAATGTGGCGAGTCTCCTTAAAGAGAGTATTTAAATTATTACCTGAGAAATTCCCCAAGTAGTGAATTATGTGACAAAATTTCCAGAGGATCAATAAAATTGAACGTTACCACAGACAGTGCAGACACCTGCAAAATATTATTTGTTCTTCAGCGGCAGGGGTGCATCCTGTTTTCAAAAGGAAGCCGAAGGATTGAAATCGCCACTGTACACACACGCACACAGCCTATACAGCACAAAACGTTTGAGATATGTGTCAATAACGTTACAATCTCTCATTTTCGTTACACTTTCATAAATATCTTACAATTACTTTTCAGCAACATCTATTTTGAAACATAACTCTTCGTACATTACGGTTACGTTAAAAAATAGGCGTGGTTGCGCATGCGCATTTATGCCATTTCACCGAAACACTTATAACGAAGTAAATTTCTTCGTCATTTTTATCCGCGCCAGAATTCGAACACGGGTCCACTCATTCCGGAATAAGTTGCTCTACCATTTGAGCTACGCGGACATTTTATTCTGATTCCGATTTGCCTTTATGTCGTGTGCGTCCTTCTGGCAGGTAAGTCACATCTCCTGGTACGTTACATCATCTCCCCCTTATTTTTTTTTCGAAGTGCTGCTCTTATTTTTCCTATCTCGCGGTGTGGAAATAACATCACACCATTGCGAGATTGTGAACGGTCGGGTCATCCGGATAGTTCGGGCGCCAATTATAACGAAGTAAATTTCTCCGTCATTTCTGGTCTACGCCGGGATTCGAACCCGAGTACGCTTATTCCGGAACAAGCAGCTCTACCAACTGAGCTACGCAGACATGTATTCTGATTCCTATCTGCCTTTATGTCGTGTGCGTCCTTCTGGCAGGTACGTCACATCTCCTGGTACGTTACACACTCCCGTAGTCGTATTTCCATGTGCTACTGGGTATTAGTATACTATACCAGCATGGTTGTATTTTACTTGCAGCTGAGAAATTTCATGTTGGTAGGTATTTAGAGAAATGACGAATTTGATTTTGTTTCTTTTCTTTCGTTGAAATATAGTCTATTCCACATGTATAATTGAAATTCGATACCCTCATTTGGAACCGATTTTTATTTCTTTTGTTATCAATATATAAACGCCGCCACTTTTCCCAATAGACAGCGGACTGCGTTGAACGTGTGAAAACGTAAACAACTCGTAATACGACTGTTGCCTTTGAAACAGCTGTCAAGTGCAATATTTCTTCCCGTGATTTTACAAAGTATAATAAAACTATAATGTTCAACGTAGTAAATACGATACAGTAATATGATGATGTCACAAATATCTTTCAAATACGTAATAGTAATGTAACGAAGTTACAAATGTCTTTCAAAAACGTAAAAGTAATGTAACGAAGTTACAAATATCTTTCAAATACGTAACAGTAGCATGAAGTTTGTATGCTGAAGTTACAAAGACCTTTCGCTGTAACGTATCGGTTATGTAACGTTTGAGGGCGTTTTGACGTAACTGTAAGGTTTCTGAAACATAACTGTTACATTGCACAACGTATCTGAAAAGTCTAAATGTTTCAGGGCTACGTGCTTGTAACATATATGAAATATTCTGTGCTGTAAGGGATCATTTTTACACAATTCAAAGTCATTTTATTTTAAAATCAATGCTTTTGATCGGTGTGGGGATTCGAACACATGTGCCCTTGTTCTTAAGCAAGACATATTCGACTGAAATACACGCGCGAATCGTATCACAGCAGCTTTCCGCTTTGACTCCTCAGCCACATCAGTAATACGTCACAATTTGGCAGATATCTCCTGTCACATTAGATTATTTAAGATGAGTAAAAGTCTCTTCCTCACAAGCATTTACCGAGAAAGTCGAAAATCAGGATTATATAATGAACATTAACAAAACGATCAACATTTAAACAAATTCTGGGTGAGAGGTTTTAGAAATGTATGTGCACCGCAACAATTGTTTTAAATTATTGTAAGATGCACGGCATAATAATGAACTACCTAAGAATTAGAAACGGTATACAAAAAATTCCAAAGATCCATTTTTCTTTCCTAATTACTATATCAATTTTTAAAAGCAATCTTTTAGTTGATTTTATCTAACGTAAGCATTTACACTAAAAATTATGTATGAATTTAGTCCTTAATCGTTTCTTAATTTAAAATCAGAACACAGTCGATCCTCCGTATTCGTGGATTCAACGAATCGCGGATCGACAATATTCGAAAAAAAAATTCCAAAAAGCAAAACTTGAATTTACCGCGCACCGATTCCTGTGAAGTAAAGTAACATATAAAGAAAAATACTTTTTTAAGCTGTAAAAAATCATTTTTCAAGTATCCAAATTGCTCTGCCATCAATTCGACAGCAGAGGCATCATTTATGAGTTTCAATTTTTGAAATATCCAAATTGGTGGCAGAGCCATCAATTTGATAGCAGAGGCATCATTTATGAGTCTCAATTTTTGAAATATCCAAATAGATGGTAGAGCCATCAATTTGATAGCAGAGGCATCATTTATGCGTTTCAATTTTTGTAATATCCAAATAGATGGCAGAGCCATCAATTTGATAGCAGAGGCATCATTTATGAGTTTCAATTTTTGTAATATCCAAATAGATAGCAGAGCCATCAATTTGATAGCATAGGCATCATTTATGAGTTTCAATTTTTGTAATATCCAAATAGATGGCAGGGCCATCAAATCGATAGCAGAGGCATCATTTATGAGTTTCAATTTTTGAAATATCCAAATTGATGGCAGAGCCATCAATTTGATAGCAGAGGCATCATTTATGAGTTTCAATTTTTGAAGTATCCAAATAGATGACAGAGCCAACAATTTGACAGCAGAGGCATCATTTATGAATTTCAATTTTTGAAATATCCAAATAGATGGCAGAGCCATAAATTTGGATACTTCAAAAATTTCAACATTTTTTCAACATGCGCAAATGTTAAAGGATATGATCCCCGAGTACGATCCTTCGATGGAACGAAGCCTCCGTGTCACCCGTGGAATAACAACATGCCTACAACCACTGCGAAATTTGTTTGGTGATGCAAAGAAAAAGAAGAAAGAGCTGCTTGTAACAATGTTTCTAACTAAAGCATCCGCAATTGTGAAGCCTCGATCTTCAACGCTTGAAGATCATCAGCCCTCAACTCTGCAGATCCTGACATTAGTGAATTAATAAGCCTCCTCCAAAGCGTCAACGTCTGCAATCGAAACCTAGATTTTCGGATGTAGATGATCCTGATCGTCTTGAAGTCCTGCAAGAAAGTTGAGGTTTGGCTGATGTCTTTCCGCTTACCTACAATGCCACAGATCTCATTGTAGGCACCATACAAAAATCATTATGGTCATCATCATACGAGGGTTATCAAGA
This sequence comes from Macrothele yani, assembly GCA_039090855.1. Classification (NCBI taxonomy): domain Eukaryota; kingdom Metazoa; phylum Arthropoda; class Arachnida; order Araneae; family Macrothelidae; genus Macrothele; species Macrothele yani. The sequence continues at coordinate 14,426,231 of CM077002.1, read as the reverse complement.
GAGTAGATCCCAATTTAAAAGTACAGTATTTATAGTTAGAGCAATAATTCTGTCGCGACGCCAATTTTTGCGGACCTTTTTGGGGGTTTCATGGGTTTTTCTGTAAATTCGCGAATATCAAACATATCCGCAAATTTCAGATTTATTACCTATTTTTGCCTAATTTCTATTATAATTTTTTTAATTACTGTATTTTTCATAATTAAATAATTTTAATACTGCCTTCGTTAGAATTTACTCGAAAAATATACCGCAAAGTAATCATACTCGAAAGTCCAAACCAGGGCTTTAAACCTTGAATTACCTCCCAAGGTTGTTCGTTACGAAGATACTCTTTTCGAACAAGCTTGACGGGCAATTCAAGGTCACATGCACTCTGCTGAAGAGTACACACGTGGTCTTTCGTAATCCCCCTCCCCCCAACACCCCCCACTAATGTTGAATGACCTTTGCGACTTGCCGGACTAGTAAACTGTAAACCTGATGTCGTCATTTGTGTTAGCAATTTTAGCTGGAAAAGAAGCTCACAAAATACATGTTTCGCAGAAGCTTAGCTTAGAAAATTTGTGCTTTCGTGTGGGTAGTTTATGAAGTTTCTAGATATTGTGTTTTAATTTTGAGAATGAGCCACGTAACTTGGAGCCACTAAGTAATGATCGACTGTTTTGTCTCTTGGTAAACTTTTTCATTTTTTCTTTTGGAAAAGTTAGTGTATATAATCGGCCGCGAACTTTTCGCAAAATTTTATAATTTACCCCGCGACCCCCCGCAAATTTCGCTTTTTATTGCCGCGATAAAATTATAGACCTATTTATAGTTACAGTATATTGTATATGTTCAATACGTACTTGCATTTTAAATATTCTGTGTATTCCGCTTTCAGGTCATTAAACGAAAGTAATATGTAAGTGTTGAATGAAAGAAAATGTTAAGTTGTTGCTGACGTGTGCTATGTAGTTAGGCCTACGATGGCTGAGTCTGTACTGAACAAGTACTGATTTTTTCTTGTCATTATTCCCCAAACAGTACAGTATAATTTTTATTTACATTGTATTAAGTACTCTAAGCAATCTAGAGATGATTTAAAGTATACGGGAGCATGTACGTAGGTTATATGGAAATACTATGCCATTTTATATAAAGGACTTGAGCATCCACGATGTTTTTGAACCAGTGTCCCGCAGATACCGAGGGACGACTATATTCAGGTATACTAAGCTTTAAGCAGAATCATAGACTTAGTTAATTCTAGCTTACTTACATTCAGACTATGGGCTGTCGAATTCTAAAATAATTCTAAAATAGTTCCTCAAACCATTCCTGCACAACATTGGACATACACTGCCGGACAATTGCTAAGGACGGATAAAATAGCAACGATAGCAACCATAAAATGGAAGGCTGGAAAATGTGGAAATTAGCATAAGTGCGGGATAGAGTAAGACGTGTTGTGCGTATGCAAATTTTGGATTGCCGAACTTGTTCGTGACGTCATAGCGCTGATAAGAGATATAAAGGATTTGAGGCGTATTGACCGTTGTTGTTCAAAGGCAAAGTTGAAAGGGAAAGAATCAATTGGCGAACTTGCAATTTTCAGTATGTCTTCCCGACATCACCTAGATGATTTTACGCGTGGCCATATTATTGGCAAGATTGAAGAAGGGCGAAAAATAACAGATGTTGCCAGGGAGTTCGACGTCCGCCACAGTGTTGTTTTAAGGCTTTGGAAATCATTTCAAACAAATGGAGAGTGTAGCAAACGTCACGGGGGAGGTCGTGTTCGCAGTACGACACCTGCAGAAGATCGGTACATAGTGCTATCAACAAAAAGACACCGGCGCAGCTCAGCTAGTGAGGTAGCAAATCAGTTTATGGCTGCTACTGGCAAGCGGATCTCCCGAAAAACTGTCGCCAGACGTTTGCATGAAGGAGGACTATACGCCCACCGTCCTGTTGTGTGCATCCCATTGTCCAGACGTCACCGTACCGCCCGTTTGCAATGGTGCCATCAACATCGCAATTGGACTGATAACGACTGGTCTGCTATCCTCTTCTCAGACGAGAGTAGATACAGTTTATCGTCTGCTGTCGACGACAACTGATCTGGCGTGATAGTGGTACTGCATATTGTCCAGGAAACATACGGGAAAGGGACCAATATCTGACATGTAGTGTCATGGTATGGGCTGGCATCATGATCAATGGCCGTACGTCCCTCTATGTGCTTCCAACTGGGACTATGACTGGCCAACGACTCATTAATGATGTTCTGCTACCTCATGTTCGCATGTTCCGTGGTGCTGTCGGTGATAGATTCATTTCATGGACGACAACGCAACATGTAATCGAACAGTCGCTGTACAGGAGTGTCTTGAGAGCGAGGATATTCATTACCTCGTATGGCCAGCACGTTCTCCAGATCTGAATCCCATTGAAAATGTGTGGAATGCTTTGGGGAGGAGTCTTGCTGGTCGCCAATGCCCTCCAATAAACAAGGACACCTTCATCCGTGCACTGACAGAGGAATGGGATAAATTACCCCAACAGCTGCTTGATAATGTTGTGCAAAGCATGGCACGACGTGTGGAATCTTGCATCGCCCTCCATGGTGGTCATATCCCGTATTGACATCTTACGCCCGAACGCCTGCGGACTGTAATTGCATTTTTTTCACGTTTACGTATTCTCCACAAATTGGCCTGTTTGTTCCTTGAACACGTTCCAAAGCCTTCTGGATTACAGAGCACAATAAATTGTCTTTCTTGTAATGTCCTGGCTTTCTGACATTATTTTATTTCACTTGGTATCCAACCACACTTACTTTTTTATGCGCTATATAGCCGTTTATGATCCGTCCTTAGCAATTGTCCAGCAGTGTATATCTCGGCTATCTGCCATCTTGGAGGACACTATCGCCATTCGGGAAAGACGTGGAATATTGCTGGGTGTACAGAGCTAAGAAGAAATTAACGATTGTGGTCACCAGTCATACGCTCCACATGCACCAGGGATACAATTTCCTGCCAGATAATCATGTCCCACATCAATCCATTGTCTCCACCGGCTTGCACTGTGGAACTCACGGACGATGAATCGAGTGCCTCATGTTCGTTGAGCCAAATACGTACATGACCGTCCACGGTGTGGAGTAATACCGCGACATATCAGAGCAGCAGCCTTTCTCTCCAGTCACCCGACGTCCAACTTGCATGATCTGTGCACTTGCTATAGAACCGTGGTTAGAAGAGGATATCGTTGGGTTCGGTATAGCTCACACATGCGAACGTGCTACGCACGGACATGCCAGATGCCTGTTCCATGTTGACCTTTGTTGTATTGTGTAATCAACTATTTAAATGTGCTGCGTCTGTGGGTATGAACGAGTCGTAGGACCCGGTGCTTACCTCTCATTTAAAACTTTCGTTGTCCTGTGCAGTTCTGCCTCCGAGTCTCTTTATGATCATTTTCACGCCAGTCCTGATGCACTTTAACTACGGCGGCTCGCGAACGACCCACCAGTGCAACTGTCTTGGAAATCCATGCACCCGCTATCCAACCTTCCACAATATGTCCTTCCTCTGATTTCGATAAATCCTTCCACTTCCCCATCACGCTCCAAATTTTACTACCTATTTTTCCACTCACACCTAATATCTGCTACATCGGTCGACTAATCGCGCCCTCTCGGAAATTACGTGGTCAATGGGCCACAGCCAGTTTTGATAGGGGTGGAAATAATTCATTGATGAACAGGAATGACGTACGTCTTCCTCGTGTTCACTGCTATGCTGTCAGTAGGATTAGTTTTACGATATTTGTGTGAGAGAAAATGGGCTTATTGTCGCAAAACTGAGTTCTCTTGGTTTTTCAGCGGAAGAAGGAGATGTTTGGAGGATATGTTCTAGCACCAGCGAAGGAGGAAACGCTTTTAAAACTAAAGAAAAATGCGTAACCGAAGAAGAGAAGTAGAAAGAGTCTAAATTCGACAGGTGTAAATCCTCAGTGCCATTGGGTCAATGAATGGAAAGCTACCATTATGATAAATTAAATGAGCCAATAGATTTTACTGATCTATTTAGAGTTGCGATGTCTTGCCTTCAGCGGCAGGTAACTTACAACTCTGATTTCTTATTTTTCAAAAAAGGTAATTATTGGTTCTCATTTTTTTCCATATCTTTGTTATATCCTATTATTTTTAAATTTTCTTATTGAGAAATTATTCGATAGGGAATAAATTAACAGAATGGGTGCAAAACAAAGCAAAACATGCATCTGTATTCGTGGAAAAACTTGGATTGTAGCTTAGCACATAGAACTCCCTAGAAAACCCTTCATCCATCCCTCTTTGCCCGCAGCCTTATTCTGGGAGTACGTTCCACGTTCGTGGAAGCACCGTTCACTAAAAGCAACCGAGGAACCAGTTGCTTCTATATGGGAAGTATAAATGTAGACACCGCACGTAATGTAGCACCGAATTAGACAATGCGAAAGATCTGTGTCGGGTATCATTCTTAAAGATGTGATGAGTCAGCATAGAAATGAAAATACTTTATTTTTCAGAAAAGCAGTTACAGCCTGTAGCTAGCTCTTTGTAGCGGCTGTCTTTAACAGCAAAATTTCTCACTCAATGTCTGCATCAACTCACTCCGTTTTCATCAATGCATCATCGGATCGACAATCTTTCTCCACATTTATTTCACCAACACTTTTATCACCAGCAGCATCTCTCTCTCTCTCTCCGGGTCCACCAGCTTTTCGACGGAAACATGCCATCTTTGAAAGATGAACTTGACCTTTTACTTATCGCGATACCCACTTCATCTCCGTCACATTTCGATATTTCCTTCGACACTTAGAGGTTCCAAAATTTCGCCAGCAAGCAAGCATGAAGTGCGTTGGAGCACTCTTCTGTCCCCTACAACATTCGCGTGCTGGGGGCGGGGGGCGGGGGTACTGATCGATAAACGCATCTCGCGGGAAAGAGGAATGCAGAAAGTTTCCCATTTATAGCGCATAAAATTGCGTTTATAAGTCTAAAATATCCACTTGGCTTGTGACTTCTCGTAAACGTTAGCGAGCACAAGTATAACGCTCTTCCCAAGTGAAGGGGCTTAAAATACTTTTATTTATCTTTGTCTTCTCTTACATTACTTCAGCCTTTGAGATATTTGGAAATGGAAGCCAGAACCGTTTATGAAGAAAGCATGAGTAACGGAAATATTCTTTCACCAGAGAAATATCTTAAGTATCTCTTCTGTAGTGCTAATCGTTTTGAGGTATGAGCTCCAAGACGTAATTTTTCAAACAAGAAAAACGTCTTTGCTCTTTCAATTTGCAGCTGAATTTAATGCATTAGAAACGAGAAACCTCATGCAATTTCACATATGTATGGTATCTTGGCAGTTAGAAAGTAGATACAGTGGCATTTTGTGCTCAATAACTACTAAAATCTCCTCATAAAGATATATTTTTTCTCGGAAAACTGCGATTCTAAACCAAGCTGCGCCATTGCAAACACATTTTAGGAAAAACACTTGAATGTTTATCATAGCTGCCAGATATTTAATGATTTAATGTAGTAGCTATTGCTTTCGTTGCACGCTTTTTTAAGAAACGGTTGTGCCTATGTTATCACTTTGTTCACCGGTTCTTCAATCTGCCTGTGGACATCTTTGAAATATCAACTTGACCTTTTTACTTATCACGATACCCATATAACTGCAAATATTATTCCGATTTGAAAAATTATTTTTGTGTTAGGAAGATTGAAATGTGATAGTGATGGCAGTTGTGCTTTCCAGATTTGTTCGATGCACAACTTCGCCGCTAGAGGGAGGGCACGCAGATGATATCGAATTAAAAAAAAACATTTTGTTCCATTTATTTGCTTCTATATATCCGATTGAAAACAATTCGTTTTCTTTTCGACTCCACTAATATTGAAGAGTATGTTAGGTACAGTCATTTTTTCAAGTAATGCATAGTTTTTCCGCTAGGGAGGGTTAAGTTATATTGCGTTTTCCTCGACATCTCTGCTTCTGAAAGTACGATTTCGAAAATTTTTCCTGCTTCTGACTGATACATATTCTGATGATAAATGGTTTTCATATAATTTTAATTTTTTTGAAAAAAAAATGGTTTGGACAATAGGGTCGTAAGTATTTATTTCTGCTTCTGATGTACTTGCGGAAAAATCTGAGCTTCTGAAATCTCCGTTGAAACAATCTTTCGCAGACCTATACCGCTCACCTTTGAGAACCATTTGTGAACACCTTCTGCTAAAAATAATTTATATTTTTCCCGGCACGGGAGTAGATATAAGTCTTATATTTGTCAATATATCTGTTACTAATAGTTTGATCTGAAAAATTATTTCTCTACCCGACCGCGTTTCCGTGGCGAAATGTTTGTCATTCAATTTCAAGTTCTTCTTAGCAGGCAAGGGCGCCACTAGAGGGCGTATGCTCCCGAAACTTTTCAGTAGGATCAAAAAACCCAATTGAAAAAAATTCGTTCTGGGTCAGATACTACTAGCTACGAAAACGCTTTTTGCATATTTTCTCTCCAAAACAGTGCAAAATTTCGCCACTAGGGAAGCAAATGTTTGATCTGTTTTTCTCAATATCTCTGCTTGTAAATGCACGATTTAATATTTTTTTACACAGAATACCATTTACTTTGTGGAATGCTTTAGGTTTGGATTTGAGGAGGGAGTTTTCGGTTGTCGCTCGGTGGTGTCCGGAATGATAGTTCGTAATTGTGGTCCAATAGAAATACATTCTCTTAATTTTGCTTTGCGTAATCTTGGAAAATGTTCCTTCAAATATTAATATCCAATGCCCCCTTTATCCATAGCTTTGACAAAATTCTTCATCAAGGCCAACTTGACGTGGAGTGGAGACAACAAAATTTTGTCGGAATCAACAAGCGATTTGTATTACACTCTCATTTACCCAGGCATTAAACTTTTTATGAAAGGCCACTCTTTGACCACATAATGATGTTCCCTATCCCAACTGTCCCATTCGCACGAAAAACAACAAAATTGTGTAAACCCTGGTTACATTCCTGGTAGAAGTTCAATTATTTTGAGGTCTCCATATTTCGTTTCATTTATTTATTCCTTCAGTTGCAACTAGGAAAAGGAGGGAAAATGCCGTAAGGCTTGACATAGCTCTCCTCTCCCCAGAATACAAAAACATGAAGTTTAACAAAAAAGACAAGCCAATGTGTCCAATGATTCTCGGACACCCTGTATATGGTTGGTTAATATGTGAATCAAACATAAACTAACTCATACACAACACATATATCAATATGTTTCATCATTAATAACATTTAGTACAGTTAAATAAACAACACGTATCGTTTGCACCTCACTATATAATCATATATATACTGTATATATAAATAAACAACAAATATTGTTTACACTTCGCAGTATAATCACATTAACCCACATTTCTTCAGTTTTACTCTTTCTAACTAGTCTTGGCAGCTATACATGTGTCCTTTCACTTCATATTATAGTTACCATTCTTTATCGTATCCCTTTTACCATGTGACATTATGCATCGTAGTGTAACGTTTTCAATATATACAACTTACACTCCACTACCCAGTAACCTCATCCATTCAATCAAAATTGCCTATTGTTTATTAAATATTTCATAAGATGTGCTTTCAATTTTATTTTAAATAAGTTAAAATTATTAATAGATGTTAGTTCTTGGGGCAGTGAGTTCCAAATATTTGGGTTACGATTATTTAATTTCATTCCAAGTTTCTCAGTTGGTGGCAACATTGGAATTAGTAGTGGTTTATTCCTAGTATTGTGGTAATGAGTATGTAGATTTTCTTTATATATTTGTCACACGTGTTCGGAGTATACATATTCTGGTGAGTTTCTTTAATGTGCGCAGCATAGGACAGTGGTACAGATGGGTAAATGTCTCCATTGAATAATAACACGGCCTTTAAATTTAGTTTGCAAGAATCAATGAAGAGACGCCTTTCCTCAGGACTAGACTCCCCTCTAACTCGGCAAACAGTCCATTAACATCATTGCAATGGACAAGATTACCACTCTTGGAGAAAAGAGACGACAAACGCGCATGGTGTTTTCTATAGGCGGTAACTTTAGTTCCATGTTGGGGAAGATGACATCCTTATAGCCAAGAATTGAACAGTTTAGCTTGGTATTTCGTGAGGTTCAGATCTCTTACTAGGTCTTTCAGCTTGTACTGTGAAATTCAATGAGGCTTTTCCGATTCAGGCTGATATTCGCGATCAATAGAATAGGATGGTCCAGCTTCAGAGGAGGAGTTTGATGTTTCGTCATCCCAGGGTCGATTATTCCGGCGGTTTGGGAAATTGGTGAAAATCATCGTGCTTAACAGATCTCATGGCTGAAGGCAAATTCGGGTTAACTACGGTGGGTTCATTTTTCGAGAAAAAACAGATACATTAGTTAAACAGAAATAGTAGTCGGAAACATGGCCCTTTGCTATTCTCCAAAATTGGGATAGCAAACTGCATTGAAATGGGTGTGTTCCGTTTAAAAAACCTCTGAAATATCGCAAACTTTTGCTGCAGCATAAATGCGGCACCCAAATCTTATTGTCACAAACATTGCACCAAAAGTAACGCTGCTATGCTTTTTTAATCACCGGAGAATTACTTTACTTTCCTAGGCTTTCGCAGGAAGATATTTTAGCGTTTACACATTGGGGCTTCTTCGTAACAAAAGATATTTGTAGTGTTTACACATTGGGGCTTCTTCGTAACAAAAGATATTTGTAGTGTTTACACATTGGGGCTTCTTCGTAACAAAAGATATTTGTAGCGTTTACACATTGGGGCTTCTGCGACAGTTTAGCTATGTAGGAGTAGTACATGAAATGTTTTGAACAGCTCCACGAAGAAAGAGAAGTAACTGCTTTTAGTTCTTTCAAACAAAACAAGTCCCGATCGGAAATGAATCATACAATAGGAGCAGTGTATTCGTCCTTTAACCATATACCAGGGGTTTCAACCAAGGAGGGAGGTTATATTACTGGAGACACCACTCCCATCCACGCAGCATAGGCCGCCATAAGTCTCCGTGCGTGCTGCAAATGACGTCATGAGCAGGCACGACGCAGCCGCAGTAAAGAAGCTGCTTTGAAACCAATGGAACACAAGCTTCTAAGCGTATAAACAGATAAAATAAGTAATTCAATAATCTTTATGAATGATACACAAGCTTACTGTTCCATCAACGGTATAATTTAGTTCAGTTTTTGCCTGCTTGTGACGTCACACCACAGATTAGCTGTGACCTATAGCGGCAGAGCCAGTGGTGTCTCCAGTAATATAACCTCCTTGGTTTCAACCGTACGTGCGCCCCAGATGTCCCGTTTCGCGAAATATCACACCTAGCCTATCACAACAGCTCTAGGTGCTAGAAACAAAATGTATTTTGGGCGTGAATTGCTTTTATCGATAAATTCGTGAGGATTTGCCGCTGCCCACAGGCGCGTTTTTTGTGCATTTATGTATATTTAAAAGTGAATCCACGCTTCGTTAGATAAAAAGGTGTAGTCCTAAGTGCTCAGTCTTTCCGCAACAAATGCCTGAAACCATTGACAGCACCTCATTCTTTTCTCTTGGTCTAGCGCGTTAAGTTTGTGAACAGATAAATTGCAGCTCTTTTCGCTGCTCTATTGCACGTGCTGTTTCACTTGCCTGTTTCCTGGGAAAGTCTACGCAAAGATTTCCGTGGCGAAGCAAAGTCTAAGCGTATAAACAGATAAAATAAGTAATTCAATAATCTTTATCAATGATACACAAGCTTACTGTTTCATGAACGGTATAATTTAGTTCAGTTTTTGCCTGAAACCATTGACAGCACCTCATTCTTTTCTCTTGGTCTAGCGCGTTAAGTTTGTGAACAGATAAATTGCAGCTCTTTTCGCTGCTCTAAAGTATGCTGGACGCCCTGAACTACGGTTTCTTACATTTCGGGACGGCCCGCTTCATGCAAACCATGTAATGTTCCATGGGTCTCCAGCTTCTTAACCTGTTGCAGAGTTCACGGTTTACTTGGTGTTGTCCGACATCCGAATGCCTACGAAATCCCCAATGCCACTTCTTTATCGATTTACTCTGCCAATAAACACGGACAAGAAAAAAACGCTCGGATATGGTTAACCGGGAGGATATTATTAACACATACGATCAGACTCGCGACAAACAAAGAACTGAACTAACTCCGGCGAGTCACGAACGACGTATAATGAATAAAGCTTTTAACTAAGCTAAGTATAATGCTTTATAATGCTTCTGCTACTGAATTATATGCTTGTACTAAGCTAATGCTTCTTCTAATGGTTGTTGTTTGTTAATTAAATCATGAATAAACTTTCCTGCTAGTAGTGTAGTAACAATAATGAACAAGCTTATAACTGGTAGTAATGTTGTAGTAGTAATTAAGATGAATAAAGTCTTATGCTGGTTGTTATTAATAACACTAAATGAGATAAACCTAACAGCCAGACAGAGATCTGACAAAAACTATGAACTGAGAAAAACGTACTTACAACAAATTCTTTTATTAGATAACTCTTGAATCATCCAACGCACTCACACTAATCGTATCACAATAATGAAGAATCAACCTAATCACATAGAACGAAGCTCTCCCTATCCAACAACAAACGCTCTCGCTATACAACAACAAACGCTCTCGCTATACAGCAACAAACTCTCTCGCTATACAACAACAAACGCTCTCCTTCACATAAACCAACGCTCTCCTTCACATATTGTTGAACGCGCCTATTAATGAAGAATCAACCTAATCACATAGAACGAAGCTCTCCCTATCCAACAACAAACGCTCTCGCTATACAACAACAAACGCTCTCGCTATACAACAACAAACGCTCTCGCTATACAACAACAAACGCTCTCCTTCACATAAACCAACGCTCTCCTTCACATATCGTTGAACGCGCCTATTTATACTGGTTACCACCAAGTCATGACTTACACTCATTGCCAGATCTCATTCAGCGGGTGAAATAACATCTCGTTCAGTAAGAAGATAATTTACATAGTAAAATATAATAGCCAGAGATAGTAAAAATCAAAAGGAAAGTGAATATAGAGTATACGTTACAGACCTCCAAGGTCACAACACGCGCGCTAATAGGTTCTGATTAACAACATCTGCGAGGCAATAGCAGCAATTATGCCGGATCAACTAGCGGGAACTTTCCGAAAAATGGAGTCCGGTGTTCAAGCCTCTCTCGATGCACAGGGCGGAAACTTTCAAAAACTCTTATGATATAGTTCTGTTCTCCATGGCTGAAAGTATGGGTGCTTACCAAATATAATTCAATTACTGTAATTATTCACGATGTTATTAATAAAACACTTTGGTAGAGTAGCGAATGGGGCACCATGTATGTATGAGAGAAATCAATTATGTCGCATAAGAAGCGATGAAAAATCATAGAACAAGCTATGAATAAAAAAAAACATCTTTCACGACAAGACCGTTGAAAACGCCCTTACATACAGACGGCCACAGATTCCGGAACTGCCCTTTTAGAGTGAGAAAACTTTCCTACCACCACATGTTCTTTCAATTTGCATGATTAACAGAAATCACTTAGAATCACCATATTCGTCACTAAACAAAGGAGTGAACCAAGAATAATTTTTTCAAGAAGCAATATTATTCACTCTCGTGATATTGCATATCTTCAGCCATGGAAAAATGCAGTGATTGCTACCGAAAAACGTCTAAACATCAATAAACATCAAGCCTGAAATTTCGTTCAATTACCTAGCACTAATCCTTACTTTGTTAATATTGTAAAAGCAAGACAGATTTAAAAAGTAGAAATAGACTGTCTCAGGCATTATGGTATCTTGGGTGACATACAATTTTAGGGTTCTGGTCATTAAAGGCATAAGATACTGAAGATCTCTCAGCATATTCATATTTCATTTAAGATATCCCACTAAGCTAGGGACACTTTTTTTTTAAAAAAAAATGCAAGAAGGGGTAATTTTTTTAGGAAGGCAAACACAGAAAAACACATAAACGTTGAAAAAAATTATATCAATATAAATTTTAAAGAAATTGGGAAATTTGTGAAAGTATTTAAGGACATATGTCGTTTACGGTAAACGCTCTAAATAAAAAAGTTACAGATATATGATGGCATTTTTTGCATCAGTATATGAGCATGACTATTATCTATGCAGTGAACTAAAAGGTAAGTGATGTTCCTAAACACTGCTGACATACACTCATTCCTATATGCATTAGTGTGAATATTCGACAAATGTCTTCACTATGTTGAATGTAAATAGCTATAACCTAACTCTGAAGTGACAAGCAGCAAAACTTTTAGTTCACTGCATGCACAACGTTGCAAGAAAGACCAAATATCATCAATTATTTATATACCTTTTGCAGTTATCAGGGTTTCCGTAAAGAGTTAGGGACGAAAATCTCATCCTGCAAAAAAACGCGATTAAAGTTTAAACGACACAGTTTTGAGGGGATGAAAAGTATGTTTATGTTTGCCATCCTCGCAAACATAAATTGCATCACATAACTCTATCCAAAGTATTGCCAAATCCGTAAAACCTTGTACAAAATATTTTCTACTACAATTTTATGCACAAATAGCAAGACTAACCTAATTATTTCCCAACTTCCAGCCATTCAAGCGTCACTTCCCGTTCGTTTCACACCTGGGTTTAGATATCCCGAATGCTATAACTCTGTATCTATTCATCGTAGATAAGAAACAAAGGCAGTTTTGGAATCCGAAAGAATGGAGCTTTAAAATGAAGACATTTTTACAAAATGTGAAATTTGGCCCAAAACGACTTTCTCAACGTCGTGAGATGCCTTATATCCTTTAACCGACTGTACCGAATTAACTCCGGGTTATCCAAAAGAACTGAAATCAGCTGAAGGAATATATCTGCTGTCCAAGAAGTGGGCTGAATAAAACTTGGACGAACGAACTTCCTCATCAGAAATCTTTGCTTTCCCCGTAGTTTTGCTATTCAAAGTGGTCTGTCGAGGGAATAGTTGACACTATCTCATTCTGACTGAATACCTGCAAAACGGTTTATAAGAATAGCAAGAACTTAAGAAAGGAGACAGATGTTTAAGCACTTGTTTATATCCAATGTATGATGTCCGTGTCTGGGAGGTAATAGCTTTTCCCTAATCATGCGTTGGGTCATGCAGCCGAGAATGAAGGTCAAGATGCGAGAGCTTGTCACTAATTCCGGTTTATCGCCGATACTGCAGAAACAGAGGGTGAAAAACATTGAGATGTAGTAAACCTCTTCCGCTGTATGAACTTTTGTACTTGCAAATCACGAACAATTTTGGGTCCATTTGGCTCATTTATTTATTTGTAAGCACATCCCTACAGATGGTATATCTAGTTACAGAAATTGCTAAAAGAATATTTACAGTGATATTTACATTATTTACCGTCTTGCAAAACATGCTTTACGAAAGAAACCATGACTTACATTAAAAATATCCGGACATTCTTCAAGTGAGTTCTGAAGTCTATAATATTTTGCATAACGTATAATTTTTTCCCTTCATCAGTCCTGCAACATGGCACGGCAAATAGTTCACATTTTGTCATCGGTAAACATAGGACACCGAAACTTAAATAAATAAAAATACATCGCTCTTAACCACGTTCTAGAAACACACAGCAACCGAAAACTTGTTTTTCAGCCGCCGCTGCGGAAATGAGCCGACAGAACTCTCGATATCTAGCCGAGTGCGTTACATATACGCGACGGTGGCCAACAAAATCGAGTGTTCTGCTGGTTCATTTCCACAGCGGCGGCTGAAAAACAATTTTTCGGTTGCTGTGTGTTTCTAGAACGTGGTTACGAGCGATGTATTTATTTATTTACTGTCGCCACGTATTTGGAGTATTTTCAACGGAAACTTAATTGGTTTACAATTTGAGTATAATCAATCTCTCCATTGTTGATGCCGTACAGGAACTTTAGTTGCAGCGCCTTACTTCTCGATTGCAGAGAGGCCATCTTGAAGAATGACAGAAGGTCAGCCGTCAGGATTTTCGCTATATAAACACCAGTCGATTTGTAAAAAAGTTGTTTAAGAATTTTTTTTTAACTTTCTCCATTTCATTTACTAAAGTTACGAGGCTAGAGCTCCAAATGATCGCCTCATACACCAGTGAGAATCTGACCGTAGTCTCAAAAATGCGAATAAGTGTCTGAGTATATACATCAGCAGCTTAAAGGGTTAAGAATAACCCGTTTACAAAACAACAACAACATAGTTCTCCATTACATATAAGATTTTCAACCGAAATTTCGAACAAAAGCATTGTATCGAAATTTCCTAGATTGAAAGGAATAGCAAAAGGGAGTAGCAACATTCTAAGTTCATGATTGTTCCGTTCATTCAATACGTCTTTTAAAGTTAGGTTTGCTTTACATTACTCACTGGAAAAAGTTGAGCAAAATGCAAATTTCAGCTAAATATGACTCTTAAAACTCAATTTTTCTGATTTAATGATACGTTAAAGTGACTCGTCCTTTATGAAAAATCACTTTATATGTTCACATGTTCGTCAGTCATGAAATAGTTACCTTCCTAATTCGGCATCGCGGAGGTCCTTTTCGGTATTCCGCTGCTGCAGCTTCCTTGATTGAATACAACAGCCTTGGGTGCTTCAGTCCAATCAAGGAAGTGCACCAAACCATTCGAGCCGGTAATGATGACCTCCTCTATCGCTGCCGGGAAATGGCGGGAACACACGTTAAAGGGAAATTATCACAAAGAAAAAATAAAGTGATATATTACCCAGTTCAAAAAGATCTTCGCCAGATGTAGCACATCATTAACTTCCGAATTCTTCCGCAAATGGGTAAACTCGGTTTTTGTGCCTTCAAAGTGACTTTCCGTGTTTACCAAAACGAAACCATCAGCACTACGTCGAAAAAAGTTTAAGAGAGTAAATATTATTCCGTATGAGATGCTTTCCGGGAAAGACATTTGATTAATTTTGTGTTACGGATTTCTTTTCATATAAGGTAGAAAAAAATAAAACTTTGCATCTGAAGCGAAATCAATAGATACTTGTATTCATGTATCAAATAGAAGGAAGAAAAGTTCGTCTATCACATACTTCTCAAAAGAAAGATGCTTTCAAAATACGAACAAAAATATGAAATTGTCATTCCCACATTTTTCAAAAAGATGTTTCCACTAAGGAATCAGAAATTGTCTTTTAACTATATTTAAGATGCTAAATTTTCATATTTATGAAAACAGATTAGTTTCCGAAGATTCAACGTAAGTAGAAATTTTAATCACAATATTTGAATTCGGCTTCGTTTTGTCACTCAACAGATATCTCAAGTGTAAGATATTTCGTCCCAAATCTGTAGAAATATATCAACTTCCAATTTTGCGACTGCATTGGCGATCAGTGCGCGTAACGTCTCTGAGGAGGAGGAAAATGGAGAAGCATAGATATCAACCTTTATGCAACCCCAAAGACAGAAATCAAATGGTCTGGCGATCCTGATGTCCATGCAATTGAATAGCATAGAGCAAACCAAAGAGGTTTCTTGTGACGAAAAATATGTATGACACCACCATGATAGTGTGAAGATGCGTCACCCTGCTGAATATTTCTTCATATCCTCTTGCAACTGTGGCAACAGTAAATTCAGCAGAATATCAAGATGCACCGTACCTGTGATAGTGGCGTCATCAAAATGGAAATTTCGTACATCTTAGTATCACTCATCGCAGAAGAAACATTGACTTTCGGGTTCTCCCTTTTACGTTGCACCTACAAACTTAGGAGCTTTGTCTCCCATACTTTGAAGTTTGAACTTGCCACTGAAATGTAATCTGGGCTTCTGGCTATATCAACGCATTCACCTTATTTTTCCGATTCTAGTAGCCATGTCTAAAAAAAAGGAGTCATGCAATTTTTGTTTGTCTCTTTCTCTCAATGTCTACACCACTTGTAACTTGTAAGGCCTAAAAAAAGATGATTTCAAATAAGATCTTCCTGGCAAACTGTGTGATAATCAAATATACACTTGCACGTATGGTCCACTTTCCAGATATTTATTGATACGCCTGTCTCACAGATTCTGCAGAACAATCTGTGTATGTACACCGCTTGTACCTAACTGCAATGGTATTTTGTTAAGGCGGAGACATACCATACTTCGTCGGAAACGTCCTCCGTACATTCGTGCTCCAGTTTGTTTCATAATGCAACAGGCAGCGCAAAGCGCACTCTGACCAATTGTAAAACTCCACTGTTTTATCCACTACCGAATTTTGTCCGCCCTTGCACACTCCAAAGCAAATGCAAGGCAAACCACACCGACAAGAATTAAACTGCACCCACCTTTCGCCACCTTAGATGATTTACGCACAGCGTATCCATCAACATTTGCGACTGTTTGCACGATTCCTGAATGCACTCGCAAAGTAGAGGGAAATACGTCTCGGAGGATTTCGAACGAAATATCTCACAAGCTTCCTCCTGTATATCGATCGAGTAACGAAAGGAATTCGTTACTGGCATTGAATACTCGTGATTGAAATCTGAAAACTCGCTGAAAACTCGCTTTTATGAAATGTTTTCGTTCGGTAAGTACGTGAACACATTCTTTGGGCCACAACCTGAATTGTTAGCACAAGCAGTGCCTAAGGGTTACGTAGTACGTATCTCCAGCTGAGTTCGGGCGTATCGACCCGCTAGTGAAAATCGTAACAATGATGAAGAAGTGTTAGTACAAGAACAACTGTTTTTTGTTTTATGATTTGTGTCTTATTACAGTATTCAGCGAGCGTTGTACATACTTTTTCAGTAGGTCAAAATGTCCTTAAGAAAAAGGTGTCGCATAATTACATAAAAGGATATATGGAAGGCAGGAAATCGCCCGAGCTGCTTCGAGATTATTTATTCGACTTCCAGACAAGAAGGCAAACGCGCTTCTGAGAGGCCGAACAGTTTACCTTCAGGGTGAGTGTCAATAACCTTTTCACACAAATGGGTGTTCCTCACACAACGCTTTACACCATGCTGACAGACGATATAGGCATAATGAGTGGACTAGCAAGGTGGGTACCACTCACACTAACTGCAACGTGAAAGGAATTCCTCTGCGAATGTGCGCTGAGTAAGCTTCCGTGGTATGTTCGAAATAGTGAGGTGCTTACAAGTATCCTCTACTCAGACGATAGTTGGGTGGAGTTTTATGCATTTAGGCAAATACATCCGTGAAGGCCTTGAGTTCAAGGCGTTACTTCTGTGGTAGATTTACCCCCTTACAAGTTATGTCACAGTAAATTGTTCGTAGTCTTTGTCATGGGTGTCCGCGGCGTGGCGTTTTGGAAGCTGTATGAACATAGTGATGTCATAGTGATCTATGACATCGTGTAACGTATACTCTAGATTCACTTTGCTTTTGATTTTTACTATCTCCGGTTATTTTATTTTACTATGTAAATTATCTTCTTACTGAACGAGATGTTATTTCACCCGCTGAATGAGATCTGGCAATGAGTGTAAGTCATGACGTGTGGTAGCCAGTATAAATAGGCGCGTTCAACAATACCGAGGGAGAGCGTTTGTTTATGTGGAGAGCTTTTTGCTGATGTACGTAGAGTGAGCTGTGGTTTATGTGTCAGAGAGCTGTTGTTGTATAAAGAGATCTTCGTTTATTATTTTAAGTAAGTACGTTTTTCTCAGTTCATAGTTTTGTCAGATCTCTGTCTGGCTGTTAGGTTTATTTCATTAGGTGATTATTATTAACAACCAGCATAAGACTTTATTCATCTTAATTACTACTACAACATTACTAGCAGTTAAAAGCTTGTTCATTATTATTACTACACTACTAGCAGGAAAGTTTATTCATGATATAATTAACAAACAACAACCATTAGAAGAAGCTGAATTCATTATAATTCAGTAGAAGAGTGAAATTCATTAGAATTAGCTTATTGAAAGCTAATTCATTATAATCGCACTGGTATACGTCGTGGAGATATAAGTGTTAGTGGAATAAGTAGGATTGTTCGGCTGTTAGTCACCTATATCCATGCACAGAGTAAACAAAAATGTCATGTATTGCGCAAAATCCACAAGACATTGCTTAATCACAGATCGTACAGACTAGCAAATATGGATAACACAACAATACATAAAAAAAAGAATATCATCACTCATGAGAGGTAAGTATACTCATGACACCACTACACATTACGAAAATTCCAGTACCACGAGCAGCGATACAGCTCGCGAAACGAGCGGTTGTGCTGTGTACAAGGCTGTGAATGATAGTTTGGGGCAATAAGTGCTAGTCCTCCATCAAGGCGTGTAGGAATTTCGGGAGTAATCTGAGATGGGGCTACCGGCTTGCAACTGTTCTTCCCAGGGCATCCCGGGATTTCCTCTATCAGGTTCAGGTCGGGAAACCTTACAAGGCATCCTGTGAATATCCTTACTCTTTAGGTATACGAGGACTAGCCGAAGCCTATGCCCATATAAAGGAACTGGGACCAAAGGTTCTCCTAAAAATCCGCACATTGAGCTCTACGATAGCAGTCGTCTAGCGTGTAGCAGACCGAAATAGTCTATACAAGATTAGGTTAATATCTTCATATATACACATGTTGAGAATTATTGTTTATGCTGTACCGCAACTCGTCAGAAAAGGGAAAATAGGCCCATTGATTAGTAGTCCAGGTGATGATGTTTAGCAGAGCTGCATTCAAACAGAGATTTCTATGCAATGCGGCGAGTGTGATACAAATCAATGATCTTGTATATAGACCTCTCTTGTGTAGAATTCTGAAATGTGGTTTCCTCCATAACGCGGCTTCCATTGCAGAGCATAGCTACAACTGGAGTTACCTGGATTTCAACTACCTATTTCGGAGAGCTATTAGAGACAAATAACCGTCGTTCTTACTTGCTGTGGCTCGTGGGCGTCCATGTCCCCGCCTTCTGGTTACAATTCCTGTTTCGTGGAACTGTCTCCAGAGATTGGAAACCACTTACCTTTACACATTAATCAATCTTGCTGTCTCAGCTTGCCAGTGCCGTCCTTCCAACCCACCAATCGCTCTCCATCGTAAAAAGTATTCTAGGCGGTGGTGCGTAGCCATTCTTTGACTAACAGTCCACTCTCAAGCTTCTATTACACCACCCTGCTCAGAACAAAGTCTGGTGACTGCCAGCTCGATGACGTAGGGTCGTCATTTGAATATTTCCATAGGAGCTACCGCAGTGTTTCTTGACCATATGCCCGAAAATGCTTAACAATCGGTTGTCTCAATTTTGACCTATTATCAAATTTGCATTTGTCATGTTGACTTTGGTTGCTATATTATTAGGTACACTTGCCTTAGTCCCATAAATAGCTCACTCCAACAGGTAAGACGGCACGAGAGATCAGATCAAATCATATGTATAGGATTTTAGGAAGGGAGTGTCTGACCCCAGGTCTTAAAGAACCATTAGAAATAAGATGCTAGAAGATTTGTGCTACAGTGCCAGACAGAAAAGTGACACGGAAGCGAGCTAGAAAGGGGGAGGTAGACGATCTTATTTACTACCGAGGGACCAGTACTAGGGGTCAGCCAGCTTAACGTGCCCATCCGATGCACGGCGGATATTTAGTGGTCCTAGCGTTCGTACCTGCCTGTGATGGAACCCGAGGTCTGTTCCGTGGCGATGACGGACGTTGACCACTAGGCCACCCACGGGACGGCACGAGAGCTCAATACGCAGTGTAAATGATGCAGACGAGTCCTTATCAGCCAATCAGCGTCCGATTAAAAATATAAATGTCAAAACTAGTGATCAGAGTCACTTTGAAAGTGGCAAGATAGTTTACCCAAGGCATGGTGGTTCAAGCATCTACCAAAGTCTCATTCTCTACAGCTTTTCGCCCACAGTTGTAGCAAGAGTTTACCGTGAATGGTGCTACAAGCAAACATGTCCTAATTATCTGCGATCCTGTTGAAGGGGTGCAACTATTTGATCAGGGGGATCAATGGCGGCTCGTGACATGGTTGTAGGCTGCTGTAGCGCATTAGTGACGTGGGTTGTTCTTAAGTGATGCGAACTGAGATGCCTTTTGGAAAACCACTGTTGAATTATGCAGTCATTTACTTGGTTGCAGACGGCTTGTCCTCTTGTATGTTTCTCGTCTGCCTGATTTGACTCCTCAGACGCACCAATCTCCCTTCGCCTACAGGATAGTCGACTGCTAGAAGTCTTTTGCAGTTGTTTAAACTAACATTTTTAAACATTGTTTACGTGTGAACGGTTTAACATTTTCCACAATGCCGCAGAATTCGCAGAATAAACCGAAAGCAAGAGTGGAGAAAATCAAAATGAGGGGCAAGAGCAAGTGGTGAGGAATGTAAGAAGCTCACGAAGACAGAGCACCACTTTCGGTAATTCTTAAAATAAATAAATATATCGCTCTCTTTCCACGTTCCAGAAACACATAGCAACCGTAAATTGTTTTTCAGCCGCCGCCGTGAAATCAAACCACGGAACTCTCGATAAATAGCCGAGCGCGGAGACGTCTCAGTATCTGAGCCCATCTTACGGATTTATGATGTCAGAACCTGACTTAAAAATGCACATAGCACCGTGGATTGTTGGCCATTGTGGTGTAAAATTAACGCGTTCGGCTAGTTATCGAGAGTTCCGTGATTCAATTCTACGGCGGCGGCTGAAAAACAATTTTTCGGTTCCTATGTGATTCTGGAACGTGGAAAGAGCGATGTATTTATTTATTTACTGACGCCACGTATTTGGAGGATTTTCACCTTGGATCGCGCCCTTTGGATTTAACTGCTATAATATATATATAGCCAGTGCCGTTAATGCCCACCAGATGGAGACGTCTCAGTAGCTGAGCCCATCTTACGGATTTATGATGTCAGAAGCTGACTTAAAAATGCACATAGCACCGTGGATTGTTGGCCACCGTGGAGTAAAGTTAACGCGCTCGGCTAGTTATCGAGAGTTTCGTGGTTCAATTCCACAGCGGCGGCTGAAAAACATATTTTCGGTTGCTATGTGTTTCTGGAACGTGAAAAGAGCGATGTATTTATTTATTTACTGACGCCACGTATTTGGAGGATTTTCACCTCGGTAATTCTTTATCGATCTGCTTTAATGTATCCAATGTATCAATATTGGAAAATCTATTTGTAAAAATTATGCAAACTACTTTAGATACCATAGACCTGTGTTGGCCATAACAAATTAAATAAACCTTTGAAACCATACTCGACTAGCTCATTTCAACTCTCTGATTTGCAAGTCGTAATCTTACGTTCCAAACTGACGGTTCAATCAAAACTGAGCATACCTGTATTTTTTTTTTAATTCCAGAAGCGACATTTTTTCTAATTTGGGTAATTTTGTTTACTTTGGGCCCATTAAAATATCTCAGTCTGTTTTAAAATCAGGGTGTGCTGCCTTTCTTACATTTTGAATTTTCGAAAAATACTGTATGGAATAAAAAATTCCCAGCTAATTGATATTTTATGAATGAAGCATGTTTTGTTTTGGAATTCGTTCTGTGTTTTGTGTTACTTCGTGAGTCATCTGCTCCACTAAAATTTACAGAAATACATTTTTTCTTAGCCGCACTAACTCTTTGAAATTAACGAAATCATGGAAATCGTGAAGCTTACGTCATAGTTGTTATCCAGAAGTTGAGAGTAAAATAGCAGGTCTGTCGAAGTTCAGATTTAAAAGCAATCTCTAAAGTCCTCCATTCAAAGAAAGGAGAAAACGAAAGTTCAAAGGTCACACAAGGAAGTCATTTTTCTACGTAGCTAACAAGCTCCAACGCATCAATAAAAGGGTAAAAGGCTTAATCTTTGCCCGAAACCACGGTAGTTACTTCTATTTTCTTTCACATCAAAACTTAATCCTGCACCACAGGCAATATTTTTTTCTTTCCTGAACTTATCTCAGAGTAATTGGATTAACCAAAGAAACTGAGTCGCCTTGTCAAAACCGCCAATCGTTAGATGAGTATTTCTTTGAAATTCAAAAATTATTTAATACATTGGTATTCCGTCCGAATTATTCATAACGTGATAAGGGACATGGAAGATTTCTCTAAGTAAAGATACTTAATGACATTAATTTTTTGTTTTTGGACGGATTATTGTGATTTTTCAAATTAAAACTTGATTTTTATGTTTGACGAGTACTTGTTTCCATAAAGCTCAATCAAAAAGAAAAAAGAATATTGGAAAATCTATTTGAAAGTTTGAGTCCTCATTGATCCTTTTGGTTCCTGAAATTTCACGACCAGTATTTTTGTGACGACACAAAATTACTTCAAGAGTTTTTTAAAGATGAAGGTAAAGAAATTCATAATTGTTTGAATGCGACCTGAAACGTATCTTCCCTTGAACGCTTTATGGATGTAGAACTACGTCTTATGGTACGGAACAGATTAGCGGTGTCCGCGAAATAATTGTGCGACCGATTTCAACTTGCAATAACTTTGAGGTTATTAGGGGCGTGGCAACGGCGGTAGTACCACTCGATAGCGCATAGATAACATTTAGTGGCTATAATAAGTGCTGGGGCCGGCGGATCAATGGCAGTTCGTGACAGTGGACCGAAGTGGATGGTCATTTTTGTGCTCTTTGTCGCGAATATACTTTTGTTTCCGTCTTCAATACTTCTGAACTAGAGTTACTTGAACATTTATCTTGCTATTCATTTAATGCTAAAATAGTGGACTAGTCGTGCGAATGGAAAAAATTATAATTAACGATAAGAGTAGATGGTAATGGAACTGTACTTTATTATTACTTTTTTCGCAGATTTGAAGAATTAGCGGAAAAAAACATCAAAATGCCATGAAAATGCGAAGTTGAGCGCAGAAAAATCTGAAGAAACTAATTGGACTGGCAGATCAGGAAACTACCAATGCCAAGCGTTGCAAACGCTATCTCGATGCCAAACTCGCGCGTCAAAGTGAGCCCGTCGCGATCACCTCTAGCACACCGGACGACGTCACGGAGCCAATGAACTTTCATATGGACTTGGATATTGACTGGTGTCAAATAGAGGAGCGCATTATGTAATGTCGACGACTTATAAAAATATTTATGAAAAAGCAACAGCGGAATTCCAGAAAAAAATCATCAACATCGAGTTAGGTCGAGTATGCGACGTCTGCGACTTCCACTGTGTATTTTATTCACGGTCTTAAGATGGACACAAGTCTGGCCAAATGAGGTTCTACGTTTAAACACAGCCGGCGAATCCACATCGGCCCTATCGGTTTTATCTTATCATGTCCGATATCGATGAGTATTCCTATAGCACACATCTAAGTCAATTCTGCGATTTTCGAAATTCATAAACACAGTACACGCTATAGTCATTTAGAAAAGTTTAGGGAGCGTAACATTTCTTTTTTAATTTTTAAAAGTACAACAAAACGCCAATAACTCGCTGCTCAAATATCCTTAGGGTCAGATTGAGTCGTGATCTGGTTATACAGACGTCTAACGTGGTCATACAGACGTCGCTCTTTCGGAAAACCATTCCTTTTAGTCTTCTGAAAGGTGTCAAATAAATCCCTCTTTAAAAGTCTTTTTTCAGCACAAAACGTTTCCTTTCTGTTTCGAACGGACGTTTCAATTTCATTTGAAGTTCTCTGTGTTGGCATTTCCAAAACCTGATCCTTGTGCTCTTTGTATTCATTCCAGAGCTTTTATTGTCTTCTATCCTGGTTCTAGTGTTCTTTATACTTTTTATCTTACATTCTCTGAGCTGTCATTTCTCATGTAAAACTTTGTATGCAGTTTACTATTCCTAGTACGTGAGTCTAACTCCCTGTACTGTCATGTGAGGCTCTTCAATTTCAACGGCGGGAGGAAAGGGTTTTTTTTTTGTATAAAACATACTGTCAGTTAAAGCGTGACTCAACTTGTTTCGAATATACACTGGCGGAAATTGAAAAAGAACACCAAGAAGGAATTGGCGGACGATCATGAAATTTACATATGTTAATGGGGTCGAGTTTATGTAGGTGTGATGTTAATTTCGGGACCAACCGGTGAGCGCTTACGCCACAGCACGGCATAATATTCATTTATCGTCGGTGGTATTTAAGTAGTACGCCGAAGTGAGTGAAATCAGTCGTCGGCGTACGGACACGTGAGAAGACCCTGAAGAAGCTGCAATGCCTGGACATGGAAGACGTGTACGATTTCAGCAGTTATCGGACTTTAAGCGAGGTCGTCTAGTCGGAATCCGCGAGGCCGGGTGGTTGTATCGTCCTATTGCGGAGCGAATTGGACGAGAAGTATCGGTGGTGGTACGATGGTGGCGTAGATGGTCAGAGGAACATTCACACACGAAAAGACGTGGAACCGTGAGTTACAGACTGACTGATGAGCGGACCGATCGATCGACGCATAAGAAGAGAGGCGTTGTCAAGCAGAACATCCACTGCGACGCAAATCCGAGCTGCCGTTGTACCTGAGGTGACTGTGCGAACAATCCGCAACCGTCTACTGGATGCAGGACTACGTGCACGTGTGCCTCTGGGATGTGTACCTCTGACTCAGCCTACCGTCAGGAACGGCTGCAGT
The DNA here is from genome assembly GCA_039090855.1 of Macrothele yani. Classification (NCBI taxonomy): domain Eukaryota; kingdom Metazoa; phylum Arthropoda; class Arachnida; order Araneae; family Macrothelidae; genus Macrothele; species Macrothele yani. The sequence goes on along the minus strand of CM077002.1, from coordinate 14,401,525 downwards.
GGTGTCGCCAACGTCTGCACTGGAGAACGCAATGGCGATCTGTCGCGTTCAGCGATGAAAGCAGATTCTGCTTGGGAGCCTCCTATGGCCGTATGCGTGTTCGCAGACGCACAGGGGAGCGTCTCCACTCTTCTTTTATCCGCCAGCGACACACAGGGCCTACACCTGGTCTCCTGGTGGGGGGAGCGATCAGCTTTCACACCCATACACAACTAGTGTTTGTACCGGGTACGTTAAACAGCACCTCCTACATCAACAACATCATTCAGCCCGTTGTTGTGCCATTTGAAAAGGCGGTCCATTGGGGTGTTTTCAAGCAAGATGACGCACGCCCACACACGGCACGTGCAACGCAACATACACTTCAGGGTGTGAGACTACTTCCATGTCCTGCACGTTCACCGGATTCGTCCCCCATTGAGCACGTGTGGGATTTTATGGGACAACGATTATCTGGTCCCCACAGCCAGCCACGACCATCCCCGATTTACGCGTCCAGGTTGAGGATGCTTGGAACTCAATACCCCAAACTTGCATCCAACATCTGTTCGACAGACTCCATACCAGAATTGAACAGTGTGACGCAGTTCATGGCGGTTCAACCTCGTACAAACCATGTTACATGGAAATGTTATTTTTCAGTTTACCAGCAAATACAGCTGTATTTAGCCATAATGTTTTGATCACGTTATCCTCTGTATTCCGTTATTATGCTGTATAAATTTCGTTGGTATCAGACGTCTCCTTCTTAGTGTTCTTTTTTCACTTTCCGCCAGTGTATTTCGTTTTCTATCTTTCTTTTCCTATCCTACTTATTCAGAAATGTGCTGTTAGTGTGTGTGGGTAATAAATGAGAAAAACTGTTAACGTGAGGAGTTGCCTCTGATAATTATTTCTGTCTAGCCGGCGAAATTACTTATGAAGTTGATTTTTTCCTATGCTTTCTCGAAAAGATCTCAAAACGTTTTACACAGACATTGCTATGTACATATTTCTCACTAAATGAAATTATTTAGAAGCTTCCCATGATAAATTACCTTCGGAAGTTATCATATGTGTTGTTTCATTGACGCTTTTCCGTAGTCTCCGGAATTGCAATTAAAGGTTTTTCTTTCCAAAGTGGTACACGGAAATTTACGACACACATCTGAGGCGCTACATATTGTTCTCAAGAGACATGTCTCTGTTAACGAAAATTCAATTGAGACACAATTTTACTCCTCTCAGACGTATTAGCTAATAACCATTTGGTATCCCTTTGAGATTTACTTAGGCATTTCGGCGTTAGAAGGACGTTAACAATTTAATTATGTTCTGAGGACTTAATACAGATCATGTGCGTTATAACACAGGATGTTCTATCGATTTTCTCTAATATTTCGTGATATTTCTGGAAACTGACTGACAGTGATAAATGCGACAGAACGATCAGATAACATGTTGATGCAAATGAGCTATGTCATCATCATTACTAGGTAAAGCGCCTCATCTTATTCGACATCGTCCAATGATCGACCAGTTTTGCCAAATGGGGAACAAAGGCTGTCATAACGCGGGAGGCTATTCCGCCCAACAAGAGTTCTTATGTTCTTCTTCTGTATTCATTTCTTTTTCCACAACTTCTTGAGATCCTTCGACAAGTCTGATGGAACTTGTTCCTGGGTGTCAAACACAGAAGGTACAAAACGCAATTACTTTTATAGCAAATAGAATGCATGTGAATGAGTGTTCGTATTAAAACAAAGCAGTATCGGGAATTTCAGATTGACAGAGTAATATTTACCTAGGTTGTAAACGGATATAACGATGTTGCTCTCTCGCTCCAAATCGATATTAAATGTTTTTTCAATATATATCAAATACGTGGAGATAATGTAAATGGACGATGTCATCGCTCTGTCCACGTTATTTTATAAACAACGCATAGCGACTGAAAAATTGTGTTACGACACCGCTGGGATCGAATCCCAGATCTCTCGATAACTAGTCGAGTGCGTTCGCATTTACGCTACGGTGCCAACAATTCTCAGCGCCATGCGTGGTTTATCAGTCAGCATCTGACTACACGAATCCGTATTGATGGTCTCAGCAACTGAGATGTCGTCATCTGGTGGCATTTAACGCAACAGCTATTTAATTCTAGCTGATAAATTCAAAGAGCGATAGAAATGGTTAACATACGTATATCAAATACGTGGAGATAATGTAAATGGACGATGTCATCGCTCTGTCCACGTTATTTTATAAACAGAAAGAGATCTGGGGTTCGATCCCAGCGATGTTGGAACACAATTTTTCATTCGCTATGCGTTGTTTATAAAATAACGTAGACATAGCGATATCATCGTCCATTTACATGTTTTTTCATTGAAAATGCTGCTTCTCAAATATTCCAAAAGTTAAGCCAATGACTTTAGGTGCAAATTTTCCCTCATTATTTTTGGTTACAATGGGAGGGGCCAATAAAACCCATAAAGCCAAATAATATCAAAAAGTTAATGCATAGTCTTAACTCGCCGTGAGATGTAACGGACTTAGTGTAACAGCGAACCACTGGGTCACTGATGACCACGTAGCATAGAAGAAGCATTCACGCTATGCGGAGATGGCAGACTGATACTCCTGCTGTACCACCGTGTCGAGGAAGTGGCGAGGAGTGGCGATTCGTCTCTTGTAGAAAGAGTAAGTCGGCCCCAAGGTACGAGAGATCTTCCAGAACGAGAGCTTTAGCGATGGGGTTAGCACACCCCCAACAATTCAGAGTGGCAACTTTGAATGGGTAATTCCGACGTCGGATGAAGGGCAGCTATGACAGCTTTCCGGAATGTGCCGCGGCGATTGATGATACCACGACTTCACAATATTTAGTCGGGTTGCTTGGCATTATGCCGGAGAAGAACTGCTTCAAACTGCTGTAAAAAGATGAGAGAAGCCGCCTGATTTGTTTTATGAGTGAGGAACTCGTAAAGATCTTTAAAAGAGACAGGTTCTGTAGGAAGAGAGGCATTGGTAAGCAGAGTCGAGAAATTTTAAAATCTTCAAACGTCGGCAGAGGACCATTGGACTTTGAAGAAGAAGAGCTAGAACATGACAGGGGTGATTTGAAGCTGGCTGGACAGGTGAAACGATACGGGCGGCCAGTCGGAGAAGGTGATTTTTTTCTTTTTCCTCCGGGCCTCGGTACTGGTAGTAGAGCGACTTTTGCCGTGGATCAATGACACACGAGATGTGGAATCAGAGGAAAGGTCCACCTCATCGCCGGGAGCAAACGTGCAGACGGTGAATGAAGCTTAAGGATCAGCCGTGATGTCCTCTGATGGAGAGAGAACAAGGGAAGGAAAATCCGACAGAGTGGAGAAGCAACATCGGAAGACGCGTATTGATCAAAGGCTTTAATCAGATTTTCGGCAGAACTGGGTCCAAGAGGTGCAGACGCAGAAGGAGGCATGGCAGCAGAAACGGAAGAAGAGGTAGAATGCTACCTTGGAGCTGCAGGAGTCAGAGGCTCTGCATGGGGGCATTGATTCTGCTGATGGCCGTAAGCTTTGCAGCGTGAACAATGAGCAGAGGTAAGGAGCTCAATCCGGCGGCGCTCGTTACCGCAATGAACGTCTAGAAACCGTGGACACTTTATGAGATGCTCTTCCGATAGAAAGATGATGCGAGCAGCTCTACGGAAGCCAGATATATGTTTATCATCGGCGTCAGAGGGGGAAGAGGAGAGAGTCTTCACTGTGCCGAATACTCTGCCACATCGACTAAGTGCAGCACACGGCATATCATCAGAGATCTCCGGGGGTACCGGATATAGAGATACCATAACAGGAGGCTGGGCGATGGATTCGGCTAAGAGGTGACGATCGCCGATTGATAGGCCCCAAGACAAGCCAAGCTCGGCATATTCTTTCTTCGAAAAATAAACAATCACAGTTCATGGCTTTCGGGTGAGGTGCGTGATGGCACCAGAATGAAGCATCTTCTTGAGAGCGGAGCTGTACTGTTTCAAAGGAGTGTTGGGCAGCGCATCAAAACAAACCATGAACTCGAGGGTCGAATGAAAACGTTGACCAGCAGGAGAGTTCTCGGGAATGTCTAGTAAGACGGTGTCACCGTTGAGAGTAACGTAAGAATCCATAGGGGTAAGACGAGACGAGGAGGAAGCCGGTGGAATACCAGAGGCAGCCGCAGAGTACGTGCGTGCAGAAGCGCCTCCTCTGGAAGGCACTGACGCAGCATGAGACAATGTACTGGAAGCAGAGGCAGTAGAAACTGTAGAGGGCAGATTAGCAACGCCATCAGAGTCGTCCATGAATTCATCATCGTCAACAGAGGCCAGGGACGTCACATCCACGTTCTCAATGGCAGAGTCGGAGACCTGAGCAGAAGAAGACGTGCCAATGACAGGAAGAAAATTAAGAGGCTCTCCACTTGCAAGCAAAGATGATTAATCGGCTGCGTCTGTCGTTGAAGAGGCGACGCGAGGAGCTGCAGCTATGCGGGCGGGAACAGCGCCCTTATCGGCAAATGCCATAATCATGGGCAAGGGTTAACGAAGAAAAAAAAGCCCAGCTCGGTGTGGAAATTAAAATACTAATAATGAAATAAAATAAGCACTCACGAACTCGTGTGAGATCTTGAACGAAAGCACATACCTTTATCTTCGGCACACACACAGAAGAACAATGATGGGACACACAAAACACGTACGGGAAGCACTAAAACACGGAGCTCGTGAAGACACGTGCAGGCTAAAGGTGGACCGTTACACTAATAATGTATGTCAATAAATGCTATGTTGTGTTTCACTTCTAGTTGTCCGGTGACTTTTGCCAATATAGTGTATACATACAGCAAAATCACCTCCACAGAGAAAACTAATTCATCTGGTATTTCACAGCTGTAAGAGAATTATATTACGAAAGCGAAGAAACTGAACGACGATATCTCAGTACATTTCTGTGCATCCACATTTTCCCTTAGAGTATTACTGACATCCATTATGTGAATGTCATACCGTTTCCATTCTTTTTCTTTAGCAAAACACTGCTCTAGTATCTTCCAAAAAACATTCGATGGGCTTACTTCATTTTCTCTTTTTACTTGAGTGCTGCGTCGTCGGAGGAAAGTTTTTGCTTTTTATTTTCATACAGTCTAGAAGTTCTTTTGGGGAAAAAAAGATGTTTAACGCTATCTTGTTCCCCAATCTGTTTTTCTAAAATGTCAGCTTGTTTTCCTTTCGCTTCCGCCTGATAATGACACTTTGTGACATCCGCTGGGTGAAAAAAGTTAAGCGTTCAGCCAAGAGGACCATGTAAATTTTATTTCTTATGTCATCTACGTAAAAAACCTTTCTGTTTATCGTCAAATGTTCGGAACATTCTGCATAATCCTTGTGCACAGGGAACTCCGGAATCAACTCTAATGTCTTCCGCGTCGAAACTTTACTAGAGTCAGCAAAGCTTTTGGGTAGAGTAATGAGCCTATAGAAGTCGTTTAAAAGACTGCAACTTGCAGTTAAATGTCTCCGTTGAACGTTTAAACGAAGTTAGCTTAGAAAAGGATTCCTGAGTTGTTTCTAGATCGAAGATATTGGCGAAATTTGAAGGGCTGAAATTCAGATTTTAGAAACTGTAATACGAAAAATATACGAATTTAAAAACCGCAGACGAGTTTGCAATTAAGAGTTTAGTTTGTTAATACAAGTGGGACAGTGGTTAAAAAACAAAACGAAATGCTGTTAAGCTGAAAGACAGGAAAGAAATGCAACAGCAAGAGTAATAAAAGTTTAAAAATTCATTTATTTGCTATCAGCATCATACACTGACGGAAAAAATCACAACACCACGAAAAAATAGTTGTAGAAGAATGAAATGGCTGCAATACATTTGTATAGGTAACATATTTAGTCGATTAAGGTTTCAAGAACACAGCTTATTGTAAGCGCGAGAAGAGCCATTTTAAATGTGAAATGCTGGTACATTAATAACCGGTGTAACCGCCAGAATGTTGAATGCAAGCACGCAAACGTTCATGCATTGTGTCGTACAGGTGCTGGATGTCAGTTTGTGGAATGGAGTTCCATGCCTGTTGCACTTGGTCGGTCAATACAGGGACGGTTAATGCTGGTTGGGGGTGACGCTGGAGTTGTCGTCCAGCGATGTCCCATACGTGCTCGATTGGTGAAAGATCTGGCGATCTAGCATGCCACGGCAACATGTCGACACTCTGTAGAGCATGTTGTGTTACAACAGCGGTATGCGGGCGAGAGCGTTATCCTGTTGGAAAACACCCCCTGGAATGCTGTTCATGAATGGCAGCACAACAGGTTGAATCACCAGACCCACGTACAACTGTGCCCTCAGGGTGCGTGGGATAACCACGAGAGCGCTACTGCTGTCATATGAAATTGCTCCCCAGACCATAACTCCAGGTGTTGGTCCAGTGTGTCTCGGCTGCAGACAGATTGGTTGCAGGCGCTCACCTGGCCTCTTTCTAACCAACACAAGGACATCACTGGCACCCAGG